>CM053266.1:31779077-31798828 GCA_028583415.1 Protea cynaroides | reverse complement strand
AAAAAATTTCTTTTATGGGTTCTATCAACATTATTCATGTAAGCTTGCAGAAAGTGACCACATCAAACATTTTATAGGGAAGCATTTATATGATCCGACGGTTTTATGTATAATCGTGCATGTAAATGAAACTTTTGTCTTTAACAAAAATATTAGAAAATTTTAAAACTTTATAACATGTCAAAGGACTTTGCAAAACTGATATAATATCTTGGAATGATGATCTCTGAGTTTCCGATATGATCTATATATGCCTTTACATAGCATAATATTTTATTTATTTTTTGTAAGGAGATAAGAAAATGCAAAAAAAAAGAAAAAAAGAGAAAAAAAAAAAAAAAAAAAAAAAGAAATGTTAGAGGGCGTATACAATAATGCCATATCAGAAGATTCAGAACTATTTTTTCTTAAATTCTTTTAGTCATTGTGTTTGTTTTAATTTTTTTTTCTCCACATTAAAGCAGCTGTTTTTATTAAGGGTGTGAATGGATAATTGAAAATCTGGATCTGATTTGAATTCGCATCTATTTAGGAGAATCAGAATTCATAAAACCAGACTAGGATTTGGATTCGAATTCTGATAGCTGTGGTTGGATTCGGATGTGGATATTGATATCGGTCAAATGTACAAGATTATATCCGCTCCGTTTAGCATAATGTTAAGATGCATATAACCTTATGATTAGAGTATTAGACACATATAGTTTTAAAGTTTATATATCCACTAGGGTTAGTCCCAACCCTGCCATGGTAGGATTAGGGTTACACATTTTATGATCTCTGTAGGATTGGGCTAGGTTAGGGTTATATTTAAGGTACTTAGGGTCAGGATTAAGGTTTTAAAAATCCGACCCAACCCGTCTTGTTGCAACCCTAGCAATCACTTTCGGATATACGGTAACTAACCCACTCAATGTTGGTTAGGTACATGTGTCAGCCAATGAAGACAACCAAAGATGGAATTAAGCAAGTTTTAAAGGAGCCCTAAGACAATTATGATAAATCCAGCCCCTGGATTTTCATTTGATGGCCAAGAAGGTCTCCCACTCATACACGACCCCCATTCTGGAGATCGTAATGCGCAGAGAGTCCCGCTCAGCAATGGGAACTCCCAAGGATCTCAGATGGAGTCTCGGGATCCACGCAACTGCAAAGGGATATCCCCAAACCCACAACCACTTCATGCTACATAAATACCTTTACCATGAAGGTAAGCGGATTGAACTTTTGTCATACTTACACTCATATTGTAAAAATTATTATAACGCCCTCTCTACTTTGAACTCAATTTTCTCTATTCCCGAGTTCATCTACTTATCGTTCTTGAGCTAACTTAGGTATCGGAGTAGCCATCGGGTTATCCAACATGCTTAACTCTTCTGTCTGCTTATTTTCTATGACAGGTGTCGACGTATCGCAATCAAGAGCCAGATGAATTTTCGACGATAACAATAATCCAATCCAACATCCCTATATAGAGGTGGAGTTGGGTCTTTTCAAAGGCAGTTTGAAGTTAATAAAAATTGCCTTTGCCACTCTTCTTTCTTAGAGTTTCTTACCTTACGAATTTTGAGGGTTCATTAACGCTAAAATGAGATCAAGCCCCAATAATTTGCGACGACATTAGAAACCTCTGCTGAACATGGACAACAAACTGTGTTCAACTCATGAGAATATGCTTAACCCAAAGGGTAGCTCAGTTGGTAAAGACGAACACGACCAACACCTATCTCACACACACACACACAAGAAAACCCTTCAATATTAAAGAATTTAAAGAGATATTTCAATGAGCATTCAATTCAAAACTTATCAAGAAAGAGATGAGATCCCTAGTAAACAACACGTCCCACCCATTAATGAAAAAGGGTGGTGGGTCTTCTAAATATGAGGGGAAGCCCAATTGATTGGGTGTAGCTGGGCCTGGGGCATGACAGTTGATGTGTCAATTCCCTATTTGGGAGACCTTACTTGGTTTGCAATGGAATCAAAACACATAATTCCTTTCAGCATTTACTTTTGATGAAAAGCAACAGGACAGCACATTAATAAAACTTCAGACAGTCCTCCAAATGTAATTACATTAAATCACCATTGGGCAGCGGAGCCACTGCCTTGATGCCGTACAATGGGTATTTTCCATACATGGTCAGCCTGCAATCAGAATTGTATAGCCGTTGATTTTGGATCTTTGGTAGAGAATAATGGTTTTTTAGGTTTGGATTCATACTGATCAACTGTTTGATCAGTTTTAGCTCCAATCAGTTATCTATCTGTTCTCATTTGTTGCTTCTTATAATCTTCGGGACCTAGTTTCTTTCGATTGTATCTTTTCAGTGAAATCTAAGGACCAGATTGGGTTCTTTGGATAGTAAAAAAAATTAAAATAAGAGAGAAGTAATAATGAGATCTCAGTAGTGGGTGAACATTCATCCCAAGTGGATAGACAATTTCTCCTAATTTTTCGAGAGATACCAACTGCAACCAGATACTAGATTTTGTATACCATAGGGACCCTATATGTGATATTTTGGAGTAGAAGCAATGTTGGTTCTAGTCGATTCGGTTTGTGTATGGTTGACGACATGCATGGAAATGGATAGCTTTCCTTTTTTTTCCAGATTTTGGTATTTGAGTTTCAGTAGAGAGGGAAGAATATTTTTGCTCATAGGTTAGCTAAGTGGGCCCTTTGGATCACTGGCAATGGGTTTTGCGTCATCCCGTTCCTCGCTAATTCACTAACCCTTGTAAATGACTTTTCTTTCTAGTTGTGAATGAATAAATTCCGCCCTCCCTGGATTTGCACCCAATTTTTTTTTTTTATACATAATAATGTTATTATCTAAAATAGAGCCCCGGAGAGGGAGACGTCAAATTCATTGAACTTAGGATTCCAAGTTTTTGAGATATCTAAGACTTTGTTTGGTTCCAAGGGGAATTGAAGGGAAAGGAAGTGAAAAATTTTATGGTTGTAAGACAACATGATTGTATAAGTAACCTAAACTTCTTAATATATTTAGTAATGATACTTTTAAGATGTAAAATTTATTTTCCTTTTCAAATAAGAGCGATTTGTATGTAAAGTGAAGTTTAAGTTAACAAATAAATATGGAATAATTTAGAATTAATTACATAGTAATGTGATAGCATGTATTGTAATCATTACATAAGTTTTCATTTAAAACTTAAAAATTTCACTTCTCTTCTCTTCAATTCCCATTGCAACCAAACAAAAGCAAATGTTAGTCGGATGAGATGACTTAAATATATATTCTCATTCTCATATTTAATTCTCCATCTCATCATGCCTATGCAGGCCTTTTTACGTATCCACTTATGGAAAAGGCAAATGCTGATATATAAGAATTTGAAAATTATATAGAAGTGGAAATTTCTATTAACATTTCTTGAATCTCCTTTGTGTGCTCATGAGAGTTACAATCAAATGGAATTTATGTAGCCCAAAAAATTCTTAACAATGTAAATTGGGGAACCAATGAAGCCACTGCATTTATACAATATGATTTGGATACCTATAAGCACATCCAAAATGAAGTCTTTTAGGTTTTTGTTGATGAACCTAAAAGATAAGGTCTTCAACTTAAGATATTCAAATTCTAGTGATGGACTGTAAAGATGTTGATGTTCATCTGTGCGGTTAGAATGGCTGACAAAAGAAAGTCATTTATAGATGTAGGATTTTTATCAATTCAAATAAACTTCATTTTTAATGAATCTCATATGAAATATAAAATACATCTGAGCAATAACATAAACAATAAAAGAGATAGAACATACCTTTTAGTAGAAGATTATTTTTCGTCCTTTTTCTTCTTGCCTGATTCCCAACAGAGATCTTCTACAGTCTCCTCTCCCTCAGGTATAAGTCCTTTTGTTTTCACGCGGAGAGAGACTATAGGGACCCTGCTTCATATTTATAATGATGTAGATTTCAAATCTATTCCAATCCCATAATAGAATAGATTTGATTTATATTTGACAAGGGATAATCCATCAACCTTGATTGGATTTTCACCAATCAAAATAGGCAAGTAAGATAATGTTGCCCATAATAATAAAATCACAAAAGGATTTTACAATAGATGATAGAAAATGTCCCCGGTACAATGGTTACAAATTGAGTCATAATCACAATGGGAATTGACCATTTTTAGTCAGATACACCATTGCAAACCCTCAAATTTTTTAGGATAAGCGAACTTAACAAGGCTTGTACGAAAACTGAAAAAGAAAGGGCATATGGTAAGGCAAAAATGTGATGGTGTGAAGTTTCACATACCAATGTCTGAGGGTTGTCTGTATAGTTTAGTACATGGAGCTTCGCTAGTACTTCTCTTAATCTCAACAGACCCCTTGCATCAATCTTATAAATATGATTAATAGGTCTCTTTATCTCTTTCTGGCCTCTAAAAGCTATTGCAAATGACCATGCAACAAAAGCAATACTAAGATGCAGATCATGACGATGATGCGTTGTGTTGTAAAGGCAAAGACCACACCAATGCACATTTGTATACACACATTAACAACCATAGTAATCACCATCACACTCAATTCAACCAAGTTTCTACAGCGCTAGGATGTGTCCATGATCCCCAGTGAGGATATATAATACCCAAGTGAAGTTCACATCAATGCAGTGGTAGTGAACTTGGAGAGCTGATCCTCAGATCTAGGTATAATTGTGGTAAGATCAATTGAGATTTTTGTGGCTACTGCTAGCATAGTCATAGCGAATGAATTCAAAGAAAACAATTTGCATGGCTCAAATGGCTTTTTTCGTTTGAATTCATACACCGAAGCAAACCAATGTTGCAAATGCAATGTAGAGGCCAATCAGAGGAATAGGTGCATTATACGAGATTTTATCCAATTCTCCATTATGACCATAGTTATTTAATTCGGATTTGGGAATTATTCGGAAGGAGAATAATTCGGAATGAGTCGTTTCGATAATTTAAGAATTCGATCAAAGATGCGGTCAAAAAAGCGGGCTTAAAATAAAATTCGAATTCGGTTCGGTTCGAGAATTATTCTTTTGTTTAAAAAAAATGTTGACAAAAAATTCGGATGCTAATTTTTAATATTTGGTGCTCCTATCCATCAATTATTACACCTGCATAATATATAAGTGACATTAGAATAATATTTAATTTATAAATAATAATATATTTAATTTATAAATAACAATATACTATGTAATAGATGGGTAAATGTGTATAACGGTGGATTTATTAGATTTCATTACAATATATAATGTGGATCATTAGATTTTATTAGGATTGCAATGCCAATCTAATAGAGCTGATGTTCATAAAATCAAACATTTGCATAAATTCATCAAATCATCCTCATGAAATTCATCTTTTTTTCATGTTCCTTAATTACTTCCTCATGATTTTAATTATAATATTTAATTTTAGACTCATACTTAATCTCAATTGGAAGAGCACACAAAAGTAATGAATTGCTTTGTATTATGGTATGATTTTTATACTCATATTTAATTCCAAGTTGTCGAACAAAATTAATGATTTGCTTTGTGTAATGATTTGATTTTCATACTCATATTTAATCTCATCTTGGAAAAAAAAAATGAAATTAATGATCTGTTTTATATTATGATGTGATTTTTAGACTTATAATTAATCTTAAATTGGAAAAGATGTAAATAGTTATGGCATTAAGTTTTTTTTTTTTTTTTGGAAAAACTTTGTTTGAGAATAGTAGTTAAGCCATTAAGTCCTCCACTAGGATATATTTTTAAGTATAAGAATTATTCGGTATAATTCGGATTCGAAAGAATTATTCGCGATATTTATTTGTAGATGAAAAATGCGAGAATTTTAAAGAATCATTAAATATAATTCGAATTCGGGAGAATTATTCGTATTATTCAGTTCGGAAGAATAATTCGCGAATAATTCGAAGAATTAAATAACTATAATTATGACACCGCCTTCTTGCCATTCTTCTTCTTCTTCTTTTCTTTTATGGTTCTTCAAAGATGAGAGCCCTTAACGTATGCTTCGATTCTAACTTGCAGATAGGAGCAACAATAAGAAAAGAAAGTTACATAGCCTAAATGCATAAATCCTTTTTTAGAAAAAAGTATTCTGTCCGGCTATATCTCCTTGCGTCCTTTTACATGGGTCATGAAAAATTATCCCTTCCCCTATTCCTCTCTCTTTGATACTTGTGTCTGCGTTTTCATTGGATCTTATGCTGGTATAAAAGAATACAACCATCTGCACAGAAAACTAAAACCTCATCTCATTTTTTTGGACGAATGGGCCTGCAAAGGCAGCAAAAATGCTAGGATGACATACTTAAACATAGAAGGAATCCAACTTCTCTTTTTTTTTTTTTTTTTTTTGGGTTAGAGTCCCACCATTTTTTTATTTTTTTGTTTGCTGGAATCCCACCTTTAATTCACCTTGAGATTTGAGCACTGCTACAGTGCTACTACCATCATGATACCAAGTGCAGCCCCAATACTTGGATGGAGATGCAATCCAAACTCAACTAAATTGCAACCCCCAGAAGCTTAGTTTGGAGCCCATCCATCCCAAACCAAAATTTGGCCTTGGGCTGATGCATATTACTATCACAAGACCAGACAAGGCTCATTATTTTTAAATTATGAGTCTTGGACGGTTTCTAGGTATAATATAGTTCACAACTTCAACCACACTTGCACCCAAAGTGAAAACCAAAAAAAATCATACCAAAGTTTTACTGAGCTGACCAATAAAACCAATCCAAACTGATCACAATTGATCGATACCAACCAAACGCTGTATTAATAAGAGCCCATTAATCCAATCTTCTAATATATAATTGAACCGAAGTGAACGAAATGGACTAATAAAAGCCCATTAACTCAACCCCAAAAAACTTGAAACTGAATCCAACTGAAACCGGGTTTTAATGGTTTGGTTTAATAATACCCAAATCTGAAGGTGAAGAAAAGAGTTATAACTGGTACAACCGGGCCTCAGCCTGACACATATCCAAGAACTGCCCGCCCTTACCGGCTGGACCGGGCTTGCAGTCGAAGCTGTACCTCCAGAAGTACATTGGAGATGGAGTAGATCAGTGACAGCCCAGATAGCTTAAGCCCAGGCTGTGTCTTCTAAATGTAAACCAACTCTACAGAATCACAATCGACTGCTCTCAATCTCTCACCCAAAAAAAAAAAAAAAAAAAAAAAAAAAGAAATTGAAGAAGTAACATTCCGATGATTGAAGATTGAGAATAAGAGGAGCATCAAATTTTTGTTTAATCCAGATTTAAATTTTAGGGTTTTTGATGAAATTTACAACAAGAATCTGAATTTTAAGGATTGCGAGCCACAGCGACACACATTTCAGAATTCAGAACTTCCATTCATAAAGTTTGAATAGGAGTGAAACAAATTGATCTCATCGATTAAAACTCGAAATTGATCCACGCTATCCAACGAGTACGTAGATGGCATATAAAATCCCAGGGATGTAACCTAATAACGTCAGCAACAAATCGATCCAGAACTCAATCTGCAATTAATTTCAAAGTTTCAACTTCCATCATCAGCATCATCATCATCCTCAGAACAACGCAAAATCAATCGAAATCAGTTACAATGATCTCCTAACAACAACAACTAAATAAGGAAAAAATCAAAATCAAAATGTTATATTTTTTCTGTAAATTACTTACCGCACAACCATAACGAAGGAAAACCCCAACAGGTGGGACGAAAATGGCGAGTAGCACTTCTAGGAATGTCGCCGAACCCATTCTTGTCCCTGTCTTCTTCCTCAGCTAAATGTAGCTGGATAAGTATCTGGAGGTTTACTTGGATTGATTCGGCAGGTATTTATTTTGAGAGAGAGAGAGAGAGAGAGAAACAGAGGAAGAGAGGGAGGAAACAGAGGTTTCAGGTTTAATGTTGACCATGAAGAAGCTTTATAAGGCCACCTGGTCGACACGCACATTGCCAGTGATTGAGGGATCGGATCTGTTAGGATCTATTGGCCAGGGCCGATTCCGTGTAGCAACCGAATCGGTAACGATTAGCAACGGCTCATCTTAAAATTTGGCCTTTGGTTGATGGGTTGTTAGATTTTTCTTGTTGCTGCCCTTTCTCACCATGCCTCGGGGGGATTGAATAATCTAAATCCCATTAATTCCACTTCCTCTTGTTCTTCAGTTTGAGGTTGTTAGTGGAGAAAGAGAAAGAGAAAGAGACTCTTCTATATTTCAATATACAATGGCTGTTCCTCTTCTCTTCTTTCTCTTCTTCCATCATACTTCCTCTGCACAAAGCCTACTCGACAAGTTGATCCAAAACCCTGACTTGATGGATGCCATATGCAGACACCAGGCTAAAGCAAACTCCCGCATTTGTGCAGATACTGTCCAGAGATTGAATCTGGCACCTCCTATGAAGGAGAAGGATCTCCAACAGATCGCACTCAATTTCACCAATTATGCCCACGATAAAGCAGTTGAAGGTCGGTCTTACATTGACACGTTGATCAAACAAAATCCAAACCCTGGTCTCTAGAGCTGTGCGGCTACATATGATGGCATAATTAATACGCAATGGACTATCATAGTAAAAGACAATGAGTGGTTGAAAGAGCCAGATTTTAAAATTTAGGACTCTGTAGGATTCTAGTAAGACCATAGTGACTATCATGAAAAAAATGGGAAACCAGAATTTACTGGATTTAAAAGACAATGAGTGGTTGAAAGAGGTTTGTGTTAGACACTTCAACCACAGAGGTTGGAGTGGTGGACAATGAGTGGTTGAAAGAGGTCTGTGTTAGACACTTCAACCACAGTGGTTGGAGTGGGGTGGGTGGTTTAGTTAGAAAAACAGAGAAGTGGTGGATTCATGTACAGCCTCAATTGCAAATATGCACAGTTTCAATATTTCATGAAGTGAAAAAGAAATTGTAACCTTACAACTTTTTTTTTCCCTTTTAGTATACTAAACTTCTTCTTTAATTGCAATGTTTTGAACACTCTAATGTACGTAAATACCACCAATGAATTCTCTAATGGAAAAAATTGTGTGGTTAGGAACACAATCACAATAAATGAATCATGGAAAAGTAGAGAGAACCTCCAATGAATTCCCCTACGAAAAAAAAAGAAGTGTGGTTGTGAACACAATCACCAAAAATGAATCATGGAGAAGTAGAGATCTCTCGGAGCCATCATAAGGAAAGCTAAGTAGATAGGAATGATTAGATGGGAACTCAACTATATAGTTTCTTGGCGCATTTCAAGCAACAATTTCATGACAATCAAATTATAGAGGGAAACCACCAGATTCGTGACAATCAAATTATAGAGGGAAACCACCAGATTCGTGACAATCAAATTATAGAGAATCATCTCAAAACCACTAGATTCATTGTCTTATAATACAACCTACAATCAACCTAGCACTAAGTGACTCTCTCATCAAGATTCTTCATATCTAGTTTCTCCACAACATTGAGGAGGTCTTCAAACATCTTAGAATTTTACCCATGAGCTCTAATTGCTCCTCTTAAGTACCATCTCAAATAATTTGAAGAAGTACTTCTACCAGTATTTGTCTGGGTTTGTGAGCTTTCACCTCTTTCCTGTGAGCATTCCCCTCGATCGGTCTCTGTACCTTGTCCAATTGGAATATCAGTCCCCGTTCCTTGAGAGCATTCCATATTCTCTCTATTCATTGGAACATCTCACATCCAGGATTACCCACCTGCAAGATAATTATACAAAACTTTATATTAGAACGACTTATATCCATATGATAATGATTAGGCCCCACTACTTAAAAAGGGAAACTATATTAACACTCACGAGAATAAACACGAGAGAGAGAGAGAGAGAGAGAGAGAGAGAGAGAGAGAGAGAGAGAGAGAGAGAGAGAAATATCTCATGAGGGATAAGTTACATTTGACTGTTAAATTAGTAAATGAACATAATTTTTTAATTTTAAAATTTTTAATTTGACGGATAAAATTGTATTTTAACAAATTTAGTGATTTCCGTTGGTGATGTTTTTACATTCTTGTGAGTGTTGATGATACGATCTTTGATAGGGTCTAGATGAAATTTTTTCATAATTATAACATAGAATTGATTAATTTTATTTATTTATATATTTATTTTTTGTGAAGGCATGAATACGAAGGATGCTCTATGGGGGAGGAGTGGGGAGGGAGTACAAGATGCAAAGAAATAGCAATCGGTATATGCCATGGATCTGATACCCACCATTTTAGGATTGGACCTATTTGTGTTCCAAATCCTTTCTTTTTTTAATATTAAAAGTTAATAAATTAATTTTTTTTAATCGTATAAGAACAGCACTTGCCAATTTGAAAAAACTTAAAAAATCAATAAATAAAAAGAATGGATTGAACTGTCTGATCCGGCTTGTCGGATCCGATCCAGGACTGATCCTAATGTTTAACCTCTAATCGGTATCAAGTATCAATCGAGACCCATACTGATATACTGAACCTATAATAATTATCGATGATCACGGCCGATACTAATATGAATCAACCTCTCACTAATCTGATAATAATTAGTAGAACAGTGTTTGAAAAGAACATGATATATTAATTGAGTAAAGCAAAGGAAACCAAATCTTATTTACAAATAATCAGTAATTGAAAAGTTAATCTCAATGAACCACATAAAAATGCCAGAAATCTCTTCATTACAAACATATAATAAAATGGTAGTCTACAAAACCTATGCCAATACACTAGAAATTGAAATGAAAACACTCATAAACCATAAATTTCATTCAAACAATGTCAGTAGATTCAATTTCTATAATTTTATCATCATCATCATCATCATCATCATCATCATCATCATCATCAAAAATAGAATCACTATAACCAACCTTTGCATGGACGACATTTGAAACCGTGGCTTCGAATATTAAATCAGAGGTTTCAGAAGCAATTGCGAAAGAATGGACATCATTTGCTTGATTTTTAGTGACAAAACTAGCTGACCATGCCCAATCGATTTTGTCCCATAACAGCTCAAATTTGCAAAGGAACTTAAAGGCTTTTCTCAATCTTCCTTCCCCTATTTCAATTGGATCATCTCCATCAATCTACTTCAGTATAGCCAGTGGGAGACCACGAAGGGTAACACAGACCATCTTTGCGGAACACTCTTCTAACCAATGCAATAGATCCTTGTCTGAATCATACTTCTGCTCTTTTCTGAATTTACAAATGATTAAAAATTCAGCTGCAATCAAAGCCATATGCTTTTCAGCCAACGACTCACCATATGTTATTGGACGAACAAAATCTTTCTTTTGAAAAGTGTACCCCCGTATCGTAAGGTCTAGCTCCAACTCATCAGATGCTTGCAGGGATGCCTTCAATGATCTCTATCCTTTTAATGATTTTAGTTCGGAACCAATGATTAGGATTTGTCCAATGCACCCATATATCTTTGGTCTACATCCTCTTCTGCCTGTGTTTGGGCAGGAGAGTTGGCAGTCCAGACTGATGGCCGCCACTTGGTTCTCGAGTGAATCCGAGCCTTCCATCCGAGCCGACACTCCTGTTGGCTCAGCTTGTCGGCTAGGATGGAGGGTTTCGATTCACTCAAGAACCAAGTGGTGGCCATCCACCTGGGCCGCCAACTCTCCTACCCAAACTCAAGCAGGAGAGGATTTCTATACTATATCTTTTGTTGTTGTTCATCTTGTTTCCTTTAGCATGTTGGGAGCATTAGTCTTCTGATCAACAAAATAAATGATTTCAAATGACTCATCTAAACAGTACATTAGAGAATCCCCATGAGAAGATGGCATCAATTCTGCAAGTATTCCTGAAAGGACCGGAATTGATACACACAAAACTCTATACTCATATTTGTCATATTTTTTAACTTTTAAATTTTGTATGATGCTACATCTTGATTTAGAAGAAGTAGGCCTTTCAGATACTAATGGGGTGTTTGATAACACTCCAGAAGTTGGATTCTGACTTTTGGAGCATTAATGGAGTAGAAGCTTGTCTGGTAACCCGGTTTGGGCTTCTGGAGAATCCATGAGTGAACTAGCTTCGAATGGGCTCAAGAATCCAATTTTTTGGAACATCAAATAAATGCTTTTCGACTTCAGAGTACAATTTTAGAATAGAAAGAACCACCCCACATCACTACTACCACAAACCACCACCACCACAACCACCACCCTCCACCACCCACCGCCGCCACCACCACCCCACTGCCACTACCCTCCATCACCACCCACCGCCCCCACCGCCACCGCCACCACCCCCCACCAACACCCACCGCCACTCTCCACCACCACCACCCACCCACAGCCACCCTTCGCCACTACCTCCCCACCCACCACCACCGTCACCAACCATCACCACTTACCATTAATGCCACCATCCACCACCCACCACCTTCATTCTAAAGTTCATGACTAAATTAGGTCAACAAACACGTTTCTACTAGCAGAAATAGAAATTTAAACCAGAAGTAAGAATCCAAGAATTGAAGTTTTATCAAACAGCCCCTATTAGATGAGATGGCTTAAATGTATATTATTACTCTTATATGTAACTTTAAATCTTCAATTCTAACTTGGGATACGAGTCATAGGACGTCTCTCCTAGCAAGATGAAGATGTTAGAGGTCCAAGACCTTATTCTAGGTGGGGACTCTGATCATTTGCCTCCATCAGCTTGGGTGGACAAGATTAAAGGCAAAAGCTGATGATCCACTTTTAGAACTTTTTTCATTTCCCGCACATTAATTCCAAAGCAAAAAAACTTTTGTTTTGGGGGGGGGATTTCAATCCTCACACCAATTAATTTCACTGAGGCTAAGGTCTCTCTTGTACGGATGAAGGTTTTGAATGATAAATTTTCAGCGGACTATAAATATATTGTATTTGAACTATGTAAATATTCTCTTTTCTTTTTCTTATACGTATGTGAACAAATATCTTTATAGGCCGGTGTTAAAAAGAAAATAAACGAATGCTAAAATATAATTGGACAAGCTAATGCAATTTGCTCCCTATATATCTCTCATAAATGCAGATTATTAATTATAAAATGCCACTTTCCTCTTTCTTAATTCATACTGGGTCAAAATTTTCATTTCTTATATGGCTTAATGGTCGGCTCTATCCGAGTGTACAAAACAAAGGAAGAAACAAAAAGCATTAAGGCTATGTTCGGACATCAAGAAAAGAAAAGAAATTTTTTGAAATAAAGATAAGAAATAGAGACATAAATTCATCATTATTTGTGCCTCATTATGTAATTTTTTTTTATTTTTTTATTTCTCAATATCCAAACATAGCCTAAATGTTTTAGGCAATCATCTTCCAAAGAAGGTCTTAGCAGCCATGTCAAAGAACACACAAACATATGAAAGTACATGAATTACACATTTAAGTTAAAACCAATATCTATTCCAACCTTAGATAAGGAACTAATCCCTCCTCGGATGCCCAAAAAATGAATGAAATCAATCATGTAATTCACAATTGATACAGTGCAACAGTGCTACTACCATCATGATATGGTATTGGATGGATAGAAAACATATCATAGCCGGTTCAAAGTAGCTAAGAAGATCTCAGAATAAGAGTTAAAGATAAATGCCATATCTAGGCTGTGCTTCGTATATTGCATTCTCCAAATATATTAAAGAGCAACACATTTCTGTTCTGGGTTTCAAATGCAAATTATGCATTACAGAACCAATCATGTTTTCTTAACACACACCATGATTCAAGAAGGAAAATGAAAAATAAACACTGTTTTTTATTTTTTTTTGAATATCAAAATGTATTTTTGGCTAAAAATGCATTCCAAGTATACATACCAAACGCAGCACTAATTCTAGAATGGATATACAATCCAAGCTCGCCTAAATTGCAACCAACACAAGTTTAGGTTGGAGCCCATCCATCCCAAACCAAAATTTGGCCTTTGACTGATGCTATAGTCGTATCATAAGACCACAGACCATGCCCAATAGAGTTTTTAGGTTGGATTGGGTCCACACTTAGGGTTGTCAAAATTGAGCCCAGATATAAAACCAAAAAAAAATAAAAAATAAAAATCATACCAAAGATTTACTGGTCTGACCACTAAAATCAATCCAAAATCATCGCAATTAAATCGATACTAACCTGACATTGGACTGATAAGAGCCCATTAAACCGATTTTTCAATATATAAAAACCAAACCAAACTGACCAAACAAAATAGGCCAATAAGAGCCCATTAACCCAACCCCAAAAAAATTTGAGACCGAATCAGACTGAAACCGGGTCTTAACGGTTTGGTTTTCGGTTTGTTAGTACAAAACCAACACAAATTCAGATCGGATCAATCGATTGACACCCTTAATCACACTTGAGATTTTTCCAATTTAATTTTCAAGGTGAAAAAAAGGAGTTATAACTGGGTCAACTCAGCCTCAGCTTGGCACACATCAAAGAACTGCCTTTACCGGCTGGACCGGGCTACGTACCGGTAGAAGTACGTTGGAGATGTAGTAGATGAGTGATAGCCCAGATGGGTTAAGCCCAGGCTGCACATCTCAACTCCAACTCTACAGAATCACAATCTACTCCTCTAGACTCTGGTTTCAATTTCTAGGACTCATATCATCTCTTGTCATTCGACATTGTTCAATCGTGATCCAAGGGCTGGAGTTCACCAAAGGCACATACCGTGTCAACTCCAACCATTGGATCACGACCGAACAAATTGGACAACATGATAAGATTTTTCCCAGTTTCTATGAATTTATTTATGGTCCACATCTCTTTGAAAAGACCCCGAACCAACCCCGTTTCCAATTGATGAGGGGGTTATCTGAATTTCGGCTTCCTTTATTATGGTTTTATACTTTTACTCCAAGTACAGCGTTTTCCAAGTTTTGGACACGATGGAGTAAGGGAGAGTCTGACGGGTTGTCAAAATTAGATTGAAATCGAAAATCAAAACCGAACCAACCCAATTTGGCCTAGATCAAATCGAAACCGAACCTCATTAGATAATAGTTTGGGTTGTGTTTTTATAACCCAATGAGAACCAAAATCAGATTGGACCAACTGATAAAACCGAACCAAATCGGACCAATAAAACCAAAACTAAACCAGTCCGATTGTGAACCGATAAGAGTTTATTATGTCAACATTTAATTAAATATACATATAATAAAACCAACATCAAAACTGAACTATCCCAATAATGGTTCGATAGAACCCATTAAGCCAATTTGTTACTACATATACATACAATAAACCAAAAGCAAAAAGAGACCGAACCAATAAAGCCCATTAAACCAATCAGATAAAAACTTGAAAATTGATTTTTTTTTATTTTATTGAACAGTAAATGGGCTGAGGTGTATAAGACCGAAACTAAATCGGTTCAACCAAAACCGAACCAAACTGACTCGTTTGACAATTAGGGGTATCAATTTCTGGTCCGTCAGATCTATAGAAACCCCCTCCTTATCTACGAAGTTATTATCTTACCCTTACTTACGAATTTTCCATACTACCCTTACTTTTGGCGACTCCAATCCCGCCCTCTTCTCTGTATATTGAAATAACTATGACGATTTCCTTTAATGCACATCCATTGCGTTGTTATAATAAGTCCTTCTTCTACCCTCAATTCTTTAATTCTTTTGTGAGTCAACTCGGGAATCAATGAAAATAACTTGGTTTTTTTTAACCTAAACCTCTTGATACTTTTTTTGGGGAGTTTGATAGTTTCTGAAGAACCCTAGGTGTTAGTTTGATATCAAAAGCATACGGTTTATATTGATACCAGTACATACCGTTTAAATATTGATTTCTATATCAATTACGTATTGAATTGTATATTTTGTATTAAATAGAACCGTATTTTGTATTGAATTAGAATTATTTTTCATACTAAATTAGTAATCGAAACCTGTAATGGATAAAAGTTGTATTTCATATTGTATAAAAATTGTTAAAACCATACCACAGTAACGGTAAGGGTTTTTATTTCTTCTAACGTACCGGATGATTGATATCATACCTGTTGCCGCTAGCATCCACACTTGAGTTTTCCGTTGACCGTCAAACCTGCATACGACAAAACAAAGCAAAGGTGGGGTCGGGCTTGTCATCCCATGACCACTCCGATGCTTAAGGTAGAACTCTAGCCCACAGATATTCAAATTTATGCCTGACCTTTTAGTATTAAGCATGGTAGAAGGGTTATGGTAAATACCGAACTGAGGTTGAACTCCGAAGGCAGAGGCTGAGTTGAGGTGTGTAAGAGCAAAGTGGGCCAAAACCCTTCTAATATTGTGGTGTGTCAGTTTGAAGTATTTATACACACTTATTGTTGATGTCATGTGGGGTTTTAGTGTGTAATCTCGCCTTTACCCCTCATCAATGTGTATAATGCCCCGCTTTTATTCTTTTATTTATCCTTATTGGCCCTACAGAGGAGTCTTCTCTTGTTCTCCATGTGTCGCCAATTTGATTGGTCTTCACTTGTTTTCCACGTCACATTTTTATTTGGAGGATGATATTGATCCCCAACAATACCGATTGATCTTATGTACTAAGAACACAAGCATAAATATGTAAGTGTCAATCGATGCGATGTTGATGATTTAGTACAGGTCAAAGGTCCCATCGGGTTAGGTACAAGGAAGAAATGTCCAGTATTGAATCGTAGGAAAATGTTTTTTTTTTTTTTTTTCTCATATTATTATTTGTATTGGTTTTGTTCAGTTTTTGTACGGTATTTAATTTGTACGTAATATGGTTTCTAATTTGGTACAAAATACGATTCTAATTTGTACGAAATAAGATTCTATGTACGACGTTTGAAACCTTACTTTCGACTTCCTTGTCACAAGTTTACCCCTTGTATCTCAAGGTCTAGCTCCGACTCATTGGATGCTTATAGCGATGTCTTCAATGATTTGTAGCTCTTGATCTTAGTTAAGAACCAATGATTAGGCTTAGCCCAATCCACCCATAGATCTTTTATTGATGTCCATCTTGTTTCATCTAGCATGTTAGGAGTGTTAGTTTAATCAACATAACAAATGATTTCAAATGACTTTTTTAAATAGCTCCAAATATATACATGTCTTATAAATGATCGACAATATGAATAGAGATATAAACTGAATGAACAGTTAAAAGTTTAATCATGTTGAGCGTTTATCTTTTTGATTTATACCTAATTTATTGATGTACCAAAACTTTCTCTAGATTTACTCCTGTAGTGTCTCGATCAATGTCATTATATACTCGATAGAACCTATAACCATGAGGTTAAGAGCTGTAGAACCTCTATTTCCATGTATTCGGACTACCGTGCAACTTAATGACCTTTTGATGCCAGTTGGATTACTATAGATTTAAACTTGATCCTTTAAATCTAAGTTCACTAGATAATTTAGGGGAGGTAACTGTCTTTTTTGAAACATTTGGAGGTCAACGGTCAATAAGGTAAATTACAGGGGAGGTAACTGTCTTTTACCCTTAAGAAAAATAAGCTATTATATTGCGAATGTAGAATTAGTAATGACCAATTACAATTGAACATGGACCAAAGGTTGTGTTTTTTACCATTGTAGACCGATTGGCAAAATTGAGACGATTAGCATAAGACTGAATAGTATAATCGATTATTGACTCACTGATTTGCATTATTAAATCTCGTTATTAGACCTATTAGGGACCGAGATGGACTAGACCGAATGTAAACATATACATGTCTTACAAATGAAGACCGATAGTCAAATGTATCAGTTACAATGCAAGGTATTAAATTATAATGACAGATCAGGCTGGATCAAATCCAATTGATTGTACCCTCAAAATGACATCCATAAGAGAATTAGATATAAGAATATACCACGTAGGATACATAATTGTGGCATGGGTCTATCATTCATATCCAAATCTTCTTCTCCCAGAGGTTCGGGAGGAGGGGTGACACTCCCATTGGATGACCAACACCTGAGGCTAGGGTGAATCCGAGCCCTCCATCTGAGTCGACACCCTTGTCGGTTTGACTTGTTGGCTCAAATGGAGAACTCGGATTCACCCAAATCTCAGGTGTCAATCATCCAACCAGGTTGCCACCCCTCCTCCCAAACCTCTGGGAGGAGAGTATGTGGATCCCCACCGTCCACTGTCCATATCCAAATGGTCTTACAAATATGACATCTCCTAACTAAAGTTATATGGAAGATAATGGTGAATGGTGATGCGATTAGTAGGAAGTAGGATTTCGGGCATGGATCCAGATCCAGATCCAAATTTGTCTCGTCATGCCGAGTCAGTCCCGAGATTGCGTTTATGCAAGAGTGAGAGATGATTCCTTCGGGTTTTTGCTAAGTCAAGATCAAACCGAACTAATTCAACTAGGGATCAAATCAAGATCAACTGAGTCGAAGCCCCTTCTCAAGTCCATGCACTTGAACCTTGATTCTGGCAAATAAGAAAGGATAAGTGATAGCAACACCATATAGGTGCAAATAAATATGGACCGCTGGATCAACTGGATGACAAGATACAAGCTTAGAAGGCATTAAATCAATGAACCATGTGCATTCAATGCTTCTGCAGAAACATACGTTATATTTGACTTGTATCTTAATAATAAAAAAAAAATCTTTTTTCTTTACCCATCTCCTTATTAATTGTTTTTCTCATTTAACAAATCCTACACTCATCTCCATGTTTCACTCATCAAACACAAGCGGATAACCAACCAGACACCAATGACCCAAAAAAATAACCCGTCATAGTATAAAAGACGAGAAAAGGATCACTTGAAAATGACGCACGTGCCTAATTTCCTATTGCACTTTCCCATTAGCTGAGACGTTGAACCAAATTAGGTAATGATTGGTGTTTATTGAAACTTTGACAATTGCTTAGAGAGCCTACGGCAGAATCCTAGAAGACTCAAGAGCCTACCGATACATCAGCTGATCAGCATGACACATTCAAGAGGGCCGTCAATAATTGGGATGTGCCGCTGAGCCCGCAACCAAATCCTCTACTGCGGTCCTGCCGCCTGCCAAGGGCCGGATTTCAGCCGGCCCACCCCCCAATGTATTGGCAGGTGGTCAGACCGAACTCCGGTCCTTGGATCTGCGGCAGGAACCTCCTGCCGCATCCGCTGAGCCCACCTAGGGAGAAAGAGATACTCACGAAAAAGAAGCAGCAGCGGCAGAAGCATGGTAAAGTTGAACGAAATAAGGTTTTTTTTTATTCAATACAAGTTTAAAATAGTAAATTTCAATTTTATTTTTCAACTTAAAACCATAAAAGCATAATTGTCTTTCAATTTTATGGGTTTTTACATTTATTAAAAAAAAAACGGATGTAATTATAAAGAACTACTAGGTGCGTGGTAGGTGATATTAGTCCAATACTCTAGAGGCAATACATGTAATTTACCTTTATCTTTAAATTATGAGTCTAGGATGGTTTCTAGGTATAATAGCTCGGACTTCCAATGCTCAGGGGTGTCAAAATTGAACCTAACCTAAAGAGGATAAAAATAAAAAACAATTAACACAACCCCAAAAAACTTGAGACCGAAGCAGACTAAAACCGGATTTTAATGGTTTGGTTTTAAATTTATCAGTAACACCGAAACAAATTCAGACTGGACCAATCGATTGACACCCTTAATCACACTTGA
>CM053266.1:31475750-31778577 GCA_028583415.1 Protea cynaroides | reverse complement strand
GATTTTTCCAATTACTTTGGCTAGCACCGATATATTTTCTATACATCATGACAATAGAAGCACTGTAGCAAGTTCCAAGGCTCAAGGGGAAGAAAAGAGTTATAACTGGGTCAATCGGCCTCAGCCTGACGCTCATCAAACAAAGTACTGCCCTTACCGGTTTGACCAGACTTGCAGTCGAAGCCATACCGCTAGAAGTGCATTAGAGATGGAGTAGATCAATGATAGCTCCGGCTCTGTCTTCTAAATGTATTGGTATGCACATCGGATGAACTCCAACGGTTATAATGACCCTGGAATCCTCCAACAGTTGGAGACTATTTGGACTGACAAAATCACAATATACTGTTCTAGAGTCTAAAGTCCTGAAGATTGAAGATAGATAATAAGAGGATCATCAAATTTTGTTTAATCCAGATTTAGATTTTAGGGTTTTGGATGAAATTTACAACAAGAATCAGAATTTCAAGGATTGCAACCGACGGAGAGATTCAGGTCCTCTCCTCGCAGAGATGAGATTTGGGAGGAGGGCTTGAATTCACCTAATCAGTGGGAAGAGAGGATGTGAATCCTGGACGGAGACACACATTTTAGAAGTGAGAACATTCATTCATAAAGTTTGAAATGGGGCTAAAACAAATTGATCCCATCGAACGAATCAAACTGTAACCCAATAAACATATCGATCCAGAACTCAATCTCCAATTAATTTCAAAGTTTCAGCTTTCTTCATCATCATAATTTTCACAATGCAAAATCATTTGAAATCAGAGGAATGATCACCCAACAACTAATTAATGAAGGAAAAATCAAAATCAAAATCAAAATGTGATATTTATCTGTTAATTACTTACCGCACAGCCATAACGAAGAAAAACCCGGCCCCACAGGTGGGACGAAAATGGCGAGTAGCACTTCTAGGAATGTCGCCGAACTCATTCTTATCCCTGCCTTCTTCCTCAGCTAAATGTATCTGGATAAGTATCTGGATGTTTACTTGGATTGATTCCAAAGGTATTTACCTTCACAGAGAGAGAGAGACAGAGGGAGGAAGCAAATGTTTCAGGTTTAATGCCGCCTATCAAGGAAGAAGCTTAATAAGGCCACCTGGTCGATACGCACATTACCAGTGATGGAGGGATCGGATCTGTTAGGATTTATTGGCCAGGGCCGATCCCGTGTAGCAACCGATTCGCTAACGATTGCAACGGCTGATTTTAAAAGGGCAAGGCAGAAATCATAAAAGATACAACGGTAGAACCGATCCTAGGTGTCGATTCTAGATCCGAATCGGCCAATCCCATGTCCGACTCCAACTCCGTGCTCTTAAAACCTTTCATACTACATGTTGTCGTTAGATTCTGAATTGTTCTTCCAAGGTGGGACCCATACTATAGATGGCACGAATTGAGCACAAGAATGGTCGGACTCAAATCCAAAGAGTATAATTCGGTGTTCAAATCAAGATCGGAACAGCAAAAGTACGAGGTGAGCTCTTAAATAGTATTTTGATATGGATCACACTCTTGTAACCTCAATATACAAGAGGGTAGCTTTTGTATTTCATTTGAGAACTCATGTAGATCTGCCGGTGATGAAACCATTGTTACAAGTCTAATTGTAACAAGGCCTTGTTACAATAAGAATTTCACTTCAAAGATTTTGAAAGTAGAAAGTGATGTACATGTATAAGAGGTTGAGGGCAACCTATATACATAGACAATCCACATTGATTGTTGTTGTATTTTGACAATAACATGATTGATTAATTGAGCAAAGCAAAGGAAAGCTAATCTTATTTCCAAATAAACAGTAATTGAAAAATTAATCTCAAGGAACCACACACACACACATAATGTTAGAAATATCTTGATTACAAACATATAATAAAATGATAGAATTCAAGAATGGAAAACCTAGCTATGCCAATAAACCATAAATTGAAATGAAAGCACTCAGGACTCACCATTGTCATTCAAACAATCTCATTAGATTCAATTTCTATGATTGATTCATCATCATCACCATAATCTGTAGTAGAAACAGTAGCAACAGCAGAAACAGAATCAGTATTACCAACTTTTCCATCGATGTCATTTGAAACGTTGGCCTTGACTTCCGAACCAAGGTCCTCGGAAGAAATTGCATGAGAGTGGACATCTTTTGCTTTAGTTTTAGGGTCCATATTAGCTGGCCATGACCATTCAATTGTGTCCCCTAACGACTCAAGTTTAGAAAGGAACTTCAAGGCTTCTCTCACTCTTCTTTCTTCCATATCAGATAGATCATCTCCACCGCCAATCTCATTCAGTATAGCTATTGGTAGGCCACGAAGTGCAAAACAGACCATCTCTGCGAAACACTCTTTTAAGCAATCAAATAGATCCTTACCTGATTCATCCTTTTGCTCTTTTATGAATGTACAAATGATTAAAAATTCAACTGCAACCAAAGCCATGTGCTTGTCAGCCAATGTATCACCATATATTATCCAATTAACAAAATTTCCCTTGTTACAAGTTTTCCCCCGTATCCTAAGTTCTAGGTCCAACTCATTGGATGTTTGCAGGGATGTCTTCAATGGTCCGTGTCCTTTGAATCCTCTGATGATAACAGTTCGAAACCAATGATTAGAATTAGCCCAATGCACCCACAGATCTTTTGTTGTTGTCCATCTTGTTTCATTTAGTATGTTGGGAGCATTAGTCTTTTGATCAACAAAATAAATGATTTCAAATGATGAGTCATCTAAGTTGTGCATTAGAGATTCCCTAGGAGAATATGACATCAATTCGATCTTCATGCAACAATTCTGAAAGCATTCTTGAAATGACCAACACTGATACACACGAAACTCTATACTCAAATTTCTTACCTCCTTGAATTTCCTTGGAAAAATGTTCCCCTATTGCTTGTAATTTTTTGATGAGGTTACATTCTGATTTTGGACATTTAGATATTAATTGCATGAGATGATTTAATTGCATATTCTCACTCTCATACATAATTCTCCATCTCATCATTTCTTTTATGGCCATTTTATATCTCCACACGAAAAAGTTCCCGTTCGACTGCATGGATGATAATAACGACTCAAAATTAGTGTTTCCTTTCAAAAATTCCAGCTCCTCCGAGTTGTCACGGGAGATACAATCAAATGGAATTATGTAACCCAAGAATTTCTTAACAATGTAAATTGGAAAACGAATGAAGCCACTGCATGCATTCAACAAGTTTTGGATGCCTATTAGCACATCCACGATGAAGTCTAACTTAAAAGATAAGATCTTCAACTTCAGATCTTCTAATTCTAGTACTTGATTTTGAAGAAATTGATCTGGATAGACATCTTCCAAGCTAGAATGGCTGATAAAAGAAAACCATCTACAGATGATGGAAAAAGTCCCAATAGCAATGGTTAGAAATTGGGCCAAAATCACAATGAGAATGGACCATTTGTAGTCTGATTCACCATTGCAAAACCTCCGACTTTTTAGGACAAATGAACTTAACATGGCCTGTATCACAACTGCTGAAGAAAGGGAAGAGACTAAGCCAAAAATGTGATGATATGAAATTGAACATAACAATGTATGAGGGTCCCAGAAATAGTTGTACGCATGGACACTCATTAATAGTTGTTTTATTCTGTCTAAACCCTTGGATTCGATTCCACTAGTATCATAATTAACCAGAATTCTCTTCTTCCCACTTAGGTATCTAACAAATATTGCAGATGACCACATCAACAAAAGCAATACTAAAATGCAGACGACGATGATGATGTGTTGTATTTTGAAGGCAAAGATCACACCAGTGCGCATTTGTATACACACATTAACAACAATAGTAATCACCATCACACTCAGTGCAGCCAAGTTTCCGTAGAGCTCGGATGTGTCCATGGTCCCTAGTGAAGGCATGTAATACCCCAGTGAGGTACACATCAATACAGTGGCAGTGAGTTTAGAGAGTTGATCCTCAGATCTTGGCATGGCTGTGGTAAGATCATTAGGGATTTTTGTGGCTACTGCTAGCATTGTCAAAGTGAATGCGTTCAAACGAAACAATTTGCATGGCACAAATGGTTTTTTCCGTTTAATTCCATACACCAAATCAAAAGTAATGGAGAAGAAACATACCAATGTTGCAAATGCAATGTAAAGACCAATGAAAGGAGCAGGTGCACCATATGAGGTGTTATCTAGTACTCCATTCAAACACTCCTTTGCCATTCTTCTTCTTCCTCCTCTCCTCCCTAATCTTTTCTTTTATGATCGATTCTCCAGATAGTCTATATCATTGTACATAATTGCTGGGATGATATACTTTTTTTTTTTTTTTTTTTGAATTTTGCTTTTTTTTTTTTTTTTTGCTTTATTGTGCTAGAATCCTTCCTTGTTTTCATTTTTTATGCTTAGAGTCACACTTTTTTTTTTCTTTATTGATGCTAGAATCCCCTTTTTTTTTCTTCCTTCTTTGATGTTGGAATCCTACCTTTTCTTCACCTTGAGATTTGGGCATTGCTATGGCGCTACTACCATCATGATACGGTATTGGATGGATAGAAAACATATCATAGCCGGTCCAAAGTAGCTGGGAAAATCTCAGAATAAGAGTTAAGATAAATGTCATATTTAGGTTGTGCTAGGTATATTGCATTCTCCAAATACATTAAATAGTGATGCATTTCTATTATGGGTTTCAAATGTAGAATGGACAAAATTATGCATTACAGAATGGACCATGTTCTCTTAACGCACACCACGATTCAAGAAGGAAAATGAAAAATAAACACTTTTTTTTTTTAATATCAAAATGTATTTTTGGTTAAAAACGCATTCCAAGAATACATAACAAACGCTGCACTAATTCTAGGATGGATGTGTAATCCAAGCTCGACTAAATTGCGACCAACACAAGCTTAGGTTGAAGCCCATCCATCCCAAACCAAATTTGGCCTTGACTGATGCTATAGTCGTATCATAAAACCACAGACAATGCCCACTAGAATTTTTAGGTTGGATCGGGTCCACACTTAGGGGTGTCAAAATTGACCGCAGATTTAAAACCAAAAAAAAAAAAAAAAATCATTCCAAAGATTTACTGGATTGACCACTAAAATCAATCCAAATGGATCGCAATTAAATCGATTTGAAACCAACCTGACATTGGACTGATAGGAATCCATTAAACCGATCTTTCATTATGTATATACATATAAAAATCGAACAAAACCGACCGAGCAAAATAGATCAATAATAACCCATTAACCCAACCCCAAAAAATTTGAGACCGAATCAGACTGAAACCAGGTCTTAACGGTTTGGTTTTCAGTTTGTTAGGACAAGACCAACACAAATTCAGATCGGATCAATCGATTGCCACCCTTAATCACACTTGAGATTTTTCCAACTTAATTTTCACTACAACAAAAATGGTTTTTTGTGACGGAAATTAACGACGGTTTTATACAACCGTCTTAAATATTTCGTCATCTATAGTTATGTTTTAACGACGGTTTTATTCTTATATAACCACTTAAATACGACGGAATTATACATGGCGTCATGTATAACCTAATTCCTACGCGTGTATGTATATTTCTTCCCGCGGTATTCCCGCCAATCCGTAATTACAACGGAACAGTTGTGCACGTCGTATATAGATATGTAGTAACGACGGATTTCACATACCGTCGTATATATATGGGTATTCATGACGGAAATCACATACCGTCGTGTATATATATATATAGGTAGTTACGACGAAAGTTATTTTCCGTCTTATATGGATATACATTTTAGACAGAAATTAAGTCCCGTCGTGTATATATATATATATAGTTACAATGGAAATTAAGTCCCGTCGTATATAGATATATAGTTACGACGGGAAATAGGTTCCATCGTATATAGATATATAGTTACGACGGGACTTAATTCAGATCGGATCAATCGATAGACACCCTTAATCACACTTGAGATTTTTCCAATTTAATTTTCAAGGTGAAAAAAAGGAGTTATAACTGGCTCAACTCAGCCTCAGCTTGGCACACATCAAAGAACTGCCCTTACCGGCTGGACCGGGCTACGTACCGCTAGAAGTACGTTGGAGATGTAGTAGATGAGTGATAGCCCAGATGGGTTAAGCCCAGGCTGCACATCTCAACTCCAACTCTACAGAATGACAATCTACTCTAGACTCTGGTTTCAATTTCTAGGACTCATATCATCTCCTGTCATTCGACATTGTTCAATCGTGATCCAATGGTTGGAGTTCACCAAAGGCACATACCGTGTGAACTCCAACCATTGGATCACGACCGAACAAATTGGACAACATGATATGATTTTTCCCAGTTTCTATGAATTTATTTGTGGTCCACATCTCTTTGAAAAGACCCCGAACCGACCCCGTTTCCAATTGATGAGGGGGTTATCTGAATTTTGGCTTCCTTTATTATGGTTTTATACTTTTACTCTAAGTACAGTGTTTTCCAAGTTTTGAACACGATGGAGTAAGGAAGAGTCTGACGGGTTGTCAAAATTAGACTAAAATCGAAAATCAAAACCGAACCAACCCAATTTGGCCTAGATCAAATCGAAACCGAACCTCATTGGATAATAGTTTGGGTTGTGTTTTTATAACCCAATGAGAACCAAAATCATACTGGACCAACTAATAAAACCAAACCAAATTGGACCAATAAAACCAAAACTAAACCAGTCCGGTCGTGAACCGATAAGAGTTTATTATATCAACATTTAATTAAATATACATATAATAAAACCAACATCAAAACTGAACTATCCCAATAATGGTTCGATAGAACCCATTAAGCCAACTTGTTACTACATATACATACAATAAATCGAAAGCAAAAAGAGACCGAACCAATAAAGCCCATTAAACCAATCAGATAAAAACTTGAAAATTGATTTTTTATTTTATTTTGTTGAACAGTAAAAGGGCTGAGGTGTATAAGACCGAAACTAAATCGGTTCAACCAAAATTGAACCAAACTGACTCTTTGACAATTAGGGGTATCAATTTCTGGTCCCTCAGATCTATAGAAACCCCCTCCTTATCTACGAAGTTATTATCTTACCCTTACTTACGAATTTTCCATACTACCCTTACTTTTGGCGACTCTAATCCCGCCCTCTTCTCTATATATTGAAATTACTATGATGATTTCCTTTAATGCACATCCATTGCGTTGTTATAATAAGTCCTTCTTCTACCCTCAATTCTTTAATTCTTTTGTGAGTCAACTCGGGAATCAATGAGAATAACTTGGTTTTTTTTAACCTAAACCTCTGGATAATTTTTTTGGGGAGTTTGATAGTTTCTGAGGAACCCTGGGTGTGAGTTTGATACCAAAAGCATACGGTTTATATTGATATCAGTACATACCGTTTAAATATTGATTTCTATATCAATTATGTATTGAATTGTATATTTTGTATTAAATTAGAATTATTTTTCATACTAAATTAGTAATCGAAACCCGTAATGGATAAAAGTCGTATTTCATATATATTGTATAAAAATTGTTAAAACCATACCATAGTAAAGGTAAGAGTTTTTATTTCCTCTAATGTACCGGATGATTGATATCATACCTATTGCCGCTAGCATCCACACTTGAGTTTTTTGTTGACCGTTAAATTTGCATACGACAAAACAAAACAAAACAAAGGTGTGGTCGGGCTTGTCATCCCATGACCACTTCGATGCTTAAGGTAGAACTCTAGCCCACATATATTCAAATTTATGCTTGACTTTTTAGTATTAAACATGATAGAATGGTTATGATAAATACCGAACTGAGACTGAACTCACAGAAGGCAGAGGCTGAGTTGAGGTGTGTAAGAGCAAAGTGGGCCAAAACTCTTCTAATATTGTGGTGTATCAGTTTGAAGTATTTATAGACACACTTATTGCTGATGTCATGTGGGGTTTCAGTGTGTAATCTCGCCTTTACCCCTCATCAATGTGTATAATGCCCCGCTTTTATTCTTTTACTTATCCTTATTGGCCCTACAGAGGAGTCTTCTCTTGTTCTCCATGTGTCGCCTGTTGATTAGTCTTCACTTGTTTTCCACGTCACATTTTTATTCGGAGGATGATATTGATCCCCAACAATACCGATTGATCTTATGTACTAAGAACACAAGCATAAAGATGTGGTAAAGTGTCAACCGATGCGATGTTGATGATTTAGTACAGGTCAAAGGTCCCATCGGGTTCGGTACAAGGAAGAAATGTCCAGTATCACATCGGTAGGAAAATGTTTTTTTCTTTTTTTTTAAATATTATTATTGTATTGGTTCTGATCATTTTTTGTACTGTATTTAATTTGTACGAAATATGGTTTCTAATTTGATACAAAATACGATTCTAATTTGCACGAAATAAGATTCCATGTACGATGTTTGAAACCTTACTTACGATTTCCTTCTCACAAGTTTACCCCCTGTATCTCAAGGTCTAGCTCCGACTCATTGGATGCTTGTAACGATGTCTTCAATGATTTGTAGCTCTTGATCTTAGTTAAGAACCAATGATTAGGCTTAGCCCAATCCACCCATAGATCTTTTATTGATGTCCATCTTGTTTCATCTAGCATGTTAGGAGTGTTAGTTTAATCAACGTAATAAATGATTTCAAATGACTTATTTAAGCTGTGTATTAGAATATTCCTACGAGAAGATGACATCAATTCTATAAGCATATCTGAAGTCTAACCTAAAAGATATTAGTCGATATTGGTTGGGCCTAATCAGTCATCATCAACTTAATATCTTGCATCGTGATCGACATGTTTAACTAATCGATCCTCATTTGTGAGACATTGATATGTTTATATTCAGTCCAATTGTTCTTGGTCCTTAATCGGTCTTATGTTAATCGGTCTAATCGGTCTATTAACAAGCTTCAATGATACAAATCAACCAGTCCATAATCAATTATGATGTTTGGTCTTATGCTAATCATCCTAATTCTATTAAACCAGTCCAACGGAAAAAGAAAAAAAAAATCCTTTGCCCATGTTCTGTTGTAATAGGTCATTATTTATTCTGCATTCATAACATAATAGTTTATTTTAAGTTCTTGATTAAAAGAACATAACCTAAATGAAGAGGAATAATGAGGGGGAGAAATGAGAAATATCTAAGCATTTAGGATTTAAGTCTTTAGGGATTTAATTTAATGATCATTTATTTGATCGGTCTCGGATTCGGTCCATAATCAATTAGTACATTTGGGTGACTGACAATCTGCACCCTTACACCATGAACGACCAATATATAATCATTCCGGGCCTAAGCCGATAAGCCCGATACTTTTAATAAATGATACATATCGGTCCGGGTTTTAATTGATTAGTCATGTTAGCGACCTCCTTTGTACTTTGACCACGAAACCAAGTGTCATATCCTTTAACACCATTGTATAGTAATCGTTATCTGGCATAGATCTCACCCCGACCTGTTTTAGGATTGGACCATTTGTGTTCCACATCCAAGATCGATCCTAATATTTAATCTGTAATTAAAATCAACCGACACTGTTACTGGTATCTTCAATCTATAATTATTATCGATCATGATCGATACTGATATGAATGGACCTCTAATTTATCCGATAATGATTATTAGAACCGTGTTTGAATACCCGTTTTTCGGACTCAAATCCTCTCCAATACTGGAGAGTTTTCAACGGGGATTTGGCGATTGAAATTCATCCCGTACAAATCTTAATATGTCAGGATCTGCGCTAGATGAACTCCAACCACTGAATCTTCGCTGGAGAGGATTTCTTTCCCCCTGTGCTCCTAACTCTGACAAGCGATTTTATCGCAACTTATCATTCGTATCAGTTTCTATGCATTCATTGTGGTCCACGTTTCTTTGAGAAGACACAGAACTGAACCTGTTTCCAATTGATGAGTGGGTTATCAAAATTTTTGCTTCCTTTATAATGGTTTTATACTTTTATTCCAAGTGTAGAGTATTCCAAAGAATGAGAGACTATGGGAGAGTTTGAAGGGTTGTCAAAATTAGACCTAAACTGAAAATCAAAGTTGAACTTATCTGATTCTCTCGGGATAAAATTGAAATCGAAGATTATTGGATAGGAATTGGGTTGTATTTTTATAGCCCAATGAAAAATTAAATCAAACTGGACCAATTGATAAAATCGAATCAAATTGGACCAAGAAGACCAAAATCAAACCAGTTCGATTGTAGATCGATAAGAGTTTATTAAATTTACATTTTATTAAATATACATATAGGAAACCAGCGCCAAAACCAAACTAGCCCGATAATTGCTCAATAGGATTTATTAAGCTAACTTGTTACTACATATACATATAATAAACCAAAATCGAAATGAGACTGAACTGATTGTGGACCGATAAAAGCCTATTAAACAAACCCAATAAAAACCCAAAATTGATTTTTTTTTATTGAACAGTATTTGGGCTGAGGTGTATAGGACCAAAATCAAATTGGTCCAACCAAAACCGAACCAAACTGGATCATTTGACACATAGGTGTGTCCATTTCTGGTCCGCACCATGTCCCCCGAACCGGACCGACCTATTATAATCCAGAATGACTCGCACCATTTACTAAATGTGTTGGACTTAGGCCCGGACCGATTGTTAATCTATCGTTCATAGTGTAAGAGTGCAACCCGTCTATCGCTCAATCACACCAATTTATTATGGTATGAACCAGAGACCAATTGATTAAATGACCATTGAGCTAATGTCTCTCATTTTCAAAGGGAGGGGGGGGCATTCTTTTCTTCGTTTAGACTATGTTCTTTTAATTAAGAAAAATAAGTTATTATATTGCGAATGTAGAATTAATAATGACCAATTACAATTGAACATGGACCAAAAGTTGTGTTTTTTACCATTGTAGACCGGTTGGCAAAATTGAGACGATTAGCTTAAGACTGAATAGTATAATCGATTATTGACTCACTGATTTGCATTATTAAATCTCGTTATTAGACCTATTAGGGACTGAGATGGACTAGACCGAATGTAAACATATACATGTCTTACAAATGAAGACCGATAGTCAAATATACCAGTTACAATGCAAGGTATTAAATTATAATGACAGATCAGGCTGGATCAAATCCAATTGATTGTACCCTCAAAATGACATCCATAAGAGAGTCAGATATAAGAATATGCCACGTAGGTTACATAATTGTGGCATGGGTCTACAATTCATATCCAAATCTTCTCCTCCCTGAGGTTCGGGAGGAGGGGTGGCATTCCCATTGGATGGCTAACACCTGAGGCTAGGGTGAATCTGAGCCTTCCATCTGAGTCGACACCCCCTTGTCGGTTTGACTTGTTGGCTCAAATGGAGAGTTTGAATTCACTCGAATCCCAAGTGTCAATCATCCAACTGGGTTGCCACCCCTCCTCCCAAACCTCTAGGAGGAGAGGATGTGGATCCCCACCGTCCACTGTCCATATCCAAATGGTCTTACAAATATGACATCTGCTAACTAAAGTTATATGGAAGATAATGGTGAATGGTGATGCGGTTAGTAGGGAGTAGGGTTTCGGGCATGTATCCAGATCCGGATCCGAATTTGTCTCATCATGCCGAGTCAGTCCCAAGATTGCGTTTATGCAAGGGTGAGAGGTGATTCCTTCGAGTTTTTGCTAAGTCAAGATCAATCCGAGCTAATTCAACTAGGGATCAAATCAAAATCAACTCAGTCGAAGCCCGTTCTCAAGTCCTTGCACTTGAACCTTCGTTCTGGCAAATAAGAAAGGATGAGTGATAGCAACACCATATAGGTAAATATGGACCGCTGGACCAACTGGATGACAATATACATGCTCCATTAAGCAAATATGCATCATATGTTAGTCAACCCTATGAATTTTAATTATAAAAGTGAAAATAAAGGGCTCGTCTCTATGTCATCAGTTTTTGTCAAAGAGGCCCTGACACCTCAAGCGAAATGGCGTAAAATGAGAAATTCATAAGTAGGGGTATTATGTACAATTTTATATTTGAGTAAGGGGAAGAATGGTAACTTCAATTTTTATTTTTTTTTGGGGGGAGTAGGCAATATCTGTAGCAGTTTTTTTTTTAGGGGGGAGGGGAGGCAACATCTGTAGCAGTGTCATAGAAATTAATCTAAAAATAAAATGCTACAAACTTTTTGAAGGCACCACTAGACCGCTGCTGCTAACCTGAAGCCTATTTATAAGATGCGAATCGGACGGTCACAAAATCATATGAGAAGCTTAGAAGGCATTAAATCAACGAACCATGTGCATTCAATGCTTCTGCAGAAAGATACCTTATATTTTACTTGTATCTTAATAATAATAATAAAAAAATCTTTATTCTTTACCCATCTCCCTATTAATTGTTTTTCTCATTAAACAAATCCTGCACTCATCATTGGTGTCTAGTCATCCGTTTGTGTTTTGTTTGGGATTCAAATCGTCTCATTCCTGAAATTCAGGAGGCGTCGCGGCGACCCCATTGGATGATCGCCACATGGGGGTCGGATGAATCCGACCCCTTCGTTCGAGCCGACACTCTCTTGTCGGCTCTGCTTGTTGGCTCGAAAGGAGAGGTCTGATTCATCCGACCCCCACGTGGCGACCATCCAATAGGATCACCGCCATGCCTCCCAAATTTCAGAAATGAAACGATTTGAATCCTAAACGAAACACAAACGGATGACCAGACAACCAATGACCCAAACAAATAACCCATCGTATAAAAGACGAGAGAAGGATCAGTTGAAAATGACGCACGTGGCTTTCCTATTGCACTTTCGCATTGGCTGAGACGTTGACCCAAATTAGGTAATGATTGGTTTATTGAGACTTTGACAATTGCTTAGAGAGCCTACGGCAGAATCATAGAAGACTCAAGAGCCTACCGATACATCAGCTGATCAGCATGACACATTCAAGAGGGCCGTCAATAATTGGGCTGTGCCGGTGAGCCCACCTAGGAGAGATACTCACGAAAAAGAAGCAGCAGCAGCATGGAAAAGAACGAAATAAGGTTTATTTATTTATTTATTTTATTCAATAGAAGTTTAAAATAGTAAATTTCAATTTTTTTTTTCAACTTAAAACCATAAGGCATAATTGTCTTTCAATTTTTTGGGTTTTTACATTTATTTAAAAAGGAACATGTGTAATTATAAAGAACTCCTAGGTGGTAGGTGATATTAGTCCATACTCTAGAGGCATAACATGTAATTTATCTTTATTTTTAAATTATGGGTCTAGGATGGTTTCTGAGTATAATAGCTCAGACTTCTAAAGCTCAGGGTTGTCAAAATTGAACCTAACCTGAAGAGGATAAAAAAAAAAAAAAACAATTATCACAACCCCAAAAAACTTGAGACCGAAGTAGACTAAAATCGGATTTTAACGGTTTGGTTTTAAATTTGTCAGTAACACCGAAACAAATTCAGATTGGACCAATCGATTGACACCCTTAATCACACTTGAGATTTTTCCAATTACTTTGGCTAGTACCGATATATTTTCTATACATCATGACAATAGAAGCACTCTAGCAAGTTCCAAGGCTCAAGGGGAAGAAAAGAGTTATAATTGGGTCAACCGGCCTTGGCCTGACGCTCATCAAACAAAGTACTGCCCTTATCAGAGATTCAAGGATTGCGACCAACGGAGAGATTCAAGTCCTCTCCTCCCAGAGATGAGATTCGGGAGGAGGGCTCGAATTCACCTAAGCCCTTGGTGTCGGCCATCCAACGGGACGTCTCCTTCCTCCCGAATCAGTGGGAGGAGAGGATGTGAATCCCCGACGGAGACACACATTTCAGAAGTGAGAACATCCATTCATAAAGTTTGAAATGGGGCTAAAACAAATTGATCCCATCGAATGAATCAAACTGAAATTGATTCATGGTATCCAACGAGCGAGCATGTAGATGGCATATAAAATCCCAGGGATGTAACCCAATAAACATATCCATCCAGAACTCAATCTGCAATTAATTTCAAAGTTTCAAGTTTCTTCATCATCATCATTTTCACAATGCAAAATCATTTGAAATCAGACGAATGATCACCCAACAACTAATTAATGAAGGAAAAATTAAAATCAAAATCAAAATCAAAATCAAAATCAAAATGTGATATTTATCTGTTAATTACTTACCGCACAGCCATAACGATTCGCTAACGATTGCAACGGCTAATCTTAAAATGGCAAGGCAGAAACCATAAAAGATACAACGGTAGAACTGATCCTAGGTGTCGATTCTAGATCCGAATCGGCCAATCCCATGTCCGACTCCGACTCCGACTCCGTGCTCATAAAAACCTTTCATACTACATGTTGTCGTTAGATTCTGAATTGTTCTTCCAAAGTGGGACCCGTATTGTAGATGACACGAATTGAGCACAAGAATGGTCAGACTCAGATCCAAAGAGTATAATTCGGTGTTCAAATCAAGATCCGAACAGCAAAAGTACGAGGTGAGCTCTTAAATAGTATTTTGATATGGATCACACTCTTGTAACCTCAATATACAAGAGGATAGCTTTTGTATTTCATTTGAGAACTCATGTAGATCTGCCGGTGATAAAACCATTGTTACAAGTATAATTGTAACAAGGCCTTGTTACAATAAGAATTTCAATTTAAAGATATTGAAAGTAGAAAGTGATGTACATGTATAAGAGGTTGAGGGCAACCTATGTACATAGACAGTCCACATTGATTGTTGTTGTATGTTGACAATAACATGATTGATTAATTGAGCAAAGCAAAGGAAAGCTAATCTTATTTCCAAATAAACAGTAATTGAAAAATTAATCTCAAGGAACCACACACACACACACACACACACATAATATGTCAGAAATATCTTGATTACAAACATATAATAAAATGATAGTATTCAAGAATGAAAAACCTAGCTATGCCAATAAACCATAAATTGAAATGAAAGCACTCAGGACTCACCATTGTCATTCAAACAATCTCATTAGATTCAATTTCTATGATTGATTCATCATCATCACCATAATCTGTATTAGAAACAGTAGCAACAACAGAAGCAGATTCATTATTACCAACTTTTCCATCCATGTCATTTGAAACGTTGGCCTTGACTTCCGAACCAGAGTCCTCAGAAGAAATTGCATGAGAGTGGACATCTTTTGCTTCAGTTTTAGGGTCCATATTAGCTGGCCATGACCATTCAATTGTGTCCCCTAAAAACTCAAGTTTACAAAGGAACTTCAAGGCTTCTCTCACTCTTCTTTCTTCCATACCAGATAGATCATCTCCACCACCAATCTCATTCAGTATAGCTAGTGGTAGGCCACGAAGTGCGAAACAGACCATCTCTGCGAAACACTCTTTTAAGCAATCAAATAGATCCTTACCTAATTCATCCTTTTGCTCTTTTATGAATGTACAAATGATTAAAAATTCAACTGCAACTAAAGCCATGTGCTTGTCAGCCAATGTTTTACCAAATTTTATCCAATCAACAAAATTTCTCTTGTTATAAGTGTTCCCCGGTGTCATAAATTCTAGGTCCAACTCATTGGATGCTTGCAGGGATGTCTTCAATGGTCCGTGTCCTTTGAATCCTCTGATGATAACAGTTCGAAACCAATGATCAGAATTAGCCCAATGCACCCACAGATCTTTTGTTGCTGTCCTTCTTGTTTCATCTACTTTGTTGGGAGCATTAGTCTTTTGATCAACATAATAAATGATTTCAAATGATGAGTCATCTAAGCTGTGCATTAGAGATTCCCTAGGAGAATATGAAATCGATTCTTCATGCATCAATTCTGCAAGCATTCTTGAAATGACCAACACTGATACACACGAAACTCTATATTCAAATTTCTCATCTCCTCGAATTTCCTTGGAAAAATGTTCCCCGGTTGCTTGTAATTTTTTGATGAGGTTACATTCTGATTTTGGACATTTAGATATTAATTGCATGAGATGACTTAATTGCATATTCTCACTCTTATACGTAATTCTCCATCTCATCATTTCTTTCGCGGCCATTTTAACTCTCCACACGAAAAAGTTCCCGTAAAACTGAATGGAAGATAACGACCCAAAAGTAGTGTTTTCTTTGAAAAGTTCTTCCACCTCCTCCGGGTTGTCACGGGAGATACAATCAAATGGAATTATGTAACCCAAGAAATTCTTAACAATGTAAATTGGAAAACGAATGAAACCACTGCATGCAATCAACAACTTTTGGATGCCTATTAGCACATCCACGATGAAGTCTAACTTAAAAGATAAGATCTTCAACTTCAGATCTTCTAATTCTAGTACTTGATTTTGAAGAAATTGACCTGGATAGACATCTTCCAACCTAGAATGGCTGATAAAAGAAAACCATCTACAGATGATGGAAAAAGTCCCAATGGCAATGGTTAGAAATTGGGCCAGAATCACAAAGAGAATGGACCATTTGTAGTCTGATTCACCATTGCAAAACCTCTGACTTTTTAGGGCAAATGAACTTAACATGGCCTGTATCACAACTGCTGAAGAAAGGGCAGAAACTAAGCCAAAAATGTGATGATGTGAAATTGAACATAACATTGTATGAGGGTCGCAGAAATAGTTGCACCTTTGGACACCCATTAATAGTTCTCTTATTCCCTCTAAACCCTTGGATTCGTTTTCACTAGTTGCATAATTAACCACAAGTCTCTTCGTCCGAATTACGAATCCAACAAATATTGCAGATGACCACATCAACAAAAGCAATACTAAAATGCAGACGATGATGATGATGTGTTGTATTTTGAAGGCAAAGATCACACCAGTGTGCATTTGTATACACACATTAACAACCATAGTAATCACCATCACACTCAGTGCAGCCAAGTTTCCGTAGCGCTCGGATGTGTCCAAGGTCCCTAGTGAAGGCATGTAATACCCAAGTGAGGTACACATCAATACAGTGGCAGTGAGTTTAGAGAGTTGATCCTCAGATCTTGGCATGGCTGTGACAAGATCAACAGGGATTTTTGTAGCTATTGCTAGCATTGTCAAAGTAAATGCGTTCAAACGAAACAATTTGCATGGCACAAATAGTTTTTTCCGTTTAATTCCACACACCAAATCAAAAGTAATGGAGAAGAAACATACCAATGTTGCAAATGCAATGTAAAGACCAATGAAAGGAACAGGTGCACTATATGAGCTGTTATCTAGTACTCCATCCAAACACTCTTTTGCCATTCTTCTTCTTCCTCCTCTCCTCCCAAATTTTTTCTTTTATGATCGATTCTCCAGATAGTCTATATCATTGTACATAAGGACCACTTGTGGAGCCGGGTTGACTCTTAATTTGGTCTCATACATTGGAGTGGGTCCAACTCATTCGATCTCTTACGCCCCCCCCCCCCCCACACTCAGGTATCCGACAAATTAAGATGCGAATCGGATGGTCACAAAATCATATGAGAAGCTTAGAAAGCTATAAATCAGTGGACCATGTGCATTCAATGCTTCTGGAGAAAGATTTGTTATTTTTTACTTGTAATCTTAAAAATATTTAGTCTCTGCCCATCTCCCCATTAATTGTTTGTCTCATTTTACAAATCCTGCACGCATCTCCATGTTTCAGTCATCAAACAAAAGAGGAGGACCAGACACCAAAGGCCCATTTCACCTAAATTATCATAAAGAAAGGAGAACCATCACAGTATAGAATGAAAGTCATCCCATTGAGGTATCTTAAATGCAGAATAAACTATCCTAAAATATTAAATACAGAATAAATTATTGTAAAATAAACTTGTGATGATTGATTTCTGTCATTATCTTTCAATCTTTGTACTGATTTTCCGTTTCTCACTGATGCTTGTACATTACAAAATATCCAAATAAGGAGAGGGTTTCTATACACTCATTTTCTTAGACGTAGAACCTGTTGAAGTTTTAGATATTGCATAAATATATACAAGACTTTACATCTAAGTATTTATAAATCAACCGTCTCTTCCCATTAAGGATGGATGGTTATCTAGGTTCTACGTGTCGCATAGGATCCTATGCTAATAACTCACTTAGGTGGGACCAATTGGCATGTGGGCGACGCAACTTTCTCCCTTTAGATTCCGTTTGTTTTGACATGCATCATTTTATATGTCAAAAAAAAAAAATTCAATGTGAAAAATTTTTAAAATTTTTTAGCATGTGAAATGTTACATGTAAAGTTCCAAATAAAATTCAAAACAAAAACAAACGAGTGTAAGGGAAAAAAAATATTCAATGCCCGACTGTGTCTTCTTCCCACGTCCCCTCACAGCTACTTAAAAATGATGCCCACGCCCTACTTATTGGATTCATGGCACGTTTTCCCATTGGCTAAGATGTTGGCCCAAGCTGCACAGCAGGAAAGTGATCCTCAAACCCTTTTTATAGTGAAAAGATTCCCTAAAATACATATAAGAAATCAACACCAAATTGGACCAAGAAGAGTAAAATCGAACCAGTCCGACTATTGACCGATAAGAGTTTATTAAATCAACATTTTCAAAAATATACATATAGGAAACCAACACCATAACCAAGCTAACCCGATAATTACTCGATAGAACCTATTAAGCTAACTTGTTAATATATATATATATATACATACAATAAACTGAATCTATTGTGAACTAATAAAAGCCTATTAAACATACCCGATAAAAAACTTGAAATTGAAATTTTTTTTTTATTGAACAATAATTGGGTTGAGGGGTATAGGACCGAAACAAAACCAGTCCAACCAAAATCGAACTGAACTGCCTCATTTGACAAGTAGGTGTGTCAATTTCTGGTCTGCACCATGTCTTCTAAACCGGACCGACCTATTTAAACTCAAATAGACTCGCACCGTTTACTAAACGTGTTAGACTTAGGCCTAGACCAATTGTTAATCGATCGTTTACAGTGTAAGAGTGCAATCCATCAATCGCTCAACCAATTTGGCATTGACAGATTATGATCCAAACTTAAAACCAACTGACTAAATGACCATCAAGCTAAATCCTTTAAAGCTTAAATCTAAATGGTTAAATGTAAAAGTAAAGTAGAAGGGTGTGTTTGTATGATACCTTTTTTTCGTCAAAGAGGATCTGACACCTGAAAGTGAAAAAGGTATAGAATGGGATATTCGTAAATAAAGGTATTATGGATAATTTAATAGTTGATGGAGGGTTAAAATGGTAACTTTATTGGTTAAGCGGGCCAAGCCCTCTATCCAGTATCAGGAAGTAGCAGGTCTTGTCTGACTAAACTCTATAAATAGTGTGGACCCTCAATTTGATCTTAAACATTGGAGTGGATCATCTCATCCGTTTTTTAATCTCCTCTATCCACCGACTGAGGGATGCAACAAATATGCGAATCTGACGGTCACAAACCATATGACAGGCTTGGAACAAAAAAAAAAAAAATTTGGGTAAAAAAAACCTTCGAACAAATTAAATAAGTGAACCATGTGCATTCAATGTTTTTGGAGAAAGATACATTATTTTTTTTCTTGTATATCTTAAAAATCATTAATTTTTACCCATCTCCACATTAATGGCTTATCTCATTTAACAAATCCAGCACCCATTTCCATGTTTCACTCGCCAAACGACCAGACACCAATGGCCCATTTCACCTAAACTATCATAAAGAAAGGAACCCATCAGGATTCACATCATCTCCTCCCAGCCGTTCTAGGAGGACAGTGGCAACCTTCTTCGGATGGTTGCCACGTGGCTCTCGGTAAATCCAAGACTCACGTCCGAGCCGACACTCCCCCGTCGGCTTGGCTTGTCGGCTGGGTGTCGGCTTGAATATGGGTCTCGGATTCACCGAGAGCCACGTGGCAACCATCCAAAGAAGGTTGCCACTGTCCTCCCAGACCACTGGGAGGAGACGATGCGGATCCAACCCATCATGGTATAGAATGAAAGTCCATGCTATCCTCTTAAGTCTACCATTAAATCCGGAATAAATAATCGTAAAATATTAAATGCAGAATAAAAAATTAAAGGATAAAAAGTCTACGCTCTCTCAGTGATGCTTGAACATTATAAGATGGGGAGGGTTTTTGTGTGCCCACTTTCGTAGATAGAGAACCTGATAAAGTTTATAATAATACGCAAATGTGCATATGATCCTATCAGCTGCAGGTATTTATAGATCAATTGTTTCCTCTCATTAAAGATGAACAATGATCTGGCTGCTATGTATTGTATAGGCTAATACATCACTTAGGTGTCTAATTAATAATGAGAGAGAAGAGAGAAAGGAGAAAGGAGAGAGGAGATCTCATGTGTGTTTGCTCCATTATTGCATTTATGTATTTTTGATAATCTTTTTCCTATATAATATTGAATTTACGGGTCGAGGATCACTTTCATGTTGTGCAGCTTAGGTCAACGTCTCAGCCAATGGAAAAACTGTGTCATGAATCCAATAGGGGGAGGGTGTGGGCATCATTTTCAAGTACATATGAAGGGTGTGGAAAGAGACAGTCAAGGCATTGAATTTTTTTCCCTTAAGCTCAGGGATCCAAATCCTCTCCTCCAGGGGTTTGGGAAGAGAGCCGGTTCCCTCCAACCGATGCCCAATACTTGGTTGTCGGCTGGATCGAAGCCCTCTATGTGACCTTACGAATAAGTCCACGCCCCCTATCAGTTCACCTTATTAATCGCACTTCAATCTAAATGAAGAACACATGGCTCTATGTCCCTTCTCAGAATTTCTAAATGAAGAACACATGGCTGGTGTTCCTATTGGAGGTTGTAATGGAATTGCAACCATGCAATCTTTTCAAAATGGTACCTCACAGATGATAGTGGGAATGGTGATGGATGGATCAATTAGCAACTCTGATTGGGTTGATGGCAGTTTCTCGGCAAGTGATGGTACAGAATTGGGTATGCTTAATTCGGGGTTGGCATCATTATCACATGTGGCACAAGGGTTGGCCAGGGTTGTCGCAAACCAGATCATGGTGCTAGGAGGACCTTGCCGTGAGGTTGAAGACCAGGTGATAGCAAGAGGCCGATTAGGTGCTGTGCAACTATTATCACATGTGGGGGTTTATCAGGTTGTGTTGGAAGAAAGATCTCTCGGGTCTGGCAACTGTGGACCTGGTCGGATCAGGTTTTGGATCTGACAACGGGATTGAATCCCGACACGGTGCACATCATGGCCAATAGATGTCGCATCGTGGGACAAAGGATGCTGGTGGGCTGGGACAAGGAGTCAGATCTCTAAGTCTGCATTGGAGGTGCAGAGGTGAGAGGCTCGGGTTCCAGGTGCAATTGGAGTTGCAGAGGGCTGGGATGAGGAGTCGGTTGCCAAGGTTTGCATTGGAGGTGTAGTGGTGAGAGGCTCGGGTTCCAGGTGCAACTGAAGTTGCAGGAAGACTGTGTGTGACGGTGATCTTTCCAGTAATGGTGCAGTAGTGAGAGAGATGGAGTCACTTCACATCGTACGGTGGTGAGCTGTACGGGACACCCGGACGGGATGTGGGCTATGCCGGTTTGGGTGCAATGGTTTGGCAGAGACAAGTTCAGAATCAACATCAACAAGTTTTCTTCAAGGTGGTTTACAGAATCCAAGTCAAGTGGAGATTAATAGGCCGCATGTTATAAATTTTGCATCTTGGATAGGTTTGCCAATTGAAATTGGTCTTAGGCTTATATCCATCAAACATTTGAATTTATCATAGCCTAAAAATTACACTCAACCATAGATAAAAATATGGTTTATTGTATTAAAGCAAGCATTCAAACTATGCAAATGTCTCTTGACATTAAAATCATTAAAATATATCATTTAGCTTGAAATATTAACAACTTAGACTAATTAAAGTCTTTAGTGGGAGACCTTGCAACACTCCTACATTGTCATTCTTATTACCCATGCACAACTACAAAGCATATCAAATATAACAAGCCACTTAAATTATTTTTTGGCCAATAAAAAAAAATAATGCATATGACCATGCAACTTTATATGTATATAATTACTTGCATAAAAATCGATATACTATTTATCTGACCAAAGTACATGTTAGTTGTCTTAGATAGACAATCAACCAAGCCAATCAATTTGGTCCTAAATGCCATTATTTTAGGTTTATACTCTAAATTCTCATATATGGTCAATGCATAATTCAAGCATTTTTTTTTAAAGTAAATCCATAGGCAAATGAATTACAAAATAAAATACAGACATTTGTATATCAAAGGCTTTAGTAAACCACTTGCTTAAATCGTTTATTTTAAACTCTCTTTAAAATATACATTCCATGGGCAATATGCATTTTCACAACCCCCCAAACAAATTTTAGATTATACTATACTCAAAATCAATATCATACAATCACAAAAATGGGCTTATGGAGGGAATTTTACAGTCTCATATCTTCTATTACTTCTAACCATGCACTCCCACTTATATATTACATACAAGGCCAGTATGAGAAACATTAATGCATTTAATTCAATTCTTTATACAAATATTTACAAACATATATGCATAAATTATCATTCGTCAAACATGCTTAAATCCATAAAATGTAAATTAGATTAAACAGTCATTAGTTCACCAACTAAATAGGCCACTAAGCTATATTTGCCAACATCTTGGATTAATCGTAATCCAGTTGGGTATTAACATTATAACCATGGTCATCATTATATTTAAAAATCAAATGGATTTACTAAGTCAATAGTAATATCTTGATGATTCAATGAATCTAATTACCACCACTATGTTCGTCACGTATTGTACCAATGTGACTTTTCCTAATCTAGCAATTTCAGGATATAAAAATAGAATCCAAACAAACCCTTATAACCCTTTTACCGAATACTTGGATAAGGAGCAAAAACCCATTCTGAGATAATTACATTATAGCATTATACAGTGAACTTTCTCTCTCTACATCACCGATTAAGATCCTCACTAACAAGATACATCATTGTGAAGTCTAGTGATCATCAATCATCAAGGGAACCAGCCAGAAAAATATCAGAATACGTTGTTCGTTTGTACCACCTCAAGCATGAGTTTGAATACCTTGGGTCCCACCATAATTCTGTTAAATGAATTTGGTTGAGTACTAAATACATAGTAGTGTATTACATTGGATGTTAAATCACTCTCCTCCAAATATACAGGGTCCACATAGATGAATTAGTATCGGGATTCTAACCATTCAAAATGTAAAGAAAAATTTGCATTTATACACAAAGTTTTCCACTGATAATCTTGCTGTCACTTCTTAATGTAGATGATGACTATTTATTATTATTATTATTATTATTATTATTATCTTTTTCATGTCTCACTACAAGACAAAAAACCGATACTCCCCCGAAAGAAATTCAATCAATAACAAATTTTAATTGTCAAACAGGTGAACCACCACCACTCCATCCACATGGATTGATTGTTGTTGTATTTTGACAAGAACATGATAGATTAATTGAGCAAAGCAAAGAAAAGCTAATCTTATTTACAAATAAACAGTAATTGAAAATTTAATCTCAATGAACCACACGCACACATAATGCCAAAAATCTCTAGATTACTAACATATAATAAAATGATAGTATTCAAGATTGGAAAACCTATGCCAATAAACTAGAAATTGAAATGAAAACACACACCATTGTCATTCAAACAATTTCATTAGATTCAATTTCTACAATTGTATCATCATCATCATAATCTGTAACAGAAACAGTTGTAGCAGTAAAAGTAGAATCACTATTGCCAACCTTTTCAAGGATGACATTTGAAACCTCGGCCTTGACTTCCAAACCAAAGTCCTTAGAAGAAATCGCATTAGAGTGGACATCTTTTGCTTGAGTTTTAGGATTCATATTAGTTCGGAACCAATGATTAGGGTTAGCCCCCAATGCACCCACAGATCTTTTATTGTTGTCCATCTTATTTCATCTAGTATGTTGAGAGCATTAGTTTTCTGATCAACATAATAAATGATTTCAAATGATGACTCATCTAAGCTGTGCATTAGAGATTCCCTACGAGAAGATGGCATCAATTCTATAAGCATTCTTGAAACGACCAACACTGATACACACGAAACTCTATAATCATATTTGTCATCTCCTTGAATTTCCTTGGAAAAATGTTCCCCTGTTGCTTGTAGTTTTTTGATGAGATTACATTCTAACTTTGGACATTTAGATATTAATTGGATTAGATGACATAATTGTAGCTTCTCACTCTTATATGTAATTCTGTATCTCATCATGTCTTTTATGGCCCTTTTACGTGTCCACATGAAAAAGTTCCCAAACTGCTGACTTGATTCATATCGATTGACCTCTAATATAATTAATCCCATAATGATTACTTAAACAGTGTTTGAACACCTGGCTTCCTAACTCTGGCAGGCGAATTTGTGTTAATTTATTATTCATATCAATTTCTATGAACGATTTATATCATCTTCTGCTGTTGGACAATGTTCATTCATGATCCAATGGTTGGATATCATTAGAGTATTAGACGTAAATACTGTATGAATTCTAATAGTTAGATCACGACTAAATAAATTGAACAATATAAGACGATTTTTCTCAGTTTTTATGCATTTATTTGTGGTCCACATTTCTTTGAAAAGATACAGAACCAATCTGTTTCCAATTGATGAGGGGGTTATCTGAATTTTTGTTACCTTTATTATGGTTTTATACTTTTATTCCAAGTACAGACTTTTCCAAGTTTGGGACACAAGGGAGAAAGGGAGACGAAATCAAAGTAATAAGACCGAAATTGAATCAATCCAATCATAGACCAATAAGAGTTTTTAGTATATATATACCAAAACCAAACTAACCCGATGATGGTTTGATAGAATCTATTAAGCCAATTTGTTACTATATATACATATAATAAGTCGAAATCGAAATGAGAACAACCCGATTGCGAACTGATAGAATCCGTTAAACCAACCCAATAAAACCTGAAATTGATTTTTTTTTTATTCCAATAGTAATTGGGCTGAGGTGTATAAGATCAAAACCAAATCGGTCCTACCAAAATAAAATCGGTCTTAACAAAACCGAATCAAACTGCTTGTTTGACACCTAGGGGTGTCAATTTTTGGTCCGTCGGAACTGCAGAAACCCCCTCCCTATCTACGAAGTTATCATCTTACTCTTATTTATGAATTTCCCATAATATCTTTACTTTATAAATTGCATTGCTATAATAAGTCCTTATAGCAAGACATGCTACATTTTGATAGATCCATTAGATACTATTATGTTTTATAACCTTAATTCATCCGTGAGTCAACTCGGGAATCAATAAGAATAACTTGTTTTTTTTTTAACCTAATACCAAAATTGTATTGTTTATATTGATATCAATGCATACCGTTTAATTATTGATTTGTATATAAATTACGTATTGAATTGTATATTTCGTACTAAATTAGAACCAGATTTTGTATCAAATTAGAGTTTTCTTTCATACTAAATTAAAAATTGAAACCTGCACGAGATAAAAGTTGTATTTCGTATTGTATAAAAATCATTAAAATCGTATAACCGTAATGGTAAGGGTTTTTATTTCTTGTAGGATCACTAATGTCATACCGAATGATCTTACATGCTAAGAACACAAGCATAAAGAGGTGGCAAAGTGTCAATTGATGTGATGTTGAAGATTCGGTACGTGTCAAAGGTCTCATCAGGTTCGGCACAAGGAAGAAAGGTCCCATATCATATCGGTAGAAAATTTGTTTATTTAATACTATTATTGTATTGGTTCAGTTAATTTTTGATACGATAATTAATTTGTATAAAATATGGTTTCTAATTTAGTACAAAATACGATTCTAATTTGGTACGAAATAATATTCCATGGATGACATTTAAAACCTTGCCTTCGACTTCCTTCTCACAAGTTTACCCCCTTTATCTCAAGGTCTAGCTCTGACTCATCGGGTGCTTGTAGGGAGATCGTCAACGATTTGTAAGTCTTGTTCTTAGTTCGGAACCAATGATTAGGATTAACCTAAATGCACCCACAGATCTTTTGTTGAAATGCTGGGAGTATTAAGTCTTCTGATCAACATAATAAATGATTACAAATGACTTATTAAGCTGTGCATTAGAATACCCATAGGAGAAGATGGCATCAATTCTATAAACATATCCATGATGAAGTCTAACCTAAAAGATAAAGCCTTCAATTTCAGATATTTTAATTCTAGTGCTGGACTATAAGTACGTATCAAAATTTAAGTCTCGGTCGGTCTCGGTCAGCCTAATCAGTCACCATCAATTTAATACATTACACTGTGACCTATATGTTTAATTAATCGGTCCTCATTTGTGAAACATTGACACATTTATATTCTGTTCGATTGAACTCAGTCCCTAATCTATGTTATGTTAATTGGTCCGATTGGTCAATTAACGAGTTTCAATGATACAAACCAACTGGTTCATAATCAATTATGTTGTTTGGTCTTATGCTAATCGTCTTAATTCTGCCAAAGTGGTCCAATGGAAAAAATATTAAAAAAATAAATAAATAACACACACACAATCCTTGGCCTATGTTATGTTGTAATAGATCATTATTTATTCCACATTCAAAGTATAATAATTTATTTTAAGTTCTTAATAAAAAAAAACATAATCTAAACGAAGAGGGATAATGAGGGGAAGAAATGAGAAATATTTAGGTATTTAGGGTTTAGGTCTTTAGGGATTTAGTTTAATGGTCATTTCATCGGTCAGTCTCGAGTACGGTTTATAATCGATCGGTACGATCAAACGACCAACAGGCTACACCCTTACACAATGAACAACCGATATAAAATCAGTCCAGAACTAAGCCTAACATTTTTAGTAAACGATGCATGACAGTCCGGGTTTAAATCGATTAGCTCGGTTCCAAGGACACGATGCGGTGCGGGTCAGAAATTGACAACTCTACTTCGATAAAGTGTGGTTGTAAATCTAAGTAAAGAATATCTAGAAAATGGGCCTAAAACAGATGGCCCAATAACACATGATAATGGATTATTGACCTCCTTTGTACTTAGACCATGAGGCCAAGTATCATATCCTTGAGGATTCAAATCGTCTCCTCCCCGTATCATAGGGAGGAGGGAGATGCCCCTGTCGGATGGCCGATAAGTGGCTCTCGGGAACATCTGAGCCCCATGTCCGAACCGACACCCCCTGTCGGCTCGGCTTGTCTGCTAGGTGTCTGCTCGAACGTGAGGCTCGGATTTTTCCGAGAGCCACGTGTCGGCCATCCAACGGGGGCGTCTCCCTCTTCCCTAAAGTACAGGGAGGAGACGATTCGGATCCTATCCTTGAAGGCTTGAACACCATCGATTATAGTAATCGTTATCTGGCATGGACCGCATACCCATCTTTTTAGGATTGGACCATTTGTGTTCCACATCTAGGATCGATCTTGATATTTAATCTGTAATTAAAATCAACCGACATCGATACTGGTATCTTCAATCCATAATTATTATCGATCATGACCCGATACTGATATGAATTGACCTCTAATCTATCGATAATGATTACTAGAACAGTGTTTGAACACCCGTCTTTCGAACTGGAACTGTGACAAGCGATTTTATGTCAACTTATCGTTGATATCAGTTTCTATGTGTTCATTGTGGTCCACATTTCTTTGAAAAGTCTCCTAATCGACCTTGTTCCCAATTGATGATGGGGTTATCAAAATTTTTTATTCCCTTATTATGGTTTTATACTTTTATTCCAAGTATGGAGTTTTCCAAATTTGGCACATGAAAGAGTAAGGGAGAATTTGAAGGGTTGTCAAATTTAGACGTAAATCGAAAATCAAAGTCGAATTTATCTGATTCTGTTGGGATAAAATCGAAATCCAACATTATTGGATAGGAATTGGATTGTGTTTTTATAGCTCAATGAAAACCAAAATCAGACTAGATCAATTGATAAAAAACCATATTGGACCAAGTAGATCGAAATCAAACCAGTTCGATTGTAGACCGATAAGAGTTTATTAAGTTAATATTTTATTAAATATACATATGGGAAACCAACACCAAAACCAAACTAGTCTGATAATTGCTCAATAGAATCTATTAAGCCAATTTGTTACACATATACTTATACTAAACTGAAACAGAAATGATACCGAACCGATTGTGGATCGATAAAAAGCCCATTAAACGAACCCAATAAAAACCTGAAATTGAATTTTTTTTTTTTTTATGTTGAACAGTAATTGGGTAGAGGTGTATAAGGCCGAAACCAAATCAGTTTAACCAAAATCAAACCAAACCAAACTGGCTCCTTTGACATTTAGGTGTGTCAATTTTTAGTCCAAACCATGTCTCTTGAACCGGAACGACCTCTTAAAACCCGAACTAATTTGCATCTTTTACAAAACGTGTTGGGTTTAGGCCCAGACAGATTGTTAATTGATTGTTCACAGTGTAAGAGTGCAGCCCGTCAAGCGCTTGACCACACCAATTGATTATGGTCCAATTCCGAGACCAACTAATTAAATGATCAATAAGTTAAATTCCATAAAGCCTAAACTCTAAATGGCTAAATGTCTCTCATTTTTCATGTCATTCTCCCTCTTCGTTTAGACTATTCTTTTAATTAAGAAAAATAAGCTATTATATTGCGAATGTAGTACTAATAATTGTTGTCGATGGAATCCGTTAAACTAGATTTCTCAAAACATACAATATGAAACTCTCAATGAGACACTAGAGTTCCTTCATAAACAAGAGTTCCCTAATATACGGCCCACTGTAACCATCTTCCCTTTCTCTGAGATAGGAACCAAAAGAATTCGATAGAAGACAATGAAAATGTGTTAAAACTCAAATACGAGAAGTTTTCTTTCAGTGATGGAGAAAATCTCAATCATTTTCATTGATGTCCTCATGTTACATATATAGGTACAATAGGAGGTTTCACTAGCAAGTTCCTCCATACCTGTGACTATTTCAATCATCAGTTACCTAGATAATAGTAGGTTCGTGCGGCTACGACCCCCTAGGACAGCACTAGGATGTTCTGTCAGCCGCTTACGACCCCCTCAATTTTTTTCGACCCCCTTTTGAACTATATCTCTCATATCTTCTCATGTCTGTTTATATCCTTACACTTTTACCAAGTAATGGTCTGACTTCATGTTGATTCGATCCATGATATGGTGATTTGGCTGGTCAAATCAGCATGCTTTGCATTTATGGTTGTTGTCAGCATTTATGAGCATTAATGACAATCCATAAATGGTCCAACTACCCACATCAATCCGTCACATCTCATCTAAGTCAGTATAGAAGGTCGAACATGAGTTCCTTTTGATATTTTTCGTTATTTCTTCTTTTTCATCTCTAATCTCATGGATGCACGCCATATGTTCTTCTCTCAAAGATCAACCGAAGTTCTCTTCCTACGGTCAGATTTGATATTAACTATTATTTTTCTCTAACAATAATGACCAATTATAACTGACATGGGCCAAGGGTAGTGTTTTTTTCCATTGTGGACTAGTTGGCAAAATTGAGACAGTTACCATAAGACTAAATAGTATAACCAATTATGGATTGGTTGGTTTAAATTATTGAAATCAGTTAATAGACCGATTAACATAACACCTCATTAGGGACTAGGACCGAATGTTACTGAATATAAACTTATCCATGTTTCGCCAATGAAGATGAACTGGATTTATCGCCTCTCTCTGAGTTTAACAAGATGTTTCAATTTGAAATGCTTTGATTGAGATGTATTTAGTGCTGGAAATTTGTTAGAAGTAGAGAAGGTTTTATGCAGGATGGGTTTCAAAGATTGGTGTCATGGACTGGTAATGAGAAAAATTGGTTGCCTCACCAAGCCATGAATGTGTATGATCAGTTAATGGAGTTAGGTGTGAAATCCGATGAGATCACTACTGTGAGGATTCACATCGTCTCCTCCCACTGGTTCTGGGAGGATGTGACAACCTATCTCGGATGGCCGCCACGTGGTTCTTGGGTGAATCCGAGACCCACGTTTGAGCCGACACCCCGCTCGGCCTCGGGTTGGTGTCGGTTCGGACGTGGGTCTCGGTTCACCGAGAGCCCCCCGGCGGTCATCCAAGGCAAGTTCGGCCCCTTGTCCCGTCCCCGGAACCCTTTGGTAGGAGAGGATGCGGATCCCTATTGTGAATGTTCTTTTCATTGCGCTTAGGACTTCCTAATTTGGAAATCAAGCTCCATGAATTTGCTAATAAGATGGGTTCTTCTACATCAATCTTTATGTAAGAGTGTAGCCCTTCAATTGCCTAATCGCACTGATCAATTGTGGGTTGAACCAAGATTGACCGATTAAATGATAATTAAGAAAAATCTTTAAAGGTTTAAATCCTAAATAGTTAAATGTCTCTCATTCTTCTTCTTCATTTAGGCTATGTTCTTTTAATTAAGAATTAAAATAGACTATAATGTTGTAAATCTAGATAAAATAATGAACAATTATAAGAGAACATACGCCAAGGATTGTGCATTTTTCATTGTAACTTGGTTTGCAGGATTGGGACAATTTACATAAAACTGAATAGCATACCCGATTATAGACCTGTTGGTTTGCATTACTGAAGCCCGTTAATAGATCGATTTGATTGATTAAGGACCGAGACCGATTAAAGCGATTATAAACTTGTCTGTGTCTCAGAAACGATGACCAACTAGTTAAACATGCTGGTCACAGTGCAAGGTATTAAATTGGTGGTGACTGATTAAGCCTGATCGAGACCAACCGATTGACACCCTTACATTCATCTATCAACGGGCCAGTTACAGTCCTCGCCAAATCGGTGTCGGCCTTTATAGGCATTGATCGAAACATGCCCATTAAGAGGTTTGGGCTGGGTGGGCTACACTATGCACATTAGCTAGTGGGCCGGTCTGATGCGGGTTGCTATCATGCTTAGCTTATCAAGTTGTTATTGGGCTCATTCGGGCTGGTTCGGGTTGAAAGCCTGGTAGGAAATCCGTTACGACCAATTAGAAGGTTGAACTAGTAAAGCTAAGGTGTACTACTCGGTCTAAATCAGTTTTGTTTAAGCCATTTTCAGGTTCGGGCTTATCGATCTATTTTTTGGGCCGGTTTCAAACTAACTTAGACCAAACCAAGACCGATAGGATATATCATACCTCAACCCGAAACATGTTCAGTAACAGTTCGGTCTGAATTGATTTTGGCCTTTCGAATTAATTCGGGCCAATTTGGTCTGAACTACCAGTTCATTCCCAAAATTAACACCCCTATGTAAACTTCAATATAATTTTTAACATTTTACCAAAAAAATATCTATAATTTTAGCATTGGACCTATTTGTGTTCCAAATCCTTTCTTTTTTTAATATTAAAAGTTAATAAATTATTTCTTTAATCGTATAAGAACAACACTTGCCAATTTGAAAAAACTTGAAAAATCAATAAATAAAAAGAATGGATTGAACTGTCTGATCCGGCTTGTCCGATCCAATCCAGGACTGATCGTAATACTAATCCGATATTGGACTGATAAGAGCCCATTAAACCAATCTTTCAATATATATATACATATAAAATCAAACCAAACTGACCAAACAAAATAGGCCAATAAGAACCCATTAACCCAACCCCAAAAAATTTGAAACCGAATCAGACTGAAACCGGGTCTTTATGGTTTGGTTTCTGGTTTGTTAGTACAAAACCAGCACAAATTCAGATCAGATCAATCGATTGACACCCTTTATCACACTTGAGATTTGTCCAATTTAATTTTCAAGGTGAAAAAAAGGAGTTATAATGGCTCAACTCAGCCTCGGCTTGACACACATCAAAGAACTGCCCTTACTGGCTGGACCGGGCTTGCAGTCGAAGATGTACCGCTAGAAGTACGTTGGAGATGTAGTAGATGAGTGATAGCCCATATGGATTAAGCCCAGGCTGCACATCTCAACTCCAACTCTGCAGAATGACAATCTACTCCTCCGGACTCTGGTTTCAATTTCTGGGACTCATATTGTCTCCTGTCATTCGACATTTTTCAATCGTGATTCAATGGTTGGAGTTCACCAAATGCACAAACCATGTGAACTCCAACCATTGGATCAAAGCCGAACAAATTGGACAACATGATACAATTTTTCCCAGTTTCTATGAATTTATTTGTGGTCCACATCTCTTTGAAAAGGCCCCGAACCGACCCATTTCCAATTGATGAGGGGGTTATCCAAATTTCGGCTTCCTTTATTATGGTTTTATACTTTTACTCCAAGTACAGCGTTTTCCAAGTTTTGGACACGATGGAGTAAGGGAGAATGACGGGTTGTCAAAATTAGACCGAAATGAAAAATCAAAACCGAACCAACTCAATTTGGCCTAGATCAAATCGAAACCGAACCTCATTGGATAATAGTTTGGGTTGTATTTTTATAACCCAATGAGAACCAAAATCGGACTGGATCAACTGGTAAAACCAAACCAAATCGGACCAATAAAACCAAAACTAAACCAATCCCATTGTGAACGGATAAGAGTTTATTATTGTATTGGTTCTGTTCATTTTTTGTACGGTATTTAATTTGTACGAAATATGGTTTCTAATTTGGTATAAAATACGATTCTAATTTGTACGAAATAAGATTCCATGTACGACGTTTGAAACCTTACTTTCGACTTCCTTCTCACAAGTTTACCCCTTGTATCTCAAGGTCTAGCTCCGACTCATTGGATGCTTGTAGCGATGTCTTCAATGATTTGTAGCTCTTGATCTTAGTTAAGAACCAATGATTAGGCTTAGCCCAATCCACCCATAGACCTTTCATTGATGTCCATCTTGTTTCATCTAGCATGCTAGGAGTGTTAGTCTGATCGTGTTAGTTTAATCAACATAATAAATGATTTCAAATGATTTATTTAAGCTGTGTATTAGAATATTCCTACGAGAAGATGGCATCAATTCTATAAGCATATATGAAATCTAACCTAAAAGATATCAGTCGATATCGGTTGGGCCTGATCAGTCACCACCAACTTAATATCTTGCATCGTGACCGACATGTTTAATTAATCAATCTTTGTTTGTGAGACATAGACATGTTTATATTCGGTCCAATCAGTCTCGGTCCTTAATTGGTCGAATCGATCCATTAACGAGCTTCAATGATACAAACCAACCGGTCCACAATCAATTATGCTGTTTGATCTTGTGCTAATTGTCCTAATTCTGCCAAACTTGTCCAACGGAAAAAGGAAAAAAAAATCCTTGGCCCATATTCTGTTGTAATAGGTCATTATTTCTTCTACATTCAAAACATAATAACTTGTTTTAAATTATTGATTAGAAAAACATAGTCTAAATGAAGAGGAAGAATGAAGGGGAGAAATGAGAAATATTTAGGCATTTAGGATTTATATCTTTAGGGATTTAACTTAATGGTCATTTATTCGATCAGTCTTGGATTCGGTCCATAATCAATCAACAAGTTTAGGTGACTGATAGTTTGCACACTTACACCATGAAAGACAGATATATAATTAGTCTGGGCCTAAACCGATAAGCTCGACACTTTTAATAAACGATACATATCGGTCTAGGTTTTAATCGATTAACCCGATTCTGAAGATACGGTGCAGGTAAAAAATTCACACCTCTACTTAGATTCTAAATTGTTAGGGGGGTAATAATTGGAATAATAATTGAAAAAAAAATTAGCACATAAAGTGTATGGTTGTAAATGTATGTAAAGAATATCTAGAAAATAGGCCTAAAACACATGGCCCAATAACACATGATCTTAGACTAGCGACCTCCTTTCTACTTTGACCACGAAGCCAAGTGTCATATCCTTGAACACCATTGATATAGTAATCGTTATCTGGCATAGATTTCATACCCACCTTTTAAGGATTGGACCATCTGTGTTCCACATCCAGGATCAGATCTTGATATTTAATCTGTAATCTATAATTATTATCGATCGTGACCTATACTCATATGAATTGACCTCTAATTTATCCGATAATGATTACTAGAACGGTGTTTGAACACCCGTCATCCTAACTCTGGTAAGCGATTTCATGTCAGCTTGTTGTTCATTTCAGTCGAAATCAAATCCTCGTGTCACACTTCAATGGTGAGATGGGATGAAAATCGGGGAATTGGGGAGGAGAGGATTTGGTTCCATATCAGTTTCTATGTGTTTATGGTGGTCCATGTTTCTTTGAAAAGACACCTAACCGACCCGTTTCCAATTGACGAGGGGATTATCAAAATCTTTGCTTCCTTTATAATGGTTTTATACTTTTATTTCAATTATAAGGTTTTCCAAGTTTCAGACATGAAAGAGTAAGGGAGAGTTGGAATGTTGTCAAAATTAGATCCTAATCCAAAAATCAAAATCGGACCAATCTGATTCTATCACGATAAAATCAAAACCGGACATTATTGGATAGGAATTGAGTTGCGTTTTTATAGGCCAATGAAAACCAAAATCGGACTGAAACAATTAATAAAAACGAATCAAATTGGACCAAGAAGACCAAAATCAAACTAGTCCAGTTTTTGACAACAATACCAAAACCGAATTAGTTCGATAATTGCTCGATATAACCTATTAAGCCGACTTGTTACTACAAATACATATAATAAATCGAAACCGAAATGAAACCAAACCAATTATGGACTGATAAAAGCCCATTAAACCAACCCAATAAAAACCCGAAACTGGATTTTTTTTTATGGAACAGTAATTGGGCTGAGGGGTATAGGACCAAAACCAAATCGAACTAGCCCGATTGACACCTAGGGGTGTCAATTTTTGGCTACATCATGTACTGAACCAGACCAACCTATTAAAATCTCGACTGACTCGCGGCACTTGCCCCATTTATTAAACTTGTCGAGCTTAGGCCCAGACGATTGTTAATCAATCGTTCACATTGTAAGATTACAACCCGTCAATTGCTCAACTACACCGACCGATTATGGTCCAAACCTGAGACCAACTGATTAAAATGACCATTGAGCTAAATCCTTTAAGGCCTAACCCTAAATAGCTAAATGTCTCTCATTTTCTCCAATCATTCTCTCTCTTCATTTAGAGTACGTTCTTTTAATTAAGAAAAATAAAATATTATGTTTTCAATGTAGAATTAATAATGATAAATTACAATTGAACATGAGTGAAGGGTTGTGTTTTTTTCCATTATGGGCCGATTGGCAAAATTGAGAAAATTATTATAAAACCGAATAACATAACCGATTGGTTTACGTTATTAAATTTCCTTAATAAAAAAAAAAAAAAAACTGTTTTTTTTAAAAGTATGGCCCCACAATTAACGATGCCAAACTAAAGTTCTGTGGAAGATAATGGTGAATGGTGTGATGCGGTTAGTAGGGAGTAAGGGTTCCGGGCATGGTTTTAGGGCACGGATCCAATCTGGATCCGAATTCGTCTTATCATGTCAAGTCAGTCCCAAGATTGGATTTATGCAAGGTGAGTGGCAATTCCTTCAGGTTTTTGCCAAGTCACGAGCAATTCGGACTGATCCGACACAGGATCGGATCAAGATCCATTAAGTCAAAGCTTATTCTCAAGTCCATGCACTTTTCTTTTTTTTTTTATGCATAGATCTATTAATGAAGAAACAAAAGAGAGAAGGATATACAACCAGCCAAACAGGCCACAATCCTATCCAAGGAGGGCAAGGGAGACACCACTAAAGACTTACACACACAATTACAAACCCCATTTGGCCATTACATAAGAGATGGAGGGGGACATTGATAAGGGAGGGGATCAATTTAACAATTTCCAGTTATCCAAGACCTGACATATAATAGTACTAACTCTGGCCTCTCTCAGTTTGGCCACAGAATAAAATATCATATTATTTGTCTCCCTCCATACATGATACACTGTAGCTCCAAACGCTAGCTTGATTAATCTTCCATATAGCTTGTTCCTCTTGCATTTCTTGCTAATCCAAGCAGCTTATTCAATAATCTCTTCCCTTATGAATCTTCTCTTGGAACACATAAGTCTTATTTCTTTCCAAACCCAGAAGGAAAACAGGCTTGCGAAAAACAAATGGTCCCTACAATATTATCCTGGCCGGGTTCCACAGAGACAACATGCAGGATTAACATTAATTCTTCTCAGGCGAAGCTGGTCACAAGTAGGAAGGGCATTCTGGATACATCTTCAGAGGGTAATGGCATGGCGAAGGATATTTTTGGCAAATCAAACTAAATTGCACCCACCCATCGGGGGATGGATGAGTCAGTATAATGGAATCCCACATAGCTTTGGAGGAGAAGGTCATGACCTTACCTTTTTTGCTAGTCCATCTGACGAGGTCGGATCTGAGCTAATTGGGGGATCGAGTCACCATCCAAAGAGAATCCCAAACATGGAATAGGAGGGGATGGAGATTAGGACCATGATCCCAATCACCATCTTTAACAATGGAACTAACTGGAGCCATCTTGTGGAGATTCTCCATTAATAGGTGGACCGAGGGGAATACATTCTCAAGAATTCCCAGCGGATGCCAAGAATTCCCAGCGGATGCCAGGGGTCAAGCCAAAATTTAGTGAGATTTTCATCCCCAATGGTATACTCTACTTTTTTAAGCAGAAGATGCTTATGCTTCATGATCTACCTCCAAACCCACCAACTTTTGGCATTTGTCTCAGCTGTCTAGAAAGACTCCTTTCTAAGGTACTTCTGATGAATCCATGAAGTTTTATAAGATATGATGTTTCAACCATGCTTCTGGATACCTGTCAAGTTCATATCTTTGATTCTTTTCACACCCAGACCACCTTCAATTTTAGGCAAACAAATTTTTTTAGTGAATAGATTTCTTCAAGGAAGGCCCAGCCCTAAAAAATCTAGCAAATATCATGTCTACTTTCCTCATAATTCTACTAGAGATGCCAAATATGCCGTTCTAATAGATATAGGAGCACAGAATTTATAAGTTGTAGTCTCCCAGTTTGGGATAAAAATCTGGACTTCCAGTCTTCAAATTTCCTGTGTACAAAATCCAAACTAGGCATGCATAACTCAACTGTAAGTCTCCCTGAGAAGAGAGGCACCCCCAGGTATCTTAGAGGGAGCACCAACTCTTGGAGCTTGGATCTACAGAGGAGATCTTCCTTGGTATGGGGTAAGACTCCTCCCACAGCCATTGAAGATTTCGATAAGTTCATAAAAAAGTTGGACAGCTTTTCAAAATTCTCTAGCCCATGAAGTATACCTTGGACTGAATTCCATTCTCCTTTTGAGAAAACCATCAAATCATCTACAAATATAAAGTAGGATATTCCCATTTTTTTGCATTTTCTTGGAAAGACAATATTCTTACTAGCAACTTCTCGATCAAATATAGTTGAGAATCCCTGCATAGCAATAGTGACGAGAAGGGGGGACAGTGGATCTCCTTGGCGAATACCTTTATCACCTTTAAAGTACCCTGTCAGATTGCCATTTACTAGGATAGAGAACATAGCCAACTTCACACACTATTGGACCCAATAGATAAAGATCCTAAGGATCCCATTGCCCTCATGGTATCAATGGTATATTCTCTATCAATCGAATCATACGCATTTTGGATGTCAATCTTGAGAATGACCATTAGGGGGCATTTTTTTGAGTCATTCTCCTAACAATGTCATGAAAAATCATGATATTGTCTGTTATGGTTCTGCCTTTAATGAAGGTAGACTGGACATCTGAAACCACATAGTGAGTAACTTCTCTCATCCTATTAGCCAAGATTTTAGCAATGAATTTATAGATGGTATTGTATAGGGCTGTGGGCCAGAACCCATCAAACGATTCAGCACCTATAACTTTGGGGATCAAGCAAATAAAAGTGGAGTTGATTGACCTTGGCATAAACCCATCTCTGAAGAATCATTGGATTGTCTGGGTAACATCATCTCCCACAGTCGTCCAACAGTGCTTGAAGGAAAAAGCATTGAACCCATTCGACCCTGGGATCCCATCATTTAATATAGCAGACACCACCTTTTTAATTTCTTCTTCAGCAACCACCTTCTCTAACTCACGTTTTTGATAATCCGAGAGAAGGTTTTTGAAGATCTGGTTTTCCATTGTTTCTATTGGATGAGTAGTTACTCCTAAATCGATCCGCGAAATGAGCTACAGCAGTCTTTTTTGGAACCGAATCCTCTCCTCCCCGATTCCCCGGCTCCCACCCCATCCAACCGTTGGAAGGGGTTGGAGTTTGAGCCAGCTCACCCCTCCAACGATTGGATGGGGTGGGAGCGGGGAGCCATGGAGGAGAGGATTTGGGCACGTCCTTTTTATGTCATCCGGATTGGAAATGGTCTCATTGTTGGAGTCTCTGATGTTTAAAATATTGTTATGATGTTGTCTACTTCTCACCACTTCGGGAAAATACCCATTGTCGGCATTTTCATGCACTTGAACCTTGGTTCTAGGAAATAAGAAAGGATGAATGCGAATGCGATAACAACATTGTATAGGCAAATATGGACTGTTGTACCCACTGGACGACAGAGGACGAGCTCCATCAGGCAAATATGCATCATATGTTAGTCAACCCTATGAAATTTATAAAAGTGTAAATAAAAGGGTCCGTCTCTATGATATCGGTTTTTGTCTAAGAGGCTTTGACACCTCAAGCAAAAATGTGTAGGATGAGAAATTCATAAATAAGGGTATTATGGATAAGGAATCAAGTATCGATACGATACGCACCGTATCGACAGATATGTATTGGTATCGACACTAGTCGATACGATACACCTCGATTCGTCTCTCCATTTAAAAAAAAAACACAGTATCGAACGTATCGAGGGGTATCGAGCCGTATACACTCGATACACTATCGAGTGTATCGATACACTTTAAATATAGTTTAAAAAAAAATAAAATCAACCTGTATCGACTAGTATCGAATCATATTGGTTCAGTATCGAACCATATTGGTTTGATACTAGTCGATACTGGTCGATACACCCTTTTAGTATCGAGCAATATCAATTCTACTCAGAACAGTGTCTTTTTCTAAAAGTCGACAACCATTTCAGTTTGAATACTCTTCTGCAACTTGATTTTCTTTTAAAAAAACCTTAGGGCTTTGATTCTTAGTCCTAAAACGACTAGGAAAGTAGCATCAAACTTGATTTTTGTGAAGATTAGAGCATGAAATCATCTTTTCAAGCTCCAAGGATGAAAAACAGCAAATGTATGAGTTTCAACTTTATTTTTTTTTCAAAATAAATCTATTTTTATGTTGTTTATTCTCCTGAATCAATGAACAATGGTCCTATTTGATGAATGCATACTACATATATGGATTTAAACACTGATCTGAGGTTTCATTTGAAATTTTTTTGAAGATCACAAGAAATTTTTAAATTTTTTTTTTCAAAAATTAATCCTTTCTTCTTCTACTATTTATATAAGATGTATAGACCATTGATCTACCATCTTTACTTCTCAGTTATAATTTTTTATTTAATTTTTTATTTTTTTTATTTTCTGGTTTAAAAAATAGAAATATAATTTAGATAATATTTTTTTTATTTCTTTTTCTTCCATCCTTGTTATTTATTTTTTTGATTTTTTTTTTTGTTTCTCTTAAACAGAATACGACTAGGAACTTGTTTTCGTCTGTTTTTTTTTGTCAAAATTTTTTGTTTCAACCCATGTGTATTTCTCTGTTTTTGGGCTTGATATCTATTTTTGTGTTCTAAAAATTCTCTATTTATTGTATATTGTACGTTTTTTTTCTATGTGAATAAGGGTGTCAAAAACTATTGATCAATGAAAAAGATAGGATTCATAAGGAGACCATCTTGAAATATAATATATGAGGATATGAAAGATAGAGTAAGAACTCTTGTAATGCATTCAGTGGAACTATGCAGAAATGTAATACTTGTGATAAGACTGTTTATGTAGAAATGAAAATAGAATATTGTATTCTTCATTTTCTCATAAGAGTGTTATTCCATCTATCTTATTTTTTTGCAGTTAAATTTATTGAGTTTTTATTCTCAAATGGTTCAACTAGTAAACATGTGTGACATTTTATATTAACCCATGTCTAATTGTTAATGTTGTTAATTATAGATTTATTATGTTTTTATGCTTTAAAAATGCGTTCTATATGATCCTAAATCATTTTTGTGCATATCTTGCCCCATAATCATGTGTATCTATGATGTAAGAAATATTTTCTTTCTCAATGTTGCTAATTATAGTGTTTTTATGCTTTAAAATTATGTTTTATATGTTCCTTAATTATTTTTGTGCATATCTTACCTCGTATCCATGCGTATACATCGTATCCATGATACGATACGATACGTCTCTTAATTTCAACAGTTCAATACAGTATCGATACACGATACTTAATTCCTTGATTATGGATAATTTCATATTTAAAGAAGAGGGTGAATGTTAACTTCAAAAATTGGGAGAGAGTTTTTGCTGAAGATGTCGATTTGTAGCGGTGTCATAAATATTAACTCAAAATTAAAATAAAAATGTTGCAAACTTTAGGAAGGCACCATCGGAGGCAATCAAATCGTCTCTTGCTGACTTGCCGCCTGCCAAGGGCAGGATTTCAACTGACCTACCTCCCCATGTATTGATAGACGGGCCGACTGATCCTCAATCCCTTGGACCAGCTACAGGATCTTTCTACCGCAAGAGAAGATTTGAAACCCCACCAGAGCGCTACTACCCTTTACACCTATTTTTAAGATCGATTTTTTTGTACATAATAATTGTACATGTACAATTGCACCTTCCAGTAGAAACAATTAAAATAATATTACATACCCTCCCTCCTTTCTATGTTGGACGACAGTGCACAAAAACTTTCTCCCTTTAGATCCGTTTGTTTTGATGTGTAACATTTTATATACTTAAAAATATAATACGAAAATTTTTTTTAAATGTGAAAATTTTCAAATAAAATTCTAAATAAAAACAAAGAGAGCGAATCCTCCCACGCCCCCTCACAGCTATTTGAAAATGACATCCACGCCCTCCCTATTAGATTCTTGATGCACTTTTCCCATTGGCTGAGACGTTGACCAAAGCACCACAGCAGGACAGTGATCCGGTGCCCCTTAAATTCAATATTATATAGGGAAAAGATTCTCTAAGATCTCTCTCCTCTCATGGATCATGGATGGTATCTCATATCTGACCCGAAATCCCTTTTTCCGGGTTCCTGTTTTTTTTGTTTTCCATCTGTCCCTGAACACGGAAAAGTCATCGCTTGGTCGGTACTCGGTAGGCACCAGACCCATTAACACAGCTCCAGATACTCTATATATCACTGTACATATGGACCACTTGTGACTTGTGGAGCCGGGTTGACCCTTAATTTGGTTTCATACATTGGAGTGGGTCCAATTCATCCTTTTCTTTTTATCTCCTCCACCGACCAACTCAGTTGTGCAACAAAGATGCGAATCGGACGGTCACAAAATCGTATGAGAAGCTTAGAAGGCATGAAATCAATGAACCATGTGCATTCAATGCTTTTGCAGAAAGATAGGTCATATTTTACTTGTAATCTTAAAAATCTTTAGTGTTTACCCATCTCCCCATTAATTGTTTATCTCATTTAATAAATCCTGCACTCATCTCCATGTTTCACTCATCAAACGCAAGAGAAGGACCAGACACCAATGGCCCATTTCACCTAAACTATCATAAATAAAGGAACCCATCATATATATATGGTATAGAAGAGAGAGAGGGAGGAACCCACCATAGTATAGAAGAAGAGTGAAGGGTTATTCATCCATCATAGTATAGAGGAAGAGTGAAGTGTTATTAGAGAGAGAGAGAGAGAGAGATGAGGTTCACCAACAGCTTGATCGGAATGATAAACTTCTTGACCTTCCTGTTATCAATTCCAATACTAGGGGGAGGGATATGGCTAAGCAGCAAGGCCAACACAACAGACTGCATGAGGTTCCTACAGTGGCCTCTCATCATCATCGGCATCTCCATCATGGTTGTGTCTCTGGCAGGCTTTGCTGGGGCCTGCTACCGTAATACATCCCTTCTATGGTTCTATCTTGTTGCCATGTTCTGCATCATAGCTGCCCTCATAGGCTTCATCATCTTTGCCTACGGTGTCACTGATAAGGGCTCTGGCAGATCAGTTTTGAACAGGGGCTACCTTGACTATTACCTCTCTGATTACTCTGGTTGGCTCAAGGATAGGGTTGATCAAGATAGTTATTGGTCCAAGATTAGCTCCTGTATCAGGGATTCTCATGTCTGTGCCAACATGGGCTTGGAGATTAATGGGGTGCCTGAGTCTGCTGACATGTTCTACTACAGAAACCTCAGCCCTATCCAAGTAAGTACTGCTGAAATTTTAGAGCTTTGATGATGGGTTTCTCATCTGATTCAGCTGGGGTGCTGCTTTTTTTTCTGATGCTTTTTTTAGTAGGGTTTGAGAGGTAGAGATCACTATTTCTCCAACAATCTTCTTCTCTTTCCATTTTCATTTTCATTTATTAAATCTACAGTGGGATTTTTATTTTTTGTGAAATAGCTTAGTAAGAACGTAAAAGTTCAAACTGATAGGGGGTCTCGGTGGTTAAGGAGATTATAGACTGTTTGGTAGTCGGTGTATAGATCTAAACTCCTAACATTTTTCGGAGGTATGGACACATGGAGACTAGAGACCATAAAACCCGTTTTAATTAACCATGTAAAATTTTCGCTAAGATTAATAGTTTGAATTGATAGGCATTAGGATTTCTAGTCGATGTCAGACCAAACTCCCAACAAACTTGAGAGCTAGCTAGAGATCATTGTTCTTCAGTAATCTTTTCTTTCCAGTTTCATTTTCATCTTTGATATCCAGTAGGATTTACTCTAGAAGCTTAGTAAAAAAAAAAATTTGTTCTTTTTGGTAGAAAAGCTTAGTAAAACTTGAGAGCTAGAGATCACTGTTCTCCAATAATCATCTCTTTCCGGTTTCATTTTTGTCATCTATCTTTAGTGGAGTTTTACTTTTATTTGAAGTAACTTAATTAGTAGATTAATTAGAGATAAAGCATATGATTTTCCATTATTTTATCTTCACATGCCTTGCCCCCTTTGCTTTGCTTTGCTTTGCTTTGCAATTGCAATTAACTTTGTATTAGTGATGAAGTTGAAATGAAATGACAAAAATGCCCTTATTTATTATGTGAAATGTTATATCCATTGAACCGGCTAGACTGATGACTGATCAAATTCCTTATTGGTTCAATATTGGTTTTGGTTTTGGTTTTGATTTTAGTTTTAAAAACCCTTAAAAGACCAAAAACCAACCGACAAGAATCGTTTGGATCAACACCCCAAAAAACTAGATAAAATTGATAAAAATTCAATATATTTTTGAAGTACAAGGGTCTATTATTTTTTAAAATATCAGAAGGCATCTCTGCCACATGGGTAGATGATGTGCCAATTCAAATTGTTGGATAAGAGAACATGATCTAGATTAGCCAAATGTCGAAATTTAGACTCTAATTCAATTAACTATTACCCCATTTGTATTGGCATATATTTCATGTTTGTCCTTACATGTGTGCTAGTGGTCCAATATTATAAACATTACTATGCATTTTCGGAACTTGAAATGGTCTAGAAAAAATAAAGGACTTAGATTTGTCTTGTTACCTCGATAGTTACCCTTTTTTTAATAATAGAGGATTATTTAAAAGAAAATGATAATGGACCAAAACTGGCTGGATCGATAACTATTGGTTTCGGTTGGATTTTTTTAGACTGAACACCTTATTGGTTCGGTTTTATTCTGGGCGAATATATGGGAAAAATTTACTAAAACCAGATCGAACCGACCCTTTGACATCCCTAGATGATGGGCTAATGGGTCTTTGTTGTTGTTTGTAGTCGGGTTGTTGCAAGCCACCGACAGAATGTGGGTATGTATATGTGAACGAGACAGTGTGGAACCAGGGAGGTGGATTGATGGATAGTGACCCGGATTGCTTGAAATGGAGCAATGATCAGACCCAGCTCTGCTACTACTGTGATTCTTGCAAAGCAGGGGTTTTGGCCAGCCTGAAGAAGAGCTGGAGGAAGGTCTCCGTCATCAACATTGTTGTTCTCATCCTCCTCGTCATCGTCTATGTCGTCGCATATGCTGCCTTCAAGAACAACAAGAGATACGACAACGATGAGCCATACGGGTCGGCCCGGATGACTAAGGCCCAACCCAGCTCGCTCCACTTCTAAAGAACCAAGAACCTTCTTTTTTTTAAATTCGGTTCAGTTTGCTTTTTGAGTTTGAACTTTTAAGAGAACTAAAGTGAACTTATTTGGTTCAATGTAATGTATTCAGGAATGCTTAATGTTGTATGTTCTTTCATTTTCACCTACTTTTTTTTTTCTTTTTTTCTTTTTTGTTGTATTTAAATTTTGTGTATTAGAGTCTGCTTACTCTATGAATTTATGAATATCAAATGCAAATCTATTGTACATTTAGATCCAATTTTTACATATGCTTTGGATTTCTAGAGGGTTTAAGCTAATTCCGGCATCGATTCCGTTTACTTGAGTCTTGTTTGTACATGAACATTTTACCGAAGAAATATGGATCCTATGTCCCTGACCGATCTATCCAAAACCAACGCATAAAGTTTTTGTTTTGTGCGACTAAGGGTGTCAATAGGCCGGTTTAGTTCGGTTTTGGTTTAGACCAAGTCAGTGTCGGATTTTATAGAGTCAGCCCGAAACATGCCCGTTAAGAGGTCCGGGCTTGATGTGCTACACTGTGAATGGTAACTACCGGCTGGTCTGGTTTCAATTTCTTATCAGTATGGTTCGGTCCGGATCTAATTGGAAGCCCTGTAGGAAATCCATTAAGACTAAAGCAGTGAAGCTAGGGTTTTAATATTCAGTATAAGTCGGCCTGGTCCAGGCCATTATCCGGTTCGCTCATCAATCTATTTTTTTGGGCTCTTATCGCTTGGGCTAGCCCAGACTGGAGAGGGACCGGTAGAATATGCCGTACCTAAACCCCAAACATGACCATTAACATTTCGGTTCAGTTCGATCTCGAGCTAAATCAATACAGCTCGGTCCAATCAATCAATTCGGGTCCAACTTTAACACCCTTAGGTGCAGCCCAAATTTGTGAGTTTTATTATTAGGAAAAGGGTTTCCCACAATCTCAATGTGAAATCTCCCACATTATATTAATAGAGATACAAAATTGGTATCTCTAAGGGAGAACCCACATGTTTAAAAAAAGAGAGAAATATTAGAATATAAGAGAAAAAGAAAAGAATCTCACAGCAACTTTGTGAGATCCACATCGTCTCCTCCCTGAGATTCGGGAGGAGGGGCGACGACCCTAGTGGATGGTCGTCATATGAAGGTCGGATGAATCTGACCCCTCCGTTCGAGTCGACAAGTCGAGCTGACAAGGGAGTGTCAGCTCGAACGGAGGGGTCGAATTCATCCGAGCCCCACGTGGCGACCATCCACTAGGGTCGCCGCACCTCCTCCCTTAAGTACAGGAAAAGACGATTTGAATCCGACATTGTGAGGATTTTTCCCCGTACTTGTTATTATTAGTTTTAACAATAATGATTTTAGTTGTTAATTTAACTTGTGAAAAGGACAATGAAAAAGAAAGTTGTCATATGGGTTTAATCAATGGAGCTTCCTTGGTAGGGGGACCGTAGTCCCCGGTCCAACAAGGATGCATGTGGAAATAAAATTTTTCTTAACTTTAATCTTAAGACTATTTATTTAATTTTTAATCACGACTTACAAGAAGATTAATAAAATTATTCTTGGTCCCCCACCCTTATGGGTTTTTCCATGCATGTGCCCTGTTCAAAACATAATTTGAATAATTGAAATCAAATAGGATGAAATTGATTTTGATTTTTTAAATCCCCTTTTGGATCGGTGGTGAATCATGTTTGATTTTCATTTTTGCTTCATTTTGAAATATGGTAATCAACAAATGATCGTCGATTATTTACTAGAGAAACTAGTGTATTCGGAGTTTTATTGCACGTATGATCCTAAGATATTGTCCACATTCAACCTTATTTTAAAATTTATATTTTTAGTTTAATTTTTAGGGAGCAAAACGATTTTACTGACTCTTTCTAGGAAGGTTCTATCGTTAACGTGTACGACAGTTGAGTCAAATTTCAATCATTGAATTTAGACAAATTATGCTCTGAATCTTTAAATGCTACATGTACTAATGAATAAATTTATTTCTTATCAAAAAAAGTTTAAAAAATCAATATAACTCACCTTTTGTAGTAAAATCCCCAAGTTTATTGAATAAAAAAGACAAATTATTATCGTGACAACGCATATATTATGCCACATGGATAGATGACGTGTCTACTCTGACAGTTTGATATATAGAGAGGACATGGTCTAAATTAGCTACATGTCTATTTTTAGAATCTATTCAATCAAATTCGCCATTTGTATTGGTATGCATCCCGTGTATGTGTCCATGCTTAATCTAAACATTACTATACATTTTCTCAATTCTGAATGAGAATTGATCGTTTAAATTATTAAAAAAAAACAAAACAAAACATTCTAAAAATGAATGATTCAGGTTTATCTTGTGATTTTCAGAAATATTACATTCCATTGTTACATTGATACCTATCCATTAAAAGAAATCATAAATTTTGAAAGAAAAATTTATATCAGAACTTCATTTGTCCTACCCAAAATTTAAGAGAAACCATGGAGTTGGTGGGAAGTCTGAGATGTTAGGGTTGTATATAACTCATGTCCTACTTGACGTCAATCTGGTGTTGACACTGGCAATCAATGTCTGTCGAAAAGCACAAAAGCCCTCTCATCCTTCTTGTCTCAAATATCAAAATTGTCTTCTTGTATACTGTGGTTTTCGTGATGGTCTAATGAATGTGTTAAAAAGAATCCATATCAAAGCCGGCCAACGTTTAGTAGAAAGACCCCTAAAGTGAAGATCTTTCTCGACTACATGAGTTAGCGACACAGATTTTGTTTTGCCACTCCACTCTCTTTAAAATGCTGTTCATGATTTCTCCTCACCACTTCTTCTTAAGTAATTTTTTGGTTGCCTTTTGGTCTTTTGGCTCCTCTAATGCACCATGATTACTCTTCCGGTCCTTAGGAGCATGCTCAAAGCCCTTTATAGTAGGTACTCAAACCGTTGGAATGAATGCGGAAATATAAAAAAGAAAACCAAGCAAATAATCGCATACAAACACACAGAATACACCGTGTTATTGTGCGAATGGATACATCCAACCAAGAGAATCAGATAATTTTTCTTTTTTACGAAAAAAAAAATCTATACATCTCTCCATTTTACTATGTTAACCCTTTACTTTACATAGGCCTTGCCGTATAACATGCGATGGACCCAAAACCGATTCAATTAAACATATTCAATCCGAATTAACTAGTGGGTCCAATAGAATACAAGACACAAAACCCAATACATACCACATCAAATGTCACTCTCTCAATTTTTCTTGTCAAATCCTTATCTAAATCATCTCAATTTTTTTTTCCATTTCTATTACTATCTTTTCTAGTTTTTTCTTTCATCCATCTCAACATAATCATCTCATCTAACACTTTTTTTATTTTTTCACTAAAGATCAACAAAGAATATATTAAGAATAAAAATGATATACAAAGCAAACAAAACAAGGAGAGCCCTAACAAAAAAGAAAGCTAAGCACCTAGATAGACAACCACCTCACCTTCGGCATTGCTATTAGCAAAGGGAAGACCGAATTAGGCACCACAACTAATGAAAGAATCTAAAGCGAGGGTGGCAATGTGTGATAGTCTTTTCATCACCCAAGATTTAGCTACAAACAACTGACTTTATAGCTTACATCTTTTGTTTCTCTTTCTTTATTTATGATTCTGCCTAAATTTTATAGATATCTTATTGAATACGTTCTCCTATCCTGCTTTCATTTTATGAGTTATCGATTACATCTTCTCTTATTTCTCTTTCTCTATTTATGATTGTGCCTAAATATTAGAAACTATTGCTTCTGAAATCTGAATGCATGAAAAGACAAATCTTATGCAAATTGAAATGAAATTTTAGGGTTGGGTAGTGAGAGAGTTTTGAGAAAATTAAAAGTTTACAAGTTCATTTGAAAGAAGCTAGGAATTAAGCAAGCTGATTTTTTAGATATCAATTGCCATAAAAATTGTAAAGTTTCCAACCCAAAAGTTCGAACCAGTAGGTGAAAAGGCTCCCAGGCATATACACGGTGATAGTGAACTATTTGGTAGTCGATATAACACCAAACCCCCTGCAAAAATGATTATAATTCAACATTTTTTTTCTTTTTGGTGGTAAATTTATAATAACAAACCTAATGACACTTGAACTCAGGCATTGGATAAAATAGATTCAGCCATGGCAATGCACAATTCTTCAACCAATCATCAGTAACATCTATGAATATATAATAAAATGGAAAACATGAATATATTATTATATATAGTGAACGTTTTTCTAATCAACTGATAGATACTTACAAGTATCTGACATCATGTTCTATCAACATCCACCGACAAAAAAATCTACCCTTTATTTACAAATTGACCATAAGACCCCATCAGGTCTCTGGTCTGTTGATTTCTCTAGTTTTCAGACCAAAGAACCTCTTCCCATTATATAGTCCTTATTATTTATGGATTCATCTGGTCTGCTCACGAGTCATTGAGACTACTCGACTCATGACTTCCGAGTCAATGTTATCTCTGAGGTAGCATTTCAAGCATACGTTGGGTAACAATCACTTTCGCATTAAGAACCTACCCCCATGTAAACCATACTGAATGACTGGCTCAAACTTATTATCATCCAACCATAGGAGGGGCACAGGCGCAGCCATCATTGTCATGGAAGATGGGGCTCAAAATGTAGAATGTGAGGATCCTATTTCATCAACGATTTTGGTTCAGAAATAACATGGACAGATGAAATTGAACATCACATGGATTAGATTGGATCACAGGGACTTAGAGTCAGTCCTAACTTTAGGTATCTTCGCGTAAAGTGACTCCCCTCAAGACTCGAATCCGGACATTTGCCTTGGCAAACCGAACCCGTTTGGACTTATCAAAATGAAAAAAACCATTCGAACTTAATCTTTACACTGGAGAGCAAAAAATTGAACCACAATAATCAGAATCTTGGCTGCAGGTAAAATGAAAATGGTAGTATTCTGTAATGAACAATTAAATTGGGCCCCTCTTGTCAAACTTAAAACCAATCTCACTGAAATTGAACTTACACACCTGTTGGCTTGGAAGATAATACCTTTCATTCAACTCCATTTTATTGCAAATTTATTAGCATTAAACAATAATGTAACTTTTGTAATACAGATAATAGACCTGAAAAGGGTCTATACAACCATGCAGCTTAGTCATCAATCACAAAGACAAACCCATCCTTTTTGAAGTAATGCTTGGTGTGATCAACCACCTACACGAAAGAGGAGATGATCTTAGCTTAGTCATCAATCACAAAGACAACCCTGTCCTTGTCGTAGTAATACTTTGTGTGATCAACCACCTACACACAAGAGGAGATGATCTTAGAGCCACAAATATTTGAACATTGTGTATGAATTCCTGCATATGCATGTTTTACGTTTGTGAGCTTAATTTCTCAACAAGGATCAGTACCATAGGACGCTGCTTGCATAATATAGGTCTTGTGTGTATTTCATGAGAGGTGTTTTGTAGTGCACATGAAACCATTGAGATTGAAAAATAGAAACAGCCCAATAAGCCCACCAAATCTTACATGTGAGTTCTATCTATCCAGTCACCAAACTTTGATATCCAAACCAAGAACAGTATGATACAATCAACTAAAAATTGAATGCCTATGAGAGCACCTCAAACTCACTTGCTATAATTATTTCAGCAGTGAGTAGAATTTTTTTTTTTTTTTTTTTTTTTGGGGGTGGGTGTCAATAAGAGTAGAAGTTTAACACTAGACCTGGAATACCTTCCCTATATATTTTTGTAATAAAGTATCCCAAGTGTGAATAAGAGTAGAAATTTAACACTAGACCTAGAATACCTTCCCTATATATTTTTGTAATAAAGTATCCCAACAGAGTTTGAGGAAACCAATAGCCCTTGTAAGGATCTCTGTCTCATTCTACATTACAAGTTAAGCGGGGATACTGTTGCCCAACTAGTGTGCACCATCTAAGGAAACTTCTTGCTTATGAGTTCCATAGTGATACCAAGTACTCCTCCCCCACCCCCTGGATCATACCATGCATATTAGCCAGCATCACTTGCTTTTTTTTTAATAGATAGAGGCCAATGGGCTACTATACCACGCAACTTCAGACAACCCAACCCCGCTCCAGAAACATATCCTTCGCATGAATTTGTGATTTCTGTTTGACCAGACTCCCACATCCCCTCTCCGACTGTAAATGATTGGGCTGCAATCTCTTATGTTTCCCCATCCAACTGCAGTGGATGGGGACCTTGCTCAACACACACCCCCATGCGAATCCCATGCTCCCCATATCTCGGACTTTTCTCATGTGATTATATTTAAAATTTTGAAGTCAAATTTACAATATTTCCTTTTGGTAGACAAAAAGAAAGAAGTTAGGGCTCGTTGAATAGGCTACAAAATTTCAGAAAACTAAAATTCAGATTTGAGGGCTTTGAACCAAGGATCAATTGATGCAGAATCCAGATTAGATTGGTCCTTTCCAAGCCAAAATTTCATAAGGTAGGATCATCGGATTTTGTATGTGAAATGGAATGGATCAGCCAATCCAACCAGTGGATCAGGGAAACAATCTGGCTCAGTATCTGCTGAGAGCAATCTGATCCCCAGTTTTTGAATTCAAGTTCTGCAGTAAAAGAAATGAATTCTACTGCTACCTAGTGGAGAAACTAAAATGCAAAGAAGAAGTTCTCAAAGAGATCATCATGAATTCCGGCCTTTAAAGTGTTGTAAGATTGGTAGGTCAACCAAAGTATCTCGAAGAAACATAGAAGTTTCAGTATACGTACTTTTGATGAAGTGATTCCATTGCACATAAAACAGTGAAAGATTTCAAAACAAAATTAGGAAGGAGTCCCAATAATTCAGAAACACAAAATGTCGAATAAGAATCCCCAGGACAAGTACCAGAAGAAAGCACTCCTTGCTTGGGTTATTGCACCTTGGGGTAGGAGACCATTGAGGTTTCAAAGTGCTTTTAGATCCGCAGCTATAGAGCCAGAACAGTAGTAGATCCATCCCACCACTAATAGAATCCAATTTCATCTAAACAAGCTGATCGGGATCATGTACCAAGATACAAAGAATTTCAGTTGTAATGGTTATACTTATACACAATCCTCATTTGTATTTGTTAAGATTACTGCATGGTGTTGTCTAGGAGTCTGGCTAGGGTGTCACCATAGCTGGAGCTATTTAGCATTTTTTTACTTCATTTGGTAAGTCGGTATTGCTTGTTGACTCAATTTGTAAAGTAGGCTATAGTATAGCTGACTCTCTTGATAAGATTAACATAAGGGGAGATGAGAACAGATCAATTCTCTCTCTCTCTCTCTCTCTCTCTCTCTCTCTCTCATTTTCTTCTCCTTCATCATCTTCCCTTCTTCTTCTCTTTCTCCCTTATTTTGTTACAGTATCTTTTCACCCTAGTTCTTATTTTACGGATCTTTTTGCTCTAGTTATACTTGGAGTAGCTACTCATATTCAAGAGTGACTCAGGGTAAATTATTTGCAAAGAGATGGATGACATAAGAGGGTGTAAATGTGAACAAGAAGTCTAAAAGGGATACCTTGAATTCCAATGAACATAAGTCAAACTAATACAAAGTATACGCAGATCAAGGAGCATTTGGTGCATACAATTAGAGCAAGCAAGATATGCTTCGTAAGGCCGAAACAAACAATGCATAATGATCAATCTAAAGGGTTTTAAAGAGACTATCCATGTTAGCTACATTATTGTAGATATAAATATCTGTTTCAAACAGCGTTATGTATAAATTCTATGAACACAATAATAGTTTCCTTGGTCACTCCAAAACCAAAGATATACTGAGGAGCCCCTATTATGAACACTATAATAGTTTCCTTGGTCACTCCAAAACCAAAGATATACTGAGGAATTGCTTTATACCATAGTATCAATTTGTTTCATGTTAGCAGCCAAAGTCTAGTTAAAAAGTCTTTATCTAGTTGGATAAAACTTTTAATGCTTTTAGACTTTTATTTCTTTTAAATGTTTGAAGTTGTTTTTAAGTTACTTTCCTTTATTTTATGTTGAATTTTAGTTGAAATAAATTACCTCCAAAGTAAGTTATTGCCTGGAGGAGTTTTAAGATTAGTATGATTTTTGTTTTAAGTTCTCTATATAGATTTGTGAGGGGCTATAGCCTTTGATATGAATTTTCAAATTAAAGTTATGGTTGCTACCTTCTTCAACTGTAAGGTTCAATTTAAGTGAGACTCAGCTGCACCAGTGGGAAGCTAGTAGGGTTGATGGGAAATCAACTTAGTTAATGGGTGGGAAGCCTATGTCCATATCGTTCTATCTATCTTTTCTTATCTTCCATTATCAAGTAAGTTCAGACCTGCACACTATTTTCAGATTTGTTTCCATTACTTTCCTGCCATCGGATTCCATCTACATTTAATTTTCTGTTTTCTTTCTCCTATTTGCTTACTCTCGGATTTAGGACTTAATGGTTTGATTGCTACTGAAGTCAGGTTGCAGCAATTGAAGAACAACAGTATTATTAATGGTAAACTGAAAGATCAGATTCAAGTTCTCGTTCTAATTCTGATCTGCTTCCAGTTTTAAATCATATTATGCTTGCTGTTAAATTTGATCCTATTAATCAAATTTCTGCAACTGCTGTTCACGTTCAATTATCACATCTAGAACTTGCTTTGAATGCGATTTCTGCCCTAGATATATGCCCATCGAATTTTGGTTTAAAGCTACAATTTCAGAACTGATTTCATAGGCTGCATGTTACTGTCAACATTGGTTATTGAGAATCCTATCAGTATAATGATTGTTTGATATCTAATCATCCAACCAATAGACCCCATTCAGTCTTGGATATCTTTGACCTAACCTAGTTGGTTATACCTTGCCAACTCCGGTCAACATCCATTGATCAATTGCTGATTTCTAATTTCTGTTAAAAAAAAATTGCATACACACCTGACACCTAAGTCCAAGTCACACAAGGGCTTGTCCATATATCAGAATCCGTTCGTTGGATTGCTTCCATCTTCAGATATGTTGTTCATTACATTATTAGCTACCTATGTTTCAAATCTGGTATGCGTCCGTAGGTGAGACTTCCATATATTCTTATTGTTTGAGTTCTGGTTCTAGCCATTCACTGCGATTTTAACTATTTGGGTATCCTACCCTGATCACTTCCTCATACATTTTCTGGTCTCTGATGCGCTTGTCTGAACCATCTCAACAAACCTTCCCTCTTGCCAACTCTTGGTGCGACTCACAAGTTCTCTATAATTATATTCATTTCTAAGTCTACCCATCCTAATGTAGGCAGTCAAATTTATCAACAAAATCAAATGCTCTAACTCATGAGTTTATAATTCAATGAGTCGAAGGGAGGAACAAGCAGGGAACAAACTATTTAACATGTCCTCTAAATGTACCCAAGATATGAAATGAAAGCAATTTGACATGGGGAAAAGGAAGCACTCACATTGGTATTGCTGAGCTCTAAATTATAAAAATCCATTGCCTCTGGTTTGAACAAAGGGCCTGCATGCCATGTCCCAATGTTAAGCTTCACAAACTTGTGACCTGTAATTCGGAAAACACGGACATCATCAGGATGAGGGGGCACATAATAATGGCCACATTTTGACTGCACAACTTTCTGGTCTGCTTGAGGGACGGTTTTATCTGGATCCACAATAGAACCCTTAGCAACACCAAGATACCAATCGTGGCCACCAACAGAACCAAGGCATTGAGTGACATTTGCATGATGGGTGATCGAATGAAACGTAAGTGGTCGAGTTTCAATATGCATAATATAGAACCTGCCAAAATGCAAAAGTGAGCCATTATTAATCTTCAATTCCTATAACGTGAATTGAAGTTTATACCTGATAACGACTTGCTATGCCTTCATGAACATAGTGAGTTGACCCAACAAAGAATTTCTACTAGACCACAGCCAATGGATCAGATGCACTTTAATAGCTGCCACCCAATCAGTAAGATTACTATGGAACATCAGGGAGGGAGGGGGGGGCATAGCCCATGAAGCTTTTTCATGTCTCACCTTATTACAGAGTACTGGAGACCTAGGTCGGTGAATCCTAAGAAGATAACCGACGCATTTTGGCATCTCTCCCATGAGGGATGGGTATGGCTTGCTATGAATCAGATATTTTCCTTTCGGTGGTTCCTTTCCTTTCATCTGGTATTCTTCATTCCTCCACACATGTACTAAATTTATTTCTGAACATATTTCAGCTTCTTGGCAGAATAAACTTGAAGTATTGAAAAGGGAAAGAACATTTTGAAGAAAATGGTCGATTAATAATTTAATCGCTGATAATTCAATATAAGAAGTCCCATACAAATTAAAATGGCCAGACCAGACACCCACGCAGCTCAAGTCAAAGGCCAGAACCAAGCCAAGTTTAGCTAGGCAGCTATAAGTCAGATAGGCATGAACATGGACAATTGGCACAAAGTGCCAACAACGAATTGTGTCGTGTGGCAACGAAGCGAGGTATGATCTCCTCCCCCATATCCTTAAATTAAACTTTGTAAACGTTAACTGGAATGTGAAATTTCTCTAATTCTACGAATCCAAACCACTGAAAGAAAAACCCAGACATCCCTTTCATAGAAAGACTAGTGTGCTTGTTCGACAGAGCAAATAGAGCCAGATCGAAGGTTTGAACCATATCGATTACTCACGAGATATACTAATTGGGAACAACCACAACAAATAGAATAGAAGCTGCAGATGTTGGAATGAAAAGAAAAAGATACCTTGGAATGCCTCGACTGAGTTCTAACTGCGCATCATTAGGCCCAAACTCCTCACCGTCCGGAGATACCTCAATCACCTGACCAAATTCTTTGAAACTCTCTGGAGTCGCCTCGATTGCATTTCGTTTCACAACCGTCGGCGCTGTGGCTTCGCTGGAAGAATCCATCGAGACTGAGGCTGTGTTCGTAAGGAATTTGAGAGCTTTCTCAACTCAAGAGTAAGAAATTGAAGCATAAATCAGTCTTTTAATGAGATGTAGCGACAGCGTGAATCTTGTTACTTAATGGGTCTCGCATGATTCATCTCCTTCAGAGATATTTATCGCAAAATTGGCTTTCGCATCGAATCGTTTATCCTTATCCATTTGTATTGACGTGCATTTTCACATTTTGATATTTGGGAGCCTTCCCCCGCCCAAAGGAGTAGCTGAGAAGGCGGCCTCTATCCTGTTTATAAATATTTTTCGTAAAAATTATGAATTACTAATTACATCTAGCATCCATTAATTTTTGATAATTACATAAACCAATCCTTATTCAGAAATATGCAACAAAAATATCAATTCTGTTAATGTTAATGGTGTTAAGTCTAAATTTTAAAAGATAACTTTACCCTTATAAAGTTTATGACCTTTACTTTTTCCTTCTTATAAACGGTATTCTGAATCATTGCAACTGCACAGACTGCGTCCAAATCTATTTCGGTTAAACATCATTGTCATCGAAGTGGCTATGGAAGGTGAAACTATCGACATAGAAGATGTTGAGGGAGTTGAAAGCGAAGATTCTTCTTCTTCGCGAAATAGAAAAAGAGAAAAACAAAGGGTTTTTTCATTCTTAAAATTTTAGAATGACCTGACATCACCAACATACTTAACACCATTAACGTAATGGAAATTTTTATTACACGTTTTTTGAATTAGAGGTGGTATGTGTAATTGTCAGAAAATAGTGGACGGTAGATGTAATTTGTCTATAATCCAAAGTTAGTATATGTAATTTTCCCATATATATATTTTTTTTTTTTGTTGGAGATATTTTTTTTTTTTTTCATTGGAGATAAGATCTTAATTATTAGTTCATGTAGCAATGAAATATAAGGAGCAAACAGAGATATGAAAAACTAGGTTGAAGGGACTCAAAAGAATATTATTTAAAACTCTAGTCTATCTCCACAGTATATTGAGTTGGTTCAACTTTAATCTATGGCGAATCAGACCAAATCGATCATGCGTGTAATACAAACTTTCACCAATCAATTACTTTATTAATTAATTAAACTCATAAATTAAAAGATATCTTACATTAAATTCTTAAATTAAACATGTGACTAATCTAGACTATGACCGCTTCAAGTGGGTTGCTACATTCATTATTCCATCCAATTGCTATTGGTGTGGTCGCATAACTAGCTAGTCAGAACTCAAGACTCAGAGGGATCGACTGTAAAAAAACATTGAAGAATGAAAAGGAATACTAATAATTTTCTTTTTAAAAGGTAAAATATATTGTGAATTCTAAAGAAGAGGAAAAAGGATAATTTTCTTTTTAAAAGGTAAAATATATTGTGATTTCTAAAGAAGAGTGAAAAGGAAATTTTTTTTTTTTTTTTTTTACATCGTGAATATAAATATTAGAAAATTTTATTTTTAAATATATAAAATATTATAGGTAAATCAAAACAAACAGAACCATTAAAAAATGGAAGGGAAAAGTTAATCCATTTATCCCCCACTTTGAACCACATGGCTTCTGTACTCACTTAGGCTCTCTTTGGTTTGTATTATATAATGTATTATGTAATACATTATGAAATTAGTGATTGTTTGGCATGATTTATAATGTCTATTTATAATTAAAATAAATATATATAATGAATAATCTACAAATAGGTTATTAGTTGTTTATCATTATAATCTATTTCTCATTATATAATGTATTATGTTTAGTAGTACCAAACGGTCATTATTTATTACTCAGAATCTATTATCATAATTGATTTGTCACAAATAGCTCATAATACATTATATAATACAAACCAAAGAGAGCCTTGGATAATCACCTATTTTGGATAATCACTAGCATCCGTTTAGAATTTTTATTTCTCCATGATGTAATATCATGTGAAAAAATGCTAAGCTGGCAAGGAGAGTGGGTCCTGCATTCAAGAGGTAGGTCTCATATCTTATGGATGATAAGGGATTCTTTGGAGATTACACATAAGTGCAAGTGAACTGAACTCATTAGACGATGAAGGAAAGTGCATTTTGAACATCCATCTCATGAAGGACTGATACTGAGATCTCAATTATGGCCGGGATCTTCTTCACCGAAAAAAACTTACACTATTGTTTTGTGAAGGACTAATATTGAGATCTCAATCGTGGGACCATCTTCTCTAATGAGATTGAACTATTATCGATTATGATAATGAGATTCAATCTCATAAAAAAATAGGCAATTTACACCAAAGGTATCTGATGTTATGAGAAATCATACCAGAGGTATCTTACGTTTCAAAAATCGTACCAGATGTACCTCTTCTCATATTTTCAATATTAATCATATTTAACGTTGGCATCCTCTAAGTTAACCATTAGATCTACATCAAATTTTTAAAGGCTGATCATTTTTTGTTGAACTACCCTTATTTGGTGTCTGATCGTTGGTACATCCACTGAAAAACAATAAGTTGAGATGTAGAGTTTTCACTGTAAGTGTGTATGGAGTTTTCACTGTAAGTGTGTACCATAGTCGATATTTGTAATTTGGGGATGAGCAACCGTCGGTGAGGAAGGGTCACAGGAGAGGACAGGGGTAAAAGAGGATGGTGGGCAATTGAAACAATGATGAGCACATGAGAATCCGTGTGGTGAGTCGTTGCGGTAACGGGATGGTGAGAGAGTGAACCAAGAAAGTTATGCTAAACAGGGATAAATTTGGAAGTACAAAAATACAAAGTACCCCAAGTGTAATATATTTTTGAAACGTCAGGTATCTCTGATTTAATTTGTCAAAACCGTCAGGTACCTCTAATATGATTTTTGAAATGTGAGGTACCTCTGATATAATTTCTCAAAACGTTAGATACCTCTGATGTAATTTATCGAAAAAAAATTAATGGGATTCAAATTTTAAAATTTAAATCATTGAGAAAATTTAGACATATTTTTTTTGTGGTAGTAAAAAAATTTATTTATTCAATCGGGTGTTACACAAGATAAACAAATTACGGTTTATTTGTAACCAAGGTTGGGAATGAAGTCAAACCATCCTACGCGATAACGACGTTGGGCAAGCTGAACGAACTTTGCGAGTGGATAGATCTGAATCCTAAGTGGGACCCATCTTGCACTGAAACCAATAAAAAAACTGTTCCAAGTATCGAGAGAACTGTTTCATTGGACACGAGAGAAAATTGTTTTCTATTATTTAGTTTTTTCAATCGTGATCCAATGGCTGAAGTTTACCTAATGCACATAACAAACGAGAGGACAAGATGTGAAATCTTATGGCGTGGTTTTTAGTGATGGGTAAAATATGTAAATAGGGAGAAAAGACATGGTTAATGGAGTAATCTCAGAAAATGCAGATCCATCTTTGCGGGGCCCGCGATGCACTCAAATGAGTATGTGTGACACTTGCAAGGCATGGATACTGGAGCGGGCCCAATCTATCGTCATTTTGGATTTTTTTGGTCTTGATCATCATTTTTCCGTTGATTTTCTTCATTTTCTGTCTTTTTCCCTTGTGGGTCCCGCGATGCACTAAAACGTGAGTGTGTCAGACAATTGCCAGGTTTTGGAGACTGGAGCGGACACACACTATCGTCGTTTTCAGATTTTGGTAGTGATCTTCACTTGTCCGTGGATTTCCACTGTCATTTCCTTTCCAAATTTGGATTTTGGAGAAGACGAGTGAAATTGATTAGCTTTTCTGGAGGGGAGGAATATGACAGGCACTGTTGATCCGTAAGTGAATATACTATTAAAAAAAAAAAAGTGAAAATTTCACCAACGTCCTTGTAATTTGGCTTAATAACATCATCCCTCTTTTTTTTCGTGATAATTATACCACCATTCCCTATTTTATGAAATATAGTTCAAGACCCCTTTTGTCCTGTCAACTGATATCGTATCATCGTCTTAAATAATTTAATAATATAACTACCCCTTAAACCATGTTTGTTCTTCTACAAATTCTGTGATAAATTTTCAAATTTTTCCTGAAACTTTGATTATTTTTAATTCTTCCCTTGATTGATTGAAGAATTTCAATTTTCACCAAAAAAACAGATGCTTCTCTTAAGGAATGGTATTAGTTTAAAACAGTCTTTTTCAACTTTACTGTAAGTCTACTTAACATTTGGGTTTATAGGGGTGTTAGTGTAATTATAATAAAAAATTGGACACGTGTTATTAAGACAAACTACCGAGGAGGTAGTTGAAATTTTCAAAAAAAAAAAAAAAAAAAAACTGAAAAAGGCTTTGTAAATGATCTTCCAAACCCTAGAGCAAAGCTAGAGTGTAACGGACACTCCCTCTTATCTTTTTCGTTGTCTCTCACTAGATTCTGTTTCCTGTAACGTACACTGTTTTCCTGTAATGCACGCTGTCATATTATTTAATCTTACCTTCTTCCCACTTGAACGCTACAGCTGCTCGCTTTCTTCGCTCAAAATCCTACAGCTTCTCGCTTTCTTCGCTCAAATCCTACCCTGTTGCTCAGGGAAAGAGAGATGGATCTTTGCCTGAACAATTGTGAAAGCTTCTCAGCGAGGTTGCTTTCTTCTCCGTCGACTTGTCTTGCATCGTCTTCTTCCAAATCTGCTAGCTTGTTGAAATCCACAGGCTTGCCCTTACTAGTATACTCTAAGAAGACAGGGAAGAAGAATAATGCCGCCTCTTTGAAGCTCCTGCAGGAGCGACCGCTCGCTGCTCGCTCTGCCAAATCCAGCTTGCGTTGCGAGCATGGCCTGACTGAGGCCAGCAGCGATTCGGCGAATGTTCCATTCTGTCGGACGCCATCGGGGAAGAGAACTGACATTAAGAAGATTATGATTCTCGGCGCTGGACCTATTGTCATCGGGCAAGCCTGCGAATTCGATTACTCAGGAACCCAGGCATGCAAGGCTCTCAAAGAAGAAGGGTACGAAGTGGTTCTCATAAACTCGAATCCTGCAACTATAATGACCGATCCCGATTTGGCTGACAAGACCTACATCACTCCGTTGACACCTGAGCTCGTAGAGCAGGTCATTGAGAAGGAGAGGCCCGATGCTCTCTTGCCCACCATGGGTGGCCAGACTGCTCTTAACCTTGCTGTTGCGTTGGCCGAAAGTGGCGCTCTCAAAAAGTATGGTGTGGAACTGATTGGAGCAAAACTCAATGCCATCAAGAAAGCAGAGGACCGGGATTTGTTTAAGCAAGCGATGAAGAACATTGGAATCAAAACGCCTCCTTCTGGAATAGGTAATACTCTGGATGACTGTATGGAGATTGCTAAATCTATCGGCGACTTTCCTTTGATCATTCGGCCTGCATTCACGTTGGGTGGTACCGGGGGTGGAATTGCTTACAACAGGGAGGAGTTTGAATCAATATGTAAGGCTGGGCTTGCTGCCAGTTTGACGTCTCAGGTTCTGGTGGAGAAGTCTCTGTTGGGATGGAAGGAATATGAGCTCGAGGTTATGAGAGATTTGGCGGACAACGTGGTTATTATTTGTTCCATTGAGAACATTGATCCAATGGGTGTTCATACCGGGGACTCGATCACGGTGGCCCCTGCTCAGACTCTGACGGATAAAGAGTATCAGCGTCTCAGGGATTACTCGATTGCAATCATAAGGGAGATTGGAGTTGAGTGTGGAGGTTCAAATGTACAATTTGCAGTAAATCCGAAAGATGGGGAGGTCATGGTGATTGAGATGAACCCTAGAGTGTCAAGGTCTTCGGCTCTGGCATCCAAGGCAACTGGATTCCCAATAGCAAAAATGGCAGCAAAGTTATCTGTTGGCTACACATTGGATCAGATTCCTAATGACATCACCAAGAAAACACCAGCTAGTTTTGAGCCTTCAATTGATTATGTGGTGACAAAGGCAAGTTATACTTCTCCTGACTCTTGTATTTTCACTCATTTTGCCATATATATTTTTATCATTACCATTTCCATTTTCTGTCCATGCATGGTTAATTAGTTGATTCAAATTGGACAGCCTTTCAAGGTAGAAAACTACCTCAACACATTGACAATCTGATTTGTTATGGCAGAGGGAACAATATGACAAGTATGTGAAGTAATTTGTCAATTAAAAACTTGTCTGAACAACATACATGTTTAACCGTCTGTATTAGGCAGAACTCAAACTAGTTAATTAATGTTCATAAGTTAGGGAGAGTTGGTATTTTTGTTATATCTTATTTTAACCTTCACCATAATGACGATTATGATGATTATTATTATTTTGTTGCTGTTGTTGTTTCACAATATTTCCACATAGAACAGTTGAGTATGTTAGGAATGAATGGCTTTGGGGCTGTCAGGCCTTGTAAGTCCTTTTAACTGTTTGTGTTTAATTAATAATTTGTTTTTGAGTTTGTCTTTGAATCGATAGTTTCCTTGGTTGTCCATTCAAGCCTTTAGCCATAGGGCCCTTTCGAACCAGGCAGCTGGAATTTTTTTTATTAATTAAATTGTTAAATGGAAGTGTTCACATGTTATGTTATTGGGGACAAAAGCAGGCTATGAGAGTACAAATGGTTGAAAGAGTTATAATTGTTTATTGGAATCTTTCCTGTTAATGGCAGCTAGTTAAAATTGCAAATTGTAGTTCAAGAGAAGCACAAGAGGTTTTTTTTTTTTTTTTTTTTTTTTTGGGGGGTTGGGGGGGGGGGACCCACTGGTATGAAACTTGAAATGAAGAGTTGGTGATACCGCAGTGGAGTTCTTCTGGTTTAGCAACCAAAGTTGCCATGCCCTAGATCCTTGGATCATGTATACATATCTGTTTGATTTTTTTTATTCTCATCATTGATTCTCTCTTCAAATTGTAATTTTAATATTTTATAAAGAGTTGTACTTGCTTGGTCTCTGATTTGGGTTCTACAAGTCTCAATCATGGTGTATAGGAAAATATGGATGCATGAATTAGACTTGTAAAATGGAGCGAAATTGGAGAGAAATTATGCCTCTTCAGTAGTCTAACTAAGGAGCGGCCTATAGCTGTATACCTGTTTGTACTATGGTTCATTCGGTTCCATTAGAGCAGTGTGTGGTTGAATGTTTCACTTTATTATTTAAGTCTGCAGTATTTCTTATGACATACTACGGTGGCATTTTGATCCCATTCTCCCTCTCTGTTTCCCGTGTCTTTTGGCACGTTCCTGACTTCCATGATGCATTCCCGTGTTTCATCATAAGATGATTTGAGAGACTCATCTTGGTTCAACATGTCTCATAAACAAGAAGATCTTGGTTCAACATGTTTCATCTTGGCCTTATGATGCCATCTTACAGGAGTCGGAAGTGTTACATGGAAGCTTATTGAGACTATGATCATTGGGAGTTGGGACAGTAATTTTGATCAATAGCCATCAAGATCACTTCTTTGTATGAGGACTTTTCTTGACATCTAGGACAAAGTGCAATGAATTGGAGAAATTGAAGATAACTTTGATTTTCCCAGCTTCCTGTTTTCTGAGTTTTAACAAGATACTGAATTTTCAAATATTTTATAATTGTTATATAGTGCTTTTACTGGTTTTGGAGAATAGAACTTCTGATATTCTCGGTTATATGCTTATTGACTTTTATCCCTCCCTCTTCTCGTATTCTTCATTAGGACATTGATTTGGGCACTTATGGATCTTATGTTTTATGCTACTATATAAAGATCATGTTCAATGCAACTTTAACCAGGTTTAGTGATGAGTTGTATTTCCAGCTAGTTAATGGATGGATAAAGCAGAAAAACAATGCTCTTTTTATTCTTATGAAAATAAATATGCTGTCTGCTGTTCAGACTGTTCCCACAATTACCATCAAGAAGTTCATAGCAAGGGGTATATTGAAGTTTGGAGATTTTATTCACTACTATAATTCCTTCTGCTGTAGCAGTTGCATTCGTTCTTTGGAACTCCTTGATGGGTTAGGATAGCGATGGAGTGTAGTCAGTCTCATAAGGTTTGTGGTAATGAAACCTAAGTTCCAAGGTCAATGTATTCATTTGACACCATTATGATGTTGTGGGCCAATGTGGGAGCTTGCTTGTGGATCATGCATGCATGAAGAGTCTTAAGACTAGTCTTTTTGTTAATTTTGTTAAACTTAATTATGACTTTGCAAGCTGGAACTGTTAATGGATTATTAATATTAAATTTCAATGGTAATTTTTTGTGATGTTGTAGAACTGGCCTGCCTAGTCAGGTTGTTGGGCCTGAATATTGCTGATACTCTTATATGATTTGGCTATTGTTGGTCCAGAAATTCAGTTATAGTGTTTTTTTATTGAGCCAAATCACTGATTGTTATTCCATCATAAAAGGCAGGGGTTATCTCTAGCTAGAAATCACTGTTCCATTGCAATTGCTTATTTGCTTTTGTTCTTGGGGATTCCATGATGGATTAAGGATTTGGGAGTAACTCCATAAGTTTTGCAGGGGAATATTGTTGAAATCTCAGTTCCAAAACCAATGCATTCATTTGCCTCCCTTGTGATTCAGGCCTATGTGGGGGCTTGCATGGGGAAAACACTCTAAAAAAACAAGTCATCCTCTTTTGGCTTTGTCGAGCATTTTTTGGAGTTTGACTGCTGGAACGGTGTTATTAATTGCATATTAATTAGAGTCCAATAGCTATTTCTATGCTTCTGAAGAACTGGTCTGGGGTGTTGGATCCACATATGGGTCTGATATTCTTTGTAATTTGGTTATTATTGGTCCAGGTATTGAGCTTTAGTATCATTTTGCAAGTCCTATTAATGGTTGGAGGTCATATGAGTTTTTATTTTGTTAACTAAGACTTTACTAAGATTATAAGGCTGGACCTCTGAGGGGGTATGTCAATGAATATGTGACACTGCACTACTTAAATGCTCAATTAATTAACAAAAATTTCAGCTGCTTATGCATTTGAACTGTGAGTGCTTCTTCTAGGGCATGATTGCTCTAAACTGTGCGTCTGTTTTGCCTAGATTGTCTTCTTCTACTCAATTGTTTTTTCTTCTATATTGTTCTATGTAAAATTCTTTGCAAATCTCTCCTTTAAATCCTCTCTATTTATGCATCTCTATCACCATCCTATCATAAAATCCTGATATCTGATTCCTTAATTTTCTGGCACTTTTAATAGAGTTTTCAAGTCCAGAAAACTAGAATTTTCAAACCCCAGTTGTTTTCCTATTAAGGAACAGTAAGAGAACTTATTGTTTTTTTAAGAACCTAAGATCAATTTTGTTTTTCTCTCTTGTTGAAATACAAAAAAAGAGGAAGAAATGAGAAGAAATATGTAGAACTCATGTTTTAATGGTAGATAGGATGATAGGACCATGCATTACTTGGATGATTAGTGCAGTATGTTTGACTGTCTTTGATGGTCTGTTCCTAGCTGGTTGCTAGCTGCTCAGAAAGGAAGAGCCTCCATCCTGCAAACCTTTATGTTTCTCTTCCTAAGAAGAGAATTTGGAGCTTTGCATAAAGAAATAGCTGTGGAGATGCATGTTTCAGCAACTATTCCTACTAATGTAATTTTCTAGAAAACAAAAGTGCACATCACACCTAATCCTAGTTCTTCTAGGAGTTTGAAGGATGAAGTATTCTCGGAGTTCCCCATTGATAAGTCATGCTGTTTTTTCCATTCATTACTTTGCAGAATAAGTCGTGGGCTTTTAAACTGTACCAATGGTATGGATGAATTCCTTGCTTCATCTAAATGTGTAATAGACCCTAGCCGCACTTAAAGTCTGAGTACTCTACCATTGAGTTAGCAACCTTATGAATTATGGTGTAAATACAATTGAGATTAAATCAAAAAATAAATAAATAAATAAAGAAATTGCATTGCACGACTCCATTAAACATTGAACCATGAAGGACTAGATTCAGATCTTACAGAGAATTGATTTGATGAATTAGGTTGTTTAAGTTAAATCAAGAGTTGCAATGTTATTTTTGAGATTTTCCTTCATCAAACTAAAATGGTAACTGGGAGGGATTACAATACTTATGGGAGTTACAAATTGTTTTCCTAGTTGAAAGACTGGCTAGAGGACTATGCATGTGCTCCTAGGGACTTCCAAAATAAATGGTGCGTTAATATATGGAGTTGCTAATTTTAATGAAGATCTATTAATAGGTAATTCTTCTGCGTCTTAAGAGTTTGCTTTAATGCAATTAGCTGTTTGTGTGGAAGCTTTAATTTTTCTTCATGTTGTTGCAATTATTCCCCCAGTTTATGTTCATGATGATTTCAAGCTCTATGCTTCTGTGTGATTGATGGGACAATACCTCTACTGCTGCCGATGGGAGACGGAAAATGCTGCTTGGCTGTAGATCTATACTGTGTCTGTTAGCTTAATCATAACTCACTCAAATCATTTCCAAATGAGCAGAATATTCCTGTTGAAAAGCTAATTGACTGATCTAGTGACGTTTCTTTATATTAAATTAAGGCATTTGGACACTTGATGGGAAAGATTACAATTTAAGCTATAGTGATGGGATTTGGATGCTTCCTTCTTTTATTTTGTGTGGAGATAGGAGTGATATGACACAAATTGGATGTGAAAGTTTTGTACAACTGTACCATCTCCTGCTGCTTCAGAAGTGAAAAAAAAGAAGAAAGAAGCTAGAATAATTCCAAATATGTCAATTGCAGCATTACATCAAATAATTGAACAACTTGTAAATTTCATGTCGTCCAGGCCATATCTTACTGTTGATAAGGTTACATTATTGAAGTTTGTAGTTCCATTTCCTCTCGTTACTGATTTACAAAATTCCGACTGGGTTACATGGTATTCAAATAACATTAATCCTTAAAGCTCCCTTGCATAATGTTTCTCTGTGGTTCAGCTTTGTGATGCATGATCCTTTGGTTTGTAAATGGTTTTCAAGCTTTGGGCACACCTCCCTTTTAAGTGAATGCCTTATATTCTTGATATAAAGTATCTTCTGTTTAGAGATGACCTCGCAGTAAGTTGTTCCTCCATCCCCCAAACTCTCACTAAAGGTGTTTTCTCACAAAATTGATTTTCTTGTCTGAGGGTGCTAGTTACTGATGCTTGCATGAGTCTCATATCCCTTTTTTTTATGAATTCGTTTTCTTGTGAGGAAGCTAATTGCTTTTTGTTTTGTATTTTTTCTAGGGCTAATTCCCTGAGACCTATAATCTACTGAATAGTAATTCACCGATTGATATGTTTTTCTTGTTTAGATATATTATTTTGTTTCCCATAAAGTATGCATTTTCATTTCTTCCCAACCTTGATGGTATTTATTCAGTGTGCTAACAAAATAGATCTATCCTGTGATTTCTTTTGCCTTGTTTGTACTTTATATTTGGCATATTATCCTACCAAGTCGACTTTTTCTGTTTTAATTCTTATTTTTATGGGAATGTGTAGATACCTCGGTTTGCATTTGAGAAGTTCCCAGGCTCTCAGCCAATATTGACAACCCAAATGAAGTCGGTTGGTGAAGCCATGGCATTGGGACGTACATTCCAAGAATCCTTTCAGAAAGCAGTTAGATCACTGGAGTTGGGCTACTCGGGCTGGGGTTGTGCAAAGATCAAGGAACTGGACTGGGATTGGGACCAATTGAAGTACAGCCTCCGTGTCCCAAACCCAGACCGCATTCATGCAATCTATGTGGCAATGAAGAAAGGGATGAAGGTTGATGAGATTCATGAGCTGAGCTATGTGGACCAGTGGTTTCTCACTCAGCTGAAAGAGCTGGTAGACGTGGAGCAATTCCTTTCGGCCCAAAACTTGTCTCAACTGATGAAGGATGACTTTTACGAAGTGAAGAGGAGAGGCTTCAGCGATAAGCAGATTGCTTTTGCTACTAAATCCACTGAAAAAGAAGTCCGATTAAAACGAATTTCACTAGGGGTAACTCCTGCATATAAGCGGGTTGATACCTGTGCCGCTGAGTTTGAGGCCAACACTCCGTACATGTATTCATCCTATGATTATGAATGTGAATCAAGTCCCACGAAAAGGAAGAAGGTGTTGATTTTGGGTGGAGGACCAAACCGGATAGGCCAAGGTATCGAGTTTGACTACTGCTGCTGCCATACTTCCTTCGCTCTCCAGGTTGGTTTTCTCTTTTTATTGTTATTATGGATATTGGTTTTTGTTAGAAATTTTATGGTTATTTATGGTTCGTTTATCATATGATCCTCTCTTTATAATACATGGTAAATACTTAATGACATGTATCATTAAAACAATGCGCCTATTGCATTACCTCTTAAAATAACAATCTTTCAGATAATTTTTTTATGGATTATGGCATTGATGCTGTGTAGCAAAGGGACTACATTTTCTCAAAATATCTGCTGTATCTGATATCTTAATCCATCTGAAATACGAAGTGTATATAATTTTAACTGTAGATGCTTTATTAAGTACCCTATAATTATTTCAAGACACTGCAAGTGTAGGTATAAAATGACTTGGTAGAAATGGTAGACATGCATGGATTAGGGTTGACAAGAAGTATAAATCTGAATATGGTTGAACGAGGAAACAGGTTTCATGTAGTCGGTACCATTTAGATGTGAGAAGGCAACATTGTTGAGTTTAGCTGTGTGGATACACGTGTTGTTACTCGATGTTGAAACCTTTCTAGTTTTAACATTGTTGAATTTAATGAAGATTCTGTCATTGTCTTTTCAGGAAGCTGGATATGAGACAATCATGATGAACTCGAATCCTGAAACAGTATCAACAGATTATGACACGAGTGATCGGCTCTACTTTGAGCCACTGACTATTGAGGATGTACTGAACATCATTGATTTGGAACGACCTGATGGTATCATTGTGCAGTTTGGAGGTCAGACACCCCTTAAGCTGGCTCTGCCAATTCAGCACTACTTGGATGAGCACAAGCCCTTGGCTGCCAGTGGGGCTGGACAGGTTCAAATATGGGGGACGTCGCCTGATTCCATTGATGCAGCTGAGGACAGAGAGAGGTTCAATGCAATTGTGAAGGAGCTGGAGATTGAGCAGCCAAAAGGTGGGATTGCCAAGAGTGAAACTGGTGCTCTTGTCATAGCCTCAGAAATAGGCTTCCCTGTTGTTGTGAGGCCGTCATATGTGTTGGGTGGGCGGGGGATGGAAATTGTGTATAGTGAAGATAAGCTTCTGACATACCTTGAGAATGCTGTTGAGGTTGATCCTGAGCGTCCTGTTCTGATTGATAAGTACCTTTTGGATGCTATTGAGATTGACGTTGACTCGCTCACTGACTCACATGGGAACGTGGTGATTGGTGGAATCATGGAGCACATAGAGCAGGCTGGTGTCCATTCTGGTGACTCAGCTTGTTTACTTCCTACAAAGACAATTCCCTCTTCTTGCTTGGACACAATAAGGTTGTGGACGACTAAACTTGCAAAAAGGCTGAATGTGTGTGGGCTCATGAACTGCCAGTATGCAATCTCAGTGTCTGGAGAGGTTTTTTTACTTGAGGCCAATCCACGTGCTTCCCGCACTGTTCCATTTGTCTCCAAGGCAATTGGGCATCCATTGGCCAAGTATGCCTCCCTCCTAATGTCGGGGAAATCACTCCATGAACTTGGGTTCACAAAGGAGGTGATTCCAGGCCACGTTTCTGTAAAGGAAGCTGTGCTTCCATTTGAGAAGTTCCAGGGCTGTGATGTGATGCTTGGCCCAGAGATGCGCAGCACTGGTGAGGTCATGGGCATTGACTTTCTGTTTCCGATTGCATTTGCCAAGGCTCAGATCGCTGCAGGGCAAAGGCTGCCGGTCTCTGGCGCTGTGTTCCTCAGCCTTAATGATTTGACGAAGGCACACCTTGCTAGACTGGCTACGGATTTCTTGGGGCTTGGTTTTAGGATTGTCTCTACTTCTGGGACGGCGCATATGCTTGAATTGGAGGGTATCCCTGTGGAGCGAGTGCTGAAGATGCACGAGGGACGGCCACATGCAGGTGATATGATTGCAAATGGACAGATACAGTTGATGGTGGTCACGAGTTCAGGTGATGCAGTCGATCAGATTGATGGTCTGCAGTTGAGGAGAATGGCGCTTGCGTATAAAGTTCCAATCATTACTACAGTAGCCGGAGCGGTGGCAAGCGTGGAGGCGATACAGAGTATGAAGCACAGCACCATCAAGATGCTTGCTCTCCAGGACTTTTTTGATGTTCAGGCAAGGCCAGAGAATCAGCACAACTTGCTGCCTGCTTCTTCCTTTCTTTGAGACATGCTTTTTTTATTTCTGTAAGCATTTTTGCATCCTTTTTACTTGTTTGTTGGTTCTGAAATTTGTCCTTTTCAATCTTATCTTGGACAAATTGAATAAACTATTTTATTTAATCTGTTTTCTACTGTTGCATCTTTCTTTACTCTTGGACGAGGAATACTTCTCTGTTTTATACTAGGGTTTATTGTAGTTTGCAATGTATAATATCATTAGCTTAATCTCATCTCTTGGTGAATGTGACTATTGATAGACATAAGGCTTTAACTTCTTTTTCACTCAACACAGGAGATGTTGATTTATTAAGTTACAGCCAGATTATATCATGGAGTGCTGAAACCAGTGGCCTCAAGGACAAAGCTATCAGAATCATCTACTTTTCAACTCTATCCTAAGATAGTGAACCATATATATTTTTTTAATCTTCTTCTCAAGATGATGTTTCTGATGTAGGGATGGCAATGGGATGGGTTCGCTACGGGTATAACCCAACCAATAGCATATCTAACCCTCTTATAAAGCATTGCAAAACCATACCTATCCTGCCCCCACCAAACATGCAAGGCTCTCTCTAGATTTACAATGTATCCCATGCAGGTACATCGAGTTTTTCAAATCCCATACTTGACCCTTCATGACCAACGTCATACCATAACCGAACCATGGAGCTGGAGTGAGGCAGGGCAGGACCTGCTTTAACTGGTCCCATTCCTATCCCAGCTCTAGTGCACCATTAGTAACTAACATAACCCTGGTCTTGCAGGTGGGGTTTAAGGTTAACCAACTGCAGAATCATTCACATTCTTACAGATAAGAGCAGTGTTGGTGACACTTTTATCTTTTTTCTCAGGGCATCATATCTACTTAGTAAATTTAAAACAACAGAATGAAAACTTTCCAACTAACACCCAACAATAATTGATGCAGGCTATCTCATATGTGTAGAGTTGGAGTGTTCTGCTCTCATCCAAGCTGTCTACATACTTTCTCCTTCATTGGATGGTGGATGCTGTTCTTGATTTCTTTAAGAACTGAGACTCCTCTCATGAGGATCAAATATTGCAATGTTGCAGCCTGGATGGGACCCAAATTTTCTGGATGAGGAGACCCAGGATCCTACCCCACCCACATGTCAAGCTTCAGCGCAAATAGAGTTGGCCAACTGAAAAGAATTAAAGCCTTGAAAATCCAGAACTGTGGGAGGGTGCATGCTAAATTGCTAATAAATGGACAGCTGAAAAATGTAAGGGCACATAGAGATAGTGTATTTGATTGAATTTGAATTTGAAATTTGATATGATCATTTAGACCGTTCTCCAGGTATCCAGCCATTAGATTTGCTACGTCAACCTCCACATGGCACAACTAGGTGTAATCTCTTGACTGCTTGGCCTTAGAAAACTTATTCAATGATGGAAAAGAAAATTAGTACCAAAACAATAGCATTACTAAGAAGTATGAACTTACTATGTAGTAACCAAAACCTTCAGCCATATTCTTAGAATTATGTAGAAAAATAAGGAAAATGAAGTATTTTTACTTCACTTTCCAACTGTTATTGGTCTTTTATAGCATTTTAAATAGCCAGATGGAGCCCTTCATGAGTAGTGAGACATAAGTCCAAATACCATCTGATATTTATCAGTAAGACTACTTGATAGGATACAAGTTCTCATATATCTTGTACAGACGGCGAAGAGAAGAGCAACATAGACCTAATATGCTCCTCCTTAATGGCAAGAGAATAAAGTTCATGCATCAGGCAAAGTTGCATGTATCCTTCTGTTGGTTTGCTTGATGATGTTAAGCTAGAATTTCTAAAGCTTGTGATGGTTATAGCTTGTTTTTAGTTCTGATCAAAGATTTATGGGAACAGGTTATTTGGTTGGCCCAACTAGAAAAGAATCCCTGGTTGGAAGCCTTGGGCCAAGTTTCGTATGCATTCTTTAAAATACATTCTCAGAATGGAGAATGCATTTCTAATATAGAATGAAAATGGTTAAAGAGCAAGACACTTCGGTTCTAGGCTTAGAATGCAGAAATTAATAGCACATTCCAAAATGAACTCCATTAGAGAAGGCATTTCATGATTAAAGAATGATAATTCATAATAAATATATTTTTTTTTTGTCATCTCAGAATGTTTTCTTAGCCAAAAATACATATCAAACTTAACCTTCTTCATATGTCAAGTTTTTGTCCAAAAGTGAGTATGCCACGTAGCAAAACAAAGCCCTGAAAACATCTAGACTACCGAAAGGGTGCATGAACACACATGGGTGAGTCCCATTATAGGGTCTGAAATTTCGCATATGACCAATTCATATCATTCCCCACACGTCTAACTGTATGATTTTTCTTCCACTTGGCACAAATAGATTGTCAACCAGGAAAAAATCATGGTTGAACCAATCCTAAATTTTTTTTTATTTGTAAGTGTGTAATTGCTCCACCAGGACCCCTTCCTTGTAACCGTAGGAAGTCTATAGTGAGGACCATAATGGCATCGGACGACCTCCATAAAAAAAAACCTAAGAATGGGGACCTTAGTGGGTAAGTCCTTGTTTTAGACCCCTTTACTTTCTATAAGAGAGGGCTAGGGTCCATAAAAAATGACTTAAGATTGTCGACTTAGTGACTTAGTGACTTAGGGCCCGTTTGATAAAACTTCTGCTTCTGGATTCTGGATTCTGGTCCAAATTTGGATTCTACTCCTAGCTATTCTAGGATTATTTTGGAGTAGAAACTTGTTTGATAACGCAATTCTGAAATAGATTTTAGAGCATCTTTGGATTAGAAACATGTTTGAACATACTATCCCTCCAATCGAAGTCTAGAAAAACAGTCGTAGTAGTGGTGGTGGGCGGTGGTGTTGGTGGTGGTGGTGGAGGCGGCGGTGGTGGTGGTGTTGGTGGTGGTGGTAAAGGTGGTGGCGACGGTGGTGGTGGTGGCGGTGGTAGTGGTTGTGGTGGTGGTGGTGGTGGTGGTGGTGGTGGTGGTGGTGGTTGTGGTGGTGGTGGGTGGTGGGCGGTGGTGTTGGTGGTGGTGGTGGAGGCGGCGGCGGTGGTGGTGTTGGTGGTGGTGGTAGAGGTGGCGGTGGTGGTGGTGTGGTGGTGGTGGTGGTGGGTGGTGGGCGGTGGTGGGCGGTGGTGGTGGTGGAGGCGGTGTGGTGGTGTTGGTGGTGGTGGTAGGGTGGCGCGGCGGTGGTGGTGGTAGTGGCGGTAATTCACCACCGCCGCCACCTCACCACCCACCACCAACATCACCACCATCGCCTCCCCACCACCACCACCACCCCACCACCGCCCACCACCCACCACCCACCACCGACCACCAACACCACCACCGCCGCCTCCACCACCACCACCAACACCACGCCCCACCACCCACCACCACCACCACCACAACCACCACCACCACCACCACCACCACAACCACCACCACCACCACCACAACCACCACCACCGCCACCACCACCCTAACCACCACAACCACCACCACCACAACCACCACCACAACCACCACCGTCGCCGCCACCTTTACCACCACCACCACCGCCGCCTCCACCACCACCACCAACACCACCGCCCACCACCACTACTACTATTTTCTAGACTTCGATTAGAGGGATAGTGTGTTATCAAACATGTTTATAATCCAAAGATGCTCTAAAATCCATTTCAGAATTACGTTATCAAACAAGTTTCTACTCCAAAATAATCCTAGAGTAGCTTGGAGTAGAATCCAAATTTGAACCAGAATCCAGAATCCAAAAGCAGAAGTTTTATCAAACGGGCCCTTAAAAAGTTGATCCAACAGCTTGGAGCAAGTATTTATGACTCCAAAATTTTGGATTCTGGAGTCATTCTGAATCCGGTTCACTCTGTGGGAGTTGGAATCTAACTGGACTTATCAAACTCGCTTCTACTCCAAAATGGCTCCCTGGGAGCCAGAATCCATAGAATCCAGAAGCAGAAGTTTTATCAAACGGGCCCTTAGTGACCTCTAAAAAAAAAAAAAGACTAAAAATGGTGGCTTTAGTGAGTAAGTCCTTGTTTTAGACCCCTTTACTTTCTGAAAGAGAGGGTTGGATCCATAAAAAAATGACTTAAGATTGTTGACTTATTGGGAGGTACTCGTGTCAGAATCCTTTGTGGATTTTCACATTGTAAACTTAGGCACACATACTAGACAAACTGGCTAACTTTGGTAAGCAAGTCATTCTAATGTATGAATTATGAAGATCTACAAAAATATTAGAACAATAGAAAAATATACTACATAAAATATCTTTAACAAAAAAATAAAAATAAGATCTCAGTGATGGTGTCACATCTCAATTCTAACTGAACTAGAAGTGTGAGTGAATCGTCATTGAACCAACGGTTCACACCAAGATTTCAATAAGACCGTGTCCACTCATACAAACCATTGCACATAACCATAATCAAAATATAATAAAGTACAGCGGAAGTCTTAAATTAAATGAACTGAGTTCTCTATTGATAATTTAAATAAAATATCTAATTATTCAAAATACCAGAACGTAAATAATTATCCTTACATCATTTGTAAATCCAACTGAAAATAAATAAAATAAACAAATCCAATATTCTAGAGGTACACGCAGAAAGGACACTCGCATGAAGCGTCATGCTCGTCATCTCTTGCTTGCACTTCTAAAGCAGCAACACCTTCATATGCTGGAGCATCCACATAGTTCTCCACAGTATAACCTGCATCAACATCTAAAAATAGTGTGTACACAAGGGTGAGCTCACAACTTAGCTCAGTAAGAAAATCAGACAATGCAACAAATAACATGCATGAATAACATTCACATTATGGTCTGGTTTTAAGTTTACAATGTGCTATAGAAAGGATTGGCGGCCACCACACCTCTATACACGAGTGTGTGAATCCGTCCAATGGATCAAACACCACTATCGTCTCACATGCACCCACCATGGAATAGAGATAGAGCTAAAGCGTCCGGATCAAACACCGCCAACACTTTCTCTGATGCCCTATCCATACCAACACGTAAGCCCCTATTGGAGAGGGCTTGCAAACTGGGCTCGCAACAAACCAATCCTATATGTCATTACAGTAGGCCCTATCCCAACACAGCTCCCTACGGCATAAAGATAGAGCTAAAGTCTAGTGGTCAGGCCGGAGACCACAATGCCACTTCCTCCCCCTGATACCCTACCCGCACCAAGCATGCTAAGATAGAAACGATACGAAAAGATGCTAGTTTGAGGAATGATCCCAGACCCTAGGCCATTCCCATTCCACACACCAACGAAAACAATCACATGCCTAACAGTCACATCCTAGCATAGCGAGTATGCATGAACAATATAATAACTGAAAGTAAAGATGACATGCGAGTATGCACAAACACCATTCCATAGAATCATAATTATTAATAACGTTTTACTGTTATTAAGTTATTAGGGTTTAGGTCCGATTCTCTTACCTGACGCTTGATTGCTAGCTTGATCCACGTCACAGAATCCAAACTTGCTATCACAAGGTCCTACATGATGTTAGGGTTGAATTAGAATTAGTTTCTTAGGGTTACGTTGGTTGAAAAACCAACTGGGTCAAAAAACACTCCTCACAGTGCAGACCGGTCACAGGTACCGATCGCAAGCACCGATCGCGGCACTGTGGGGAAAGGTGCGACCGGTATGGTCGACCGGTCCCCCACAGACCAGTCTCCGAGAGGTACCGGTCGCAGTACCGGTCGCATAGGGTGCGACCAGTATGCCTCCACAAGACCATAAGCTCGGTTCTCTCCTTTCATCGGTCACCCCCTATTGATTCTAGGGTTTCTCCTATATATTCTAGGTTTGAGCAACGAGTTAGAGTTGTTTCATATTCCATTCAAGTCCTAGTTTCGATGATCCTCAACCTATAATTTGAATCTAGGGTTTATCGATTGTATTAGGGTTTGACGACAAATTCCTAAGTTTAGATCAATACCTCGCCTTGCATGGTATTGATCCATTCATGACTAACCTTCTATAACGCTTAACTTGGAGGAAGGTTCAAGCACTTATTGTTGGTTCGCAAGTAGGGTGTTCTTCGTCCAACGGCAACGGCGACTCCTCTCCATCCTTCCTTAGCTCTTTCTCCTTCTTCGATCTCTTTCTCCTCTCTAGGGTTTGTGAGGATCAATGAAAGAGATTTAAGGAGGTTTAGGGGTCCTTAAATAGACTAGGATTGAGTTTAGGAAGTCCCCTTATGTAAGAACCATGTTCTAAAACCGGGTCTAAACCATGGTTTTATGTGATGACAGGTGTTCCAATTATAACTGGACCGGAGGGTGAAGCCGAGTGACGAACCACTCAAAGTTCAGGTAAGAAAACTGTAAAAAAAATGCCTAAAAACTCATACCGGTCTCACTATACCGGTTGCAGTATAGTGCAACCGATATGTGCATCCGATATGAGCATAAAAATGCCCATATGCCATACCGGCTTCACCATACCGCAGGCACTATGGTGCAACCGGTATGGTGCCAGCGGTATGGTATACCGGTTGCACCATACCGGTGGCGGGGGACTCCAATCGATCGTGCAACCGGTATCCCTTTGAGACGGACTCAGAAGGTGCGTTTCTCGGAATGGAAACTTGGAAAAGTTTCCATTCCGAGAAGAAACCTTCCTTGGGCGGTCTCCCTCTATTAATAGAGAAGGAGACAGTCCATTTCTCCCTTCTCAAACATTCTCACCGTCCGGAGAAGATCCGAGAAAGGAGCAAGGAAGGAGGTAGCCCCGCCCGGGAAAGGAAGAGCACACCGCCAACCGACAACGCCGGTAAGTGCTCGGCAATATTCGCGGTAGTGCTCTGTTTTGTTAATTTTGTTAGGAGATCGGATCGAAGCCGCGAAGATTCCGTTGATCCAAAAGGAGAATGACACCCAATGTTCTCCCTCATTCGAATCTAATTTAGGTCTTCATACGGCAATATAGCCGAGATTCGAAGGCCAAGAAAGGGTTTGGACTTGGAAAATGTAGGGGAAACCCTATGGAGACCTATCGGTTAGCCGAAAGGAGGGGAGATCCGAGATCTCACTCTCGGATCCAAACCGCAGGGTATACCGGATGGACTATGAGTCCAGCGGTATGGCCTTGCGGTATGTATCGCAGGCACATACAGGTTTCACTCAGTGAGATCTGAGTGAGATCGGTAAGTGCAACCGGTATATATACTTATACCGGTTGCACATACCGGTTGCAGTATGTGCAACCGGTATGGTGCAGCCGGTATACATACCGGTTGCACCATACCGGCCTCACTAGACTGAGACCGGTATGTGCGGCCGGTATGAGTTTCGAACCTGGTTTGCTTGGCCGGACACGGTTCCGACACTGAAACTCTAAGGAATGAATTCTAACCTAAAGTTATGATCATGTAGGATCTGTAGACGCTGTAAGTAAACTCTCTGACGCAGAATCGAATCAATATCACGCGTCAGGTAAGGAACAAGACCCTAAACCTAAATAACTACAACAGTAAACCTTTGTGATAAATTTTGTTATTATGAATATTCATTGCATTAATTGTTTGTGCATTAGAAACTAAGATAAAATTTGAACTAAAACCACATGTATCGTGAAATATATAGTGGGTACCCGCAAGAGTCTTTGTTTTGACTGTGGGGCCACCCATTCTTTTGTATCCATATCATTCGGGAAAAGACTAGGCCAACCTATCAAGACTCTACAACCAAGTCTACTAGTTCGATCCCCCATGGGAATTGAGGTGGTGTTAGAAGAATACTATGGTCCTTGTCCAATGCATATCGAAGGACGAGAAATGGAAGCCAATCTAGTCCAGTTTAGATGTCGATTTTGATGTGATATCTGGGAATGGACTTTGGTTATCTCAACCCTTTCGGCAAACCCTGTGGTATGTGCGAAAAGAAGTTGACATTTAAAGACAAGGAAGGAGCTGAGTTTAACTTTAAAGGGGCTAAGTTGCCCAGGAAGAGAAAGCTCATACTCTCAGCCTTAAAAGCAAAGAAGTGTCTGGAGAAAGGGGGAGTTGGATATCTTGTATCTGTGGTGGATGTGACTGTCGACCTGCCAAAAATGGATGACATCGACGTAGTACGGGAGTTTCCTGATGTATTTCCTGAAGACCTACCCGGATTGCCACTAGACAAGGCTACTGAGTTTGTGATAGACCTACTACCAGGGGTGGCACCCGGTATCTAAAGCACCGTCGGGATGGCTCCTACCGAAACGAAAGAATTAAAATCTCGGCTACAAGAACTGCTAGACAAGGGCTTTATAAGGCCTAATATCTCACCTTGGGGAGCACCTGTGCTCTTTGTCAAGAAAAAGGATGGTAGCGTACGTCTATGTATGGACTATCGTGAATTGAACAAGCTCACTATCAAGAACAGGTACCCACTACCAAAGATAGATGATTTGTTTGATCAGTTACAAGGTTCAAGTGTATTCTCGAAGATTGATCTGAGATCAGGGTATCATCAGCTCAAGATTAAGGAAGCAGACATCCCCAAAACAGCTTTCAGGACGCGTTATGGACACTATGAGTTTCTAGTGATGTCCTTTGGGTTGACTAATGCACCTGCATCCTTTATGGAGTTAATGAACCGGGTATTCCATGACATGCTGGATACGTCGGTTATCGTGTTTATCGATGATATCTTAGTATACTCTAAAGACAAGGAGAGCATGCGGTGCATCTAAGAGCAAGATTACAAAGGCCGGGGAGAGAAGTTATATGCAAAATTCAAGAAATGTGAATTTTGGTTAAAGGAAGTGGCCTTCCTTGGTCACGTAGTGTCGGCTGAAGGAATTAAGGTAGACCCCAGTAAAATCTCAGCCATCGTAGGATGGGAGGCGCCGAAGACTCTGGCTGAAATTTGTAGTTTCCTGGGCTTAACAGGATACTACAGAAGGTTTGTGGAAAACTATTCCAAGATTGCCGTTCCACTCACAAGATTGACCAAGAAGGGGAGAAGTTCATATGGACCGACGAATGTGAAAAATACTTCCAGACGTTGAAGTCAAGACCCGGTATCGGCACTGTATTGACTATTCCAGCCCCGCACCACCCATTTACTCTATATCCGGATGCTTCGGGTTTAGGATTGGGTTGTGTTCGATGCAAGGAGAGCGGTGATAGCTTATGCCTCAAGACAGCTGAAAGAGCATGAGAAGAACTACCCTACACATGATCTAGAAGTGGCAGCAGTCATTCATGCTATCAAGACTTGGCAACACTATCTGTATGGAGAAAAGTTCCAGATTAAGTCTGACCACAAGAGCCTGACATATCTGTTCACTCAGAAAGAACTGAACATGAGGCAGAGAATGTGGTTGGAATTACTCAAGGACTACGATTGTGACATTCAGTATCACCTCGGTAAAGCTAACATTGTAGCTGATGCAACGAGCGGGGAAATGGGCATCGAACCCTGAGCGGGACCAAGTTTAAATGCGGCGTTGTGCTGTTGTTGCTCTGGCTCATCGGAGGATGAAGAACAACACCTAATAGAGTCGGCGAGATAATCCTATTGAGCAAGGGTTGATACACCGTTCACCTTAATGTTTGCGGCGTTGAAGATTTTGCCCGACCTGAAGGAAGAATTAAAGGCGGCGGTCTTACAGGACCCATACCTCGGGACAGTTCAAGAGGATTTGGAAAAGGGTCGAGCCAATCCTGATTTTACTCTAGATGCAAGACAAGGTACTCGGATATCGTGGGCGTTTGTGCATACCGAGGATGAAGATCCGGAAATCCAAAATCGGATTATGTTGGAAGCTCACTCCACCCCATATTCGGTACACCACGGAAGCACGAAAATGTACCACGACTTGAAAAGGTTGTATGCGGTGGAGGGGTATGAAAGTCGATGTGGCCCGACATGTATTTCGGTGTTTAAAGCGTCAACAAGTTAAAGCGAAAAGACGGAGGCCTGCGGGATTACTACAACCATTACCCGAGCCAGCATGGAAATGAGATTGTATAACCATGGATTTCGTCCAGCGGCCTACCTATGACTCCGAGGTCGGTGAATGCGGTATGGGTAATTGTAGATCGCCTCACCAAGACAGCCCCGGTTTATCCCGTCGGACCACAATATACTATGGACGGGTTGCCAAGGTTGTACGTGGACAATATAGTCGGACTCCACGGGGTTCCGAGAGTATTGTGTCCGTCGAGATCCATGTTTTACATTGAAGTTCTGGGAAGGACTTCAGAAGGCAATGGGGACAAAACTAAAGTTTAGCACAGCTTTCCACCCTCAAGCCGTGGTCGGTCGGAGAGGACCATTCGGATCCTAAAAGACATGCTTCGTGCATGTGCTATTGACTTCAAGGGGGCTTGGGATGAGAAACTATCACTCATTGAGTTTGCCTACAACAACAGTTACCAGTCTACGATCCAGATGACTCCATACAAGGCCTTATATGGCAAGAAATGTCGAACACCATTATTATGGGACGAAGTTGGAGAAAGGAGGATTGTAGGGCCAGAATTTGTGGAAGAAACCTGCAAGCCGTAGATCTAATCAAGAATCGAGTAAAGACGGCTCGGGTGCGTCGAAAGCACTATGCTGATAACAGACGACGGAATCTTGAATTCATGGTTGGTGACAAGGTGTTCCTGAAGGTGTCACCAGTCAGAGACTTGAAGCGATTTGGCAGAAAAGAAAAATTATGTCCTAGATATGTGGGACCATATGAAATCCTGTCCCGATGCGGCAAGGTAGCCTATCAACTAGCATTGCCACCAGCGATGTCCAGTGTTCACGACGTCTTCCACGTGTCTTTTGCCGAAGAAGTGCGTGAGAGACCCCTCACACATTCTTGTTGCGGACCCCCCGTTTGGATGAAGACTTAACCTTCAAGTGGTGCCAATCCGGCTCATTAGTAAAAAGGTACAACAACTTGAAGGCGAGCTATACATTATGTCAAAGTGGTTTGGAGAAGTCGGGACGTAGAAGAAGTTACTTGGGAGGAGGAGGGATGCCATGCGACTAGAATATCCCCATCTTTTCGACTACGAAGGTGCGTGCAATTTCGAGGACGAAATTCTTTTAAGGGTGGGGAATTGTGAGACCTACATGCAATTTCGGGACGAAATTTCTTTTAAGGGTGGTAGAGTTGTAAGAACCATGTTCTAAAACCGGGTCTAAACCATGGTTTTATGTAATGACAGTGTTCCAATTATAAGCTGGACCGGAGGGTGAAGCCGAAAGTGACGAACCACTCAAAGTTCGGGTAAGAAAACCGTAAAAAAAATACCTAAAAACTCATACCGGTCTCACTATACCGGTTTGCGGTATAGTGCAACCGGTATGTGCATCCGATTGAGCATAAATGCCCATATGCCATACCGGCTTCACCATACCGCGAGCACTATGGTGCAACCGGTATGGTGCCAGCGGTATGGTATACCGGTTGGACCATACCGGTGGCGGGGACTCAACCGTCCGCAACCGGTATCCCTTTATGGCGGGCTCAGAAAGGTCTGTTTCTCGGAATGGAAACTTCGAAAAGTTTCCATTCCGAGAAGAAACCTTCATTGGACGGTCTCCCTCTATTAATAGAGAAGGAGACAGTCCATTTCTCCTTCTCTAAACATTCTCACCGTCTGGAGAAGATCCGAGAAAGGAGCAAGGAAGGAGGTAGCCCGCCCGGGAAGGAAGAGCACACCGCCAACCGACAACGCCGGTAAGTGCTCAATATTCGCCGGTAGTGCTCTGTTTTGTTAATTTTGTTAGGAGATCGGATCGAAGCCGCGAGCGCAATGATCCAAAAGGAGAATGACACCCAATGTTCTCCCTCATTCGAATCTAATTTAGGTTCATACGGCAATATAGCCGAGATTCGAAGGCCAAGAAAGGGTTTGGACTTGGAAAATGTAGGGGAAACCCTATGGAGACCTATCGGTTAGCCGAAAAAGGAGGGGAGATCCGAGATCTCACTCTCGGATCCAAACCGCGGGGTATACCGGATGGACTATGAGTCCGGCGGTATGGCCTTGCGGTATGTATCGCTTGAGCACATACGAGGTCTCACTCGGTGAGATCGGAGTGAGACCGGTAAGTGCAACCGGTATAGTATATCGGTTGCACATACCGGTTGCGTATGTGCAACCGGTATGGTGCAGCCGGTATGTATACCAGCGCACCATCCGGCCTCACTAGGCCCGAGACCGGTATGTGCGGCCGGTATGAGTTTCCGAACCTGGTTTTGCTTGGCCGGACCTGGTTCCGACACTGAAAACTCTAAGGGAATGAATTCTAACCTAAAGTTATGATCATGTAGGACCTGTAGACGCTGTGAAGTAAACTCTCGGCGCTGGAATCGAATCAATATCACGCGTCAGGTAAGGAACAAGACCCTAAACCTAAATAACTACAACAGTAAACCTTTGTGATAAATTCTGTTATTATGAATATTCATCGCTTGATGTTTGTGCATCTCACATGCCATGTAGTTATGCTTTTAATTATTATATCTTCATGCATTTCATATGCTAGGATTGTTGTATGTTTAGGCATGTGTATGTTTTCGTTAGTGTGTGGAATGTGAAGGGGATGTGCCCTGGATATATCCATAGCTAACACCTTTTCGTTTAGGTATTGGTACGGTATGGGGTATCAGGGGGAGGACGTGGGATTGTGGTTCTTCTTGCCCGCCAGACTCGAGTCCTATCTCCATACCAAAGTGAGTGATGTGGGGCAACAACAGTAGTGTGGTAGGTGCCTGACTGTTGGATGTGCTCACACTCGTGCATGGAGGTGCGGTGGCGCCAAACCTTACCATAGCACATTTGCAAGTTATACTTGGCCCAAATTGTAATGTTATCTCATGCATATTGTCTTTGTTGCATTGGTTTTGTACTTACCGAGCTAAGTTGTGAGCTCACCGGATATATCTATGTTCTTTTTCGATTCGGATGCGGGGTTACACGTTGGCGCTGCGTGGCTTGCTCCCGCTTATGGTACGGTTCTTTGCCATGGATACCCAAGCGAAGGGACGAGCATGATGTGTCATGCGAGTGCTCGTTCTGTGTCTACTCACAGTGACTTGGGATTATTATCTGTTAAATCTTGTAATAAATATTATTTAATTTTGATGGATGATGGAATAACTTGGATATTTATTTAAATTACAATTTAGTTCTCGGCTCATTTATTATTTCCATTTGCTATGTATTATTTCTCTGATCATGTTAGATTGCTTGGGAATGATTGGTTGACACGGTCTATTGAGATCCTGGTGTGAACCGTGACTTATAGCCGGTTCACTCACACTTCTGGTTCATCCGGAATTGGGGTGTGACACCTTACGTTAAGAAAGTCCTAGGGTTCGATATTTGGAAAGTGAGACCCACAGAGATTCGTTTCAGGATCTAAGTAGTCTACCTGCGCAGACATACTGGTCGACCGGTACCATCGACCGGTATGAAATAATTATCTACATCGGTCTGTTTCGTACCTGGTTGTCATCCGTTCGTCCCGTCTGGCCCGATGATGATTGGAAGACATGTTATGACATGAATTAAAGGTTTAGATCGGGTTCATGGAATGCGGATCTTACAGTTGGGATCTTGTTCACCCTGGAAAAAAGAATTCTTTTTTATCTTCTTTAAGTTTAAGTATTTCTAACTTCGAATTTTCTGGATTTCCATCTAGATAAGAATTTGGAAAAGCTGGGCTATTTTTATAGGATGTCTCTTTTATTTTGTCCGGATCCTCCTTTTCCTCTGAAGAAATGGCCACTCTTTTTGGTTTTGGACCTTCCAAATCATTCCCGCAGGAGATTTGGGCCGATTTTTTTCGAAGTAGCAGGTCATGTCTGACTAAACTACTTATTCCTTCCTATATCATCAAACCGTCACCCATTAATACAACACCAACATTATTTGATTTCAAATTCAGAGCAATACCGATTGTACCCTCTTGAAATTCTACTAATTCACCTGCCATTACTTCATCAAGACCATGAATATGAGCAATGCCATTGCCCACTTGAAGTACGGTGCCGATATTCACAATCTTTACTTCGTAAATAGATCTAAAACATATAAAATGCAGTTAATCTTACTGTGTAATAAACAATTACTTGTGAAACTTCAATATCCACGGGTTTATTAACTAAATAGCAATTAGCACATACAATACGTTTTAGTGAGGACCACAATGGCATCAGACTTCCATAAAAAAAAGACTTAAAGAATGGTGGTTTAGTAGGTAAATCCTTGTTTTATATCCATTCTAGATATTCCACATTGTAGACGTTCTGCAAGAGAGGGCTAGATCCAATAAAAAAAAAATGACTTTAAGATTGTTGACCTAGTGGGAAGTCATTGTGTCAGAGTCCTTTGTAGATTTTCACATTGTGATCTACAAAAATATTAGAACAATAGAAAAATATACTACATAAAATATCTTTAACCAAAAATAATAATAGGATCTTAGTGATGGGATCTTGTTCACCCTGGAACAAAAGAATTTTTTTTTATCTTCTTTAAGTTTATGTATTTCTAACTTCGAATTTTCTGGATTTCCATCCAGATAAGAATTTGGAAAAACTGGACTATTTTTATAGGATGTCTCTTTTATTTTGTCTGGATCCTCTTTTTTCTTCGAAGGAAGGGCCACTCTTTTGGACCTTCCAAATCATTCCTGCAGGAGATCCGAGCCGATTTTTTTCAAAGTAGCAGGTCTTGTCTGACTAAACTACTTCCTTCCTGTATCATCAAACCATCACCCATTAATACAACACCAACATTATTTGATTCCAAATTCAGAGTAATACTGATTGTACCCTCTTGAAATTCTACTAATTCATCTGCCATTACTTCATCAAGACCATGAATACGAGCAATGCCATTGCCCACTTGAAGTACGGTGCCGGTATTCACAATCTTTACTTCGTAAATAGATCCGAAACATATAAAATGCAATTAATCTTGCATTGTAATAAGCAATTACTAGTGGAACCTCAGTATTCATGAGCTTATTAACTAAATGGCAATTGATACATACAATACGTTTTAGTGAGGACCACAATAGCATGGGCTTATTAGCTAAATAGCAATTGACACATACAATACGTTTTAGTGAGGACCACAATGGCATCAGACTTCCATAAAAAAGACTTAATGAATGGTGGCTTAGTAGGTAAATCCTAGTTTTATATCCATTCTAATACTCCACATTGTAGACGTTCTGCAAGAGAGGGTTAGATCCAATAAAAAAAAATGACTTTAAGATTGTTGACCTAGTGGGAAGTCATTGTGTCAGAGTCCTTTGTAGATTTTTCACATTGTAAACTTAGGCACAAATACTAGACAAACTGGTTATCTTTAGAAGGCAAGTCATTCTATTATGAAGTATCAATAAAAATCACTAGGATAATAGAAAAATATACTACATAAAATATTCGTAAAGAAAAATAATAATGAGATTTTAGTGGTGGGATCATGTTCACCCATGGTGAAGAAAAAACTTTCTTTCACTTTTGGTCGTCTTTAGTGAAGACCACAATGGCATCCTAGACTTCCATAAAAAAGACTTAGAATGGTGACCTAGTGGGGAAGTCCTTGTTTTATATCCCTTTCAGATATTCCACATTTTAAATTTTCTGCAAGAGAGTGCTATGATCCAAAAAAAAATGACTTAAGATTGTTGATCTAGTGGGAAGTCCTTGTGTTAGGATCCTTCGTAGATTTTCACATTGTAAACTTAGCCACATGTACTAGACATACTAGTTATCTTTGATGAGCAAGTCATTCTCTCGTATGAACTATCAAGTATGAACAGAAATCACTAGAACAGCAGAAAACGATACTACACAAATTAATTGAATGAGAAAGTTTTTCTTTACCGTGAGTTAAGAGGATCTCACCACTAAGATTTCATTATTACTTTTCTTTATGAACGAATATCTGAAATGTCTTTCTCATTATTCCAAGAGTCCCATTCAAGTGCCAAAATCTCTCTTCATTGGTGGGTGAAAGAAAACTCGATCCAAAGAGATATACAAATCAGAAAGTTTTCAGTGAGAAGACAAAAGTTATACGTGTAAATATCTAACCCAAAGGTTTGAACCATTGAATAGAAAGACTCACAGGTACATGAGGGGATAGAAGGTTTTAGAGGTATCCAACGTAGGATTATCTCCCAACAATATGTTGTATTAATGTATATTAGATTTTCTTATGCATTGCAATAACATTTGCAGTATACGTTTCTATAGTAAATTTCTTGTATAATAATTTCCATACAAAAATTATTGTTTAATGATATTTTCTGTTATAACTCTTGTTAATTACTTTCAGTCCTCCTGTGTGCAGTTCACCTACGGATACATGCATGTTAGACGGGACCTTTTCAGTGTCCATGGAATATAGGATACACTATATATAGATGATGATTGGGTCTCGTTCAACGTACACATGTGTGCAGGTGAGCCGCCATCTATTCCTCCCCTAAAAAATTTAAAAGAAAGAGGAAGAAAGAAAGAACAGATTTCTTGTTATTCTCACTTGGTAGCTTTTTGTTATTCTGTAGTAACTCAGTAATTATTTACATTAAATTGACTCTGGTATCGAAGAATTAAGGAGTGGGAATAGCTAGACTTTGTCCACAAAAAAAGTGGAATACCTCAAATCCAAGATAAATTCTCTAAAACCCCCATGTACGGTGAAGAAGATTGAAGAAGAAGAGGTCAAGCCGAATGTACCACTATCTCAAACCATCGAATCTAGACACATAATTTAGTTGCTAATAGATCACTTTATCTAGAAGGATCCCTCTATTAGCTTAGCTCCCATGTATGGGGCTGTCTGGCCCTACATTGTTTCTTTAATTTCCAGATACAAAAGTCTTTTAGTGGGAAAAATGTAAAACATTATGTCTAATTCTAAGATTATATTTGGTATGCATTTTTGGAATGTATTTTACATTAAAAATATTAAAAATATATTTTGAGATGCTAAAAACAATGTTTGGCATGCGTTTTCTTTCTTAAATCATAAAACGGAGTAAAAGAACATGACCCATTTTGTATTTGGAATCCATAATGGAAATAGCTTGCTCTTTAACTCATTCTCATTCTATTTTATTCTTTATTTTGAGAATGCATTTCAAACACAGATTAAATTTGAGATAGAGAATACATTCCAAATACAGTCTAAGTTTTTTTTTTTTTTATTTTTAGGGTAAACAACACAATCTAAGTTGGGTAGAAGGAGTGACTTCCAACCTTATCTCTTATGACAAAAGAACAGTGCCCAACAATAACAATTTTTTGTAAAGGAGACTTAGAAAGGAAATAGGAAACATATGAAGAAAGAGAAGGAGAAATGTAGGGAATCCTGTGGCTTCCCTTAAGCTGTTCCCATTGCTGTTCTCTTAATGTTAGCTGTCTGCAGTGTGGGAAAAAATTGAAGGAGAGATGCCGTGTGGACCATGAAACCCTTAACAGATGAGAATTCAAAGATTATCATGACTCAATAAATTTTTTTTGGGGTGCAATATTTTGAGTCAATATTAGTCCCATATGAACTTAGGTTATTAATTAAGTTCAAAACCTACTTGCCTCCACTATTTATTAATTTCTATAATGTAGAGTACATCTGGGTAAGAATGTCTCCCTACTACCCTAACCATTAGACATCTGTTTCGCATCCTTATTGTGCCGTACACATGGCGCACATGCGCTAAATTCGGACCTCGTATAGTGGGCCCAAGAGAATTGTTGATGATATATTGACCTAATTGAATGATCCAAAAGATGCTTGTACACTCAATTAATAATGTGCTTGACTCATGAGCATCGCCAAGCATAATTCAAAACCCTAATGACATTCACTTAAAATATGAATCCTATACATGGTATAATGCTTGTACCCAAAAAGGTGAAAAGTAGATATGCTTAGTTGACCTAACAACACTTGGGTTTCTCAGGGTTCATATTTATACAACACAGAGGTTCTTAATGGGACCCATGGGACCCATTGAAAGGGAAACATGAATCCTAATCGTGTTTTTGTTAAATGCCCAAATGGAGTCATTAAACCAGAGAAGTCTTTAAAGTGTAGATTATTAGTTCCTGCTGGTCAGGTGTAATTGTTGTGTACATAGCAATGCATGGATGAGCATTTGTACCCAACTGTAAGGCACAATAATGTAAGCTTAGTGCCAAAGTTATACACATTATACATTAGTCAAGGTTTTTTTTTTAAATATTATTTTATATATTTTTATTGTTTGGCCAAGTCAATAAAATATAGTGATTGTCACAACTTTTTTTTTTTTTGGGTGGAATAAATAACTTTATCATTGGGATTCCCTGATGATTAAATAAATTAATTAAGATTTTACTATGATTGTAATTTTAGAGAGACGCGAAAGTGCAAGCCTATGGGGTGGCTTCTCTAACTGGATAACGAGCATTGAAAACCGTCTTTACATTGGATAGTTTGGTGTTTTGATGATCCTTACCTTATTGACTGCAATTTCTGTATATATAATCTAAAGTCCCTAGGAGGAAACGATATGCTGATTAATAATAGAGTTAGAGTCCAAAGCTTGAAGGTGATTCATCTTCATTTTATTCTCAAACTTAATTTTACTCATAATCAGTTTGAAGTCACGAGAAGATGATGAAGTCCGTCTTTTAAGATTTCTATCCCACCAAATGTGATACACAGCGGCGCAAAAAGTGAATTTATATAACGACTGACTGACTAACTGACAAGAAGAATTATGATATGCTGATTAATAATAGAGTTAGAGTCCAAAGCTTGAAGGTGATTCATCTTCATTTTAATCTCAAACTTAATTGCAACTCATAATCTGTTTGAAGTCACGAGAAGATGAAGTCCACCTTTTAAGACTTCTATCCCATTAGATGTGGTATACAATGGCGTAGAAAGCGAATTTAACGACTAACAAGAAGAATTATGATATGCTGATAAATAATAGAGTTAGAGTCCAAAGCTTGAAGGTGATTCATCTTCATTTTAATCTCAAACTTAATTGCACTAATAATCTGTTTGAAGTCACGAGAAGATGAAGTCCGCCTTTGAAGATTTCTTTCCCACCTGATGTGGTATACAGCGATGCAGAAAACGAATTTAACGACTGACTGATTGACAAGAAGAATTATATATCCTTAAAATCTTTAAGGACCCAACTCCAATCACCTTCAAAGGAAAGATTAGAGCGAATAGAAAGGGTCACAACATTTTTAGTTTCTTATGTCACCTTTTTCTTTACTTAAACTATTGATTGTTGAATAATGGAGTAAACTCTATTAGGGTAGAAGGGTTTTATTTATTTTTTAATCGTGTTCTCTCTCTCTCTCTCCCTCTCTCACTCATTTTCATTCATGAGGAGATAGAGAGATAAGACTTACTTATTGATGAAAAGTGAAGACTTAATTAAGTGGGGTGGATATGGGGAGAATGATATGGTCTAAGGGTCTCTAACTACTTCCACCACAAAACCCATGTTAAAGGTATATCAAAGTCCCTCCTTTTTTCCCCAAAGAGAAGAAAATGGGGACACTTAGGCTTAGAAAAATTTGTAATGAGTTGATTAATGTTACAGTCGTTTTTGAAATATACAAGGGTTTTATGACTTATAGAACCTGATAGAGAGAGAAAGAGAGAAAAGTTTCTCTTTCACGGGCCCAATGGGGACGGCCGTCTTACCACCCAACTCTTGACCCATATAATATTAGACCCATGGCCCGGTCTATTTCTTTATGCACTGTGTCATTGTCAATTAAAAAAAAAAAAAGTTTTTTTATTTTTTAGAAAAACAGGGTCTTTGTCTATTAATCACCACGTCACTAAGTGGGTAAGAGGGTGCTTCTACTGTCTCTTTTGCGGCAGCAGCTATTTTCACTTTTTTTTTATTGGTACGGCAGCAGCTTTTTTCCTCGTCTAGAAAATCGGCAACATTCACGATTTATTGATACTCCCCATGAATATGGGAGAGAGCCCATCAAACATGTGGCCCATCAAAGGAATTAGGTACAGCTCCACGATATTTTAACATTCCCCAACAAAATGGGAAAAAACCCATCAATTATAGCCGGGTATATATCTCTTTAGGCTCTCTTTGGTATGTATTATAGTGTTAATTATATAATACATTATGATATATATAGTTGTTTGGTATAATTTATGATATTTATTTATATTTAAAATAAATTAATATAATTTAAAATCTATAAATAGGTTAGAAGGTGTTTATCATTAGTGTGATAATCTATTATTATTGTTATTTTTTTTATGTCTAGTGATACCAATTGGTTATTATTTATGACTCATAATTCATTCTCATAAATGATTTATCATAAATAACTCATAAACATAAATATAAACTATACCAAAAAAGAGAGGTTTATTTTCACAGTTTACAATATTTGGTGTTGTTGCCACTAAAATCTGGACTGATGTTCTTTGGGGAGACTTGCATACCATAGGATGTAAACCGAGCAATAAAGTGCGTCGAATTGTGGTTGAAGTGATGCACTCTGATGTTTAAAATCAAGAATTTGAATAACTAGGATTAAAATGAAGGAACCCAATAATAAAATGAAATTTTTGATGATGTACACTTAGTAGGTGAGCCTACTTGTTTCTGAATTTGCTATGAACAAAGGAAAATTGAACTCATGACCTCTTTGAAGTTTTGGACTTTACCTACTGAGCTACGTCCTTGAGGTATACCACTTATCGCAACTAAACGAGCCAACTACATGGATCATTTAATATCTTCTATCAAATCTATACAAAGCTATACTTGTTAGTAATCTATTTATGTTTTTCTTCATTTCTTCTAAAGTCATTTTAGGTCTACTTCTCGTTCTATTAGCTTCTTCAATGTCACTTAAATTATTCTTTTATATTCGTGCACTATTTGTATACAACCAAGGACAACAAACATGGTTTGGTTCTTATATAACAACGAGGTTAACAGCATATATCTTAGCCTTTCTATGACTAGGTATTCAATTGGCGAGAAGATCAGGCCTAACAAAATATAAGTAATAGAATCTTCTCAGTCGATACAATAATGGTGTGAGAGATTTGGAAACTAAGAAACGCACAGGGTTTCAAGATGGCAATTCCACCCTTGACAACACTAGGATAGACTTGGTGATTTGTTCATAGAGTTGGAAACTTTCATGCTCATCGTATTGCAAAATAGTTGTTAAACTACCCTTTCAATGGGTTCCTGAATTCCTCATTTCCTAAAGACCATTTCGTTTTTAATATATGGGATGCTATGCTGTCAGTTTTAACAATGGACTTTCGTACGGTTTAAGTTTTTCCGAAATAAAAGAGTTGGGTCCCAAGAAGAGTTGAATTCATACTGACAGATTTACCCCTTTGGGATTATTTGAAGGACTTTCTCTTGATTGTATGGCAATTTATGCCTCATTTGACTTAATAGAGTTCAAGGAAAAAAATTCATGTACGACAATGTTTGTGCGCTCAGAGTCTTAGACATATGAGTGGTGAAATGATCACCCATCTTCCGTAGTTGGATATCTCTAGATGTAATCCCATCGGTCCCCACACTAGTGTGTCCATTTCCATGGATTTTTCACTAGATTAGGAGCAATCTAAGTGAGTTGTAAATAATTTTAGTATCAATCCGTCGTCTCAGGAGCAATTCCACGCGAGTTGTAAAGAAACGCACCGTTAAATGGGGCCCACTTTTGATCTAAGTTCAAACGGGCGTTTGAAATAATACGCTAACGCCAACGATCCGTATTCCGTAAAAACGGAAAATCGTTAACGGGGGCTGTTGCGCGGGACCGTTGACGTCTGAACTCCGATTTTTTTTATTATTATTTTTATTTATTTATTTTTTAAAAATCGGAGAGTCTGGAGTCTCTGGACGCAATAGAAAATAGTACAGCCATGAGCAACACGTTAAAGGCTTTGGGACGGTTTTTCTAATGGTTCTAAAATTGATAGACCATTTAAAAACCGGTTCGAATCAAAATCATTTAAAACCGTGTAAGTATGGACATGGATGATGGTTATAAAAGATGTTTTGAATTTTAAATTTGATTTGATGTAAATTCAAGTTATTAAAAATTTATTATGGTTAAAAGTTAAGAGGTAAGATTTTGAGTGTTTGGAATCGTTAAAGTACTAGAATCGAATTGGGTTTCTAAATAGGACAGTTTGGTAAAAGAGACGGTCTGAAATGATCTCTTGAGACTAGAACCGATAAAAAAAAAACCATCCAAATTATTTGGAACCATCCCAATTGACACACCCTTAAGCAGAACCGATCCAAGGGAAGGAGTTGGAAGTTTTGGGTCCAAAAACTGGCTCTGGATTAATTGAACCTAAGCAGACCGGATTAATTCCGAACCGGACGCTCATCCGATTCCATGACCAAACGTTAAAAACGTTAAAACTGTTAAAAAACAGGTAAAGGCACATTTCGTAAGGCTGACGTTGCTTTTTCTATTGGGTGACGTCATCACCCTCCTTGACTCACCTTCTTCCCTCCCATTCCTTTGTCTATATATAGTCTCTCCTCCTGCCCCAAGACAACCCATCTCTCTCTCTCTCTCTCTCTCTCTCTCTCTCTCTCTAGAGATCGACCTTAAAGCAATACAGTAAGCAAGGAGGAGGAGGAGGAGGAGGAGGAGGAAGAAGAAGAAGAAGATGGTCTCCACTACTGACACAGCTGCAACCAGCACAACCATGATCTCTGCATCATCTCCGCAATCTCAGTCTTCTCCTCCACCACTTGTAATCAGTCCCTGCGCCGCCTGTAAAATCCTACGCCGTCGATGTGTCGAGAAATGCGTCCTCGCACCATACTTTCCTCCGACCGAACCCCTCAAGTTCACGACTGCTCATCGAGTTTTCGGCGCAAGCAACATCATCAAGTTCTTGCAGGTAAGTAAATTAAACAATTTCTATTCCATTATTTGTAATCCATGTTGTGGGGGTAAAACTAAGTACCCTTTTTTTAAATTTATTTAGTGATCGATGTGAGACTAAAATTTCAATAAATTTTGTAAAAATTCAGGAACTCCCAGAAACACAGAGAGCTGATGCAGTTAGTAGCATGGTTTATGAAGCAAACGCAAGGATTAGAGACCCAGTTTATGGATGTGCAGGAGCGATTTGTCAGCTTCAGACACAAGTGAGTGATCTCCAGGCACAATTGGCAAAAGCCCAGGCTGAGCTTGTCAATATGCAATGCCAACAAGCCAACCTTCTTGCTTTTATATATATGGAGATGTCTGAGTCTGAACAGCAACAACAACAAGAACAGCAGCAGACCTTACAACCACCATCTTTGGAGAGCTTCATCACTAGCCCACCCCACAGCAGCTACCAAATCAATGGAAGCTTCTCAGACTGGGAACCCTATTGGACATGATTTTTCATTTTATCTTTTTGGGATCTCACCATCATCGTTCATATCCAATGGATCCCACAATCTAAAGGTGCCGTCTTTGAATTAGCAAAAGAGTATTCGCACGGAATTGCATACCCAGAAGAAAATACAAAAGAGAAAACTAATTTGTATTAGTAGGCTAGGGATCAAGTTAGGAAGATAGCTAGATAGTTTGATGAATAAATCACAAGAAAACAAGTAAGATGTTGATGTGATCTTTGGATTTCCCTCCAAGTAATCTTCAAAATGAAGATATTAATGAAGTAACTGTGTATTTTTTTTTTTACTCCATATTTAAAGCTGATTCTTGAAGCAGTAAAATGAACTTTTTGGTCACCTACTAATATTATCTTGTTTCATGAGTTAGTTCCTTGTCAAACTTGATCTTGACCGCTATCTGATCTTCTTCCCTTTTCTGTTTCTTTGTGAGGATGACACACAGGGTTTTGAATTTTCATTGGTGATGGCTGATTCATTTTTCTTCCAAGCCGAAAGCTATTTCATTTATTTTTTTTCTTTTCACGTCCCTCCAGCTTTGAAAAGACAGGAAATTAATCGTTCTTTAAGATATTGTTATATAATTAATACGTGAACAGTTTACATAAACTGTACTGCCCTTATCTTGATTAACTTGAGGTTTATACATTTTGACAAAAAGATTCTAGCATGCCGGATGTAGACTAGTAAGTCCTATGTTTTCTGACACGTGTCACAATTCTAACCGGATTCTATATATGTACCTGTTCATGTGTAGGCATATTTTCGAATGTATGTCTATGCACCCTTACTACCTTATTTTGTCACTACTGGGCAAATCCAAATTAACTTGAAATTTAAGAGGTGACAAGAGGATTTCGGGGTCCATAAATTTTTATCCCCACCTAAATTGTCAACTGGATTTAACAGGAGGGCATATTATTTAACTTTTAAGTAATGGCATGCTGAGACATGTTCCCACATATTTGTTATAGTTCATGTTTGTTATTTGTAGGAAGTTTTAATATACCTAGGATATAGTGAAAGTAGCAATTAAGATTCAGAAATAGCTAGGGGGGCAAGTTTTACCCTGACAATCTGAATCCGTCCAAATCTAGTTTAAACTTTGGCAGAGTTGGGTTAGGGTCCAAATTTTGATCAACACTGACAGGGTTGGGTTGGATTAGGATTGACCCCCTGGATTGAGCCAGGCCCGGCCAGACCCTATATATATATATATATATATTTGTGTTTGTTATATGTTTAAGTTATAATTGTTATATGTATGTTATTTGACAATTTGTTGTATGTTTCAAGGTCAATCAAGGTCAATCCGACCCGACCCTAAATCAGGGTTAACCCAGCCCAACCTAATCCTGTCATGGTCAATAAAGGTAGATTAGAGTTAAGCTCAACCCTGCCAATGTCAGGGTTAGGGTTGTACATTATCTAACACTGACAGGGTTGGGTTGGGTTAGGGTTAACTTTAAATAGTCAGGATTAGGGTTAGAGTTTTGAAAAACCCGACCCAACCCAGCCCTATTGTAGCCCTAGAAATAATCTGCCCTTGTATGTTGAATGTTTGAAATGCCCCTACAAACTATTTCTATATTCTTATCCAACCATCGGAACCAGTGGATTAAGAGGTTTTCTTTTCAATATGGGTGAAGGAAAACTAAGGCTGCAATAAGGTCGAGTTAGACCAAGCCTTTGAAAATCCCAACCCAACCCTAAGTCCCCTTAATTGGGTCAAGTCTGGCCTCGTCTTGACTCAGGGCCTAGAAAATCAATCCTAACCCTTCTTCAGACTGGGTCGGATTAATCCTGATTGACCCTGACCATAGGGACGGAAAAAGAAGATGTAGAGGTTGGGTTAGAATGAGGAGAGAAGAAAAAGAAAGAACAGGAAGAGGAAAAAGAAAAAAACAACATGATCAGTTTAGGCCGGACCAGGCTCAACTCAATTCGTCTAAGCTGGCACTAACTCGGGGTTAGAACTAATTCTAACCATTCCTCAAGGTCAAGATATCTCATCTCTAACCCTGTTTTGATTCAGAATGAGGCAAGGGCCACAAGACAGGCTTAGACCATCGGGGCCAAACTTGCCCACTAAGAAAACGATTCTATATATATATATATATATATATATATATATATATATATATAAAGAGGATGGTGATATACATCTATTGATCTAAAGGGTACATTTGTTAAGTTAAAAAAAATAGAAATAAATTCTATGGGGTGCTTTGTATGCATCTGATTCAAGGAATATCAGCTGAAACTTTATTTATCAAGATCACAAGTGCACCTAACGAAGGAACACTGGATAATTTCCTTGTAACAAATGAGGAAGGATGTTCTTGTTGTTCCCATGGAACGCGTTTTAGCTTTATGACTGTTCCCACGTGCATCTCACGCGGCTTGATCTTATTTGAACATTGTAAAACCCGAGAACAAAGACTGTCGGCAACTACAAACAGTACTTTGGTACTTTGTACTTGATGCTGGCTCTTCCCCCTCTCTCTCTCTCTCTCTCTCTCTCTCTCTCTCTTTTGAATGAATGAATGAAACCTTTTTCTACCAAAAAAAAAATGAATGAACCCTCAAATATGCTTCTCTTTCCCTCTTAAGCAGCAAAGATAACATCTTTTAGTCCTCCACCCTCTAAAGAGGAACATGGTTTTGACTGGGGCCACTCCCCGGCCCTCTTTGCTTGAGGGTTCTGTTAACTAATTCAAAACTCCTTGCTTGGTAAATAAATCAATTGGAAAGTCAAATTGCAATCGATGCTATTGTCTTATTGTCTTATTGATCCAATTACAAACTTTGCGGTTCATGTCATTTTATGTTATTTAAAGGGGAAATCTAAATAATCTTCCAAGTTTTAATTTGTGGACCTTCAAGGTTTGTAATCCTAGATTGGTCCCCCCAACTTCAAAAGTCTCCTGACTGTTTGATTGTGACCATCTGATCTTCTCTTATTCATTACCTTTGATGAAATAGTATTCTAGTTTACCATGTATATATATGGTGAATACATAGTTACATAACTGAAAATAATCTCTTTGTAAAATGGGCGTAAGACTAAGTTAATTGTCTTTCTTCTGTAGACCATGTAGTGGTGGGAGCTTCGTATACCTTCTATACACAGTAACAAATCTTTTATTATTTATTGGTAGAAGAAGCTCTAGTTGATTATTTTATTGACTGTCGTATGACCCATTGAAAGGCACAAACCCTGCTATAAAGATAAATCTATTAGTTTGATAATGATCATCTGGGTAGGTTTCGTTTGGTGTAAGACATCTTTCAAAGGTGACCTCCTTTAAGGTTATACTTTGTCCCTTGAAATTCTGCCATTTGTACATTTTTTTTATATTAATAGACTGATGTTGATTGGTCTGTATATATTATATAATCCTCTAAAGATCTATTTATGTATAAAATTTTATAGACTATTTTCAGACACAAATTCTTTTTTTTTATCCTTCAAATGGATACGCTTTGGTGCAATGAGAAGGTTGTTTTATTATACTATGATGGTCGTTAACTCTAATAAAAAAATAACCTCTCTACAATGCAAGGATAAGACTGCATAACCTTATGCACTCAAATAAGGATTCTTTCAATCTTAGAGTTTTGATAAAATATGGAATCATGAATTAAGATGAAAGAAACATATTATTAACAATGATGAACTCTTACTTGTCGATCATAATTTACTGCAAGTTCTAGAAAATGTGGCCTTTAATTACATCTTCTTTGAGAGGAAGACCCACTTTGGTGGGGTTCATAATTTTTTTATACATCCGCAAATCAGTGGCTTCAAATTTACATGAAATTTATTATGTTTTTTGGTAGTATGAAAGGAGAGAGAAAATTATCCAACACATGATAGACAACATGAGCTTCTAATTCTTGCTTTTGTAAATTTCTTTTTTGGGATGAATAGAATATATTAAAAGAAGAGAAGAAGACATCATAAGAGCTGTAGGGCAACAAGAAGAAAAAACAAAGCCAAAAACCCAGGAGACAATCCCTAGTGAAAGAGGCTTTATATTTACACCTAAGAGGAGGGTGTAGATCATTTGCACGTATACATACATATATGTACTTTTCATTGGATTCTATCACCATTTATGTCTAGTGGATCCTACATCCAAAAGATGGGTCTCATACCCTATGGATTGTGTTGAATTCTCATGGATAAAACAAAAACATTTAAAGGATTCAGACTCCAAAGAAGATACCACATGACATTCCTCTCACAGTCCACAGTTCAAATGAAATGGAACTAAGAATCTGATTCCATGTATAAGAAGATGTAGTCTACCTTTTCATATTTCTTTCCCATCATATGTGATATAGATAGAGGCACCAAAAGTTTTGTAATCTTCAGTATGTATGAACCACTGACCTTGTTGAAGTGTTCACTTGTCCCATCGTTCTTTAATTGTTTTGTTTGGAAAGGCACATGGCCTATGCGAAGATTGTTGTATGTAGCCAAAATTGGTTTAATTTTTGTTTGACAACACTCTATAGTATGAAACCATTAAATTTTTATGACTTAAAATCTTCCAACAATGTACTAGAGGACAAATATAATTAATTTTAAGAAGCAAATGTTGATAAGAGCATTTAGTGTGGTTCTCATAAAGGTATATAAGAATGTCAACCATTAAAAGATCAATATATTTTAGAACACACATATCTATATACTAGTTTGTAGAAATCGAACCCTAATCTTGATGTAGAAAAATAACATAAAAAAGAAGAGAAAAAAAAATTACCACACAACGAAAATACTAATGTGGGTCAGTAAATTTTTTTACTTTTCTTCACGATAAGATGAGAACTATTTCACTATCAATGAAAAATAAGGTTATAACCTCTTGTACTCAGGTTTCCCTGTTACAAAGAATATCATCGCTATAAATTTATTCTGAAACCTATATAGATATATTTACCTAAATATCTATATAACCTGTCTAGCCTCTCCGTATTGTAAGAGTAAGGTTACAAACATTTTCCCCCTCTCTAGACCCTGTAGTAGCCAGAGCCTCCAGCACTGAGATGCCCTTTACTTATATTACTTATCTAGACAATAATGTGAATAGATTTGAACTATTGAGTACAATGGCATGAGATTGAGATTTACTTTTACAAGATAGACCTAACCAGATTTAGCAGAAGAATCTTATTTTATCTTATAAAGGAGGGGGAGAGAAACTGAAGGCATGGATGAGTTAAATCTCTCTCTTTCTCTCTCTAAAAATGAAGGAGCAAATTAAACCACAAAGCCAAACTTGGAGCCATAAATTAGGTGAAAGTATTTGTGTACATCTCTAAGATTCTGAGGCCAAAGAATCATTAACAAAAAGTTCTTAATGGGAACGAAGATCCTGCAGTTTGAAAGAGCTTTCATGACAACTCTCCATTTTCTATTAATGAAGGAACTGGACCCATACAACCTTTTGATTTTCAATCCTTAATTTAAGCTTTTTCATGTAGTTGGAATCATGGTTTGGTTGGTTGGTTCCTTTTTCATTTTCAACGTTGAGACTTTGAAATTGAGGTGACCTTTTCTCTTTTGCCCATGGATATGTACCACAACCAACTTTTATATATTCTTACTTGCAACATCTTCTGTACCTCCTTTCTCACTTCAAGATATCCTTCAAAGAGCAAAGAAGAAAGCCATGCAAGAAGTTAGAAATTAATGGCCAAATGACATAAATTCGGTATAAATTGCCAAAAGTTGTTGGATGATGTTTTCATTGTTCCTGAATTTTTCAAAGTGGGTAGGTTCTCGCATGAGTAGTGAGCCATTAAAGTCTGCCCCACTAAGTACTTTTGTAGTTATAGACAGGGATTCAGGGATCGGATCGGATTGGATGGGCTGATAATTAACACGCTAGTCAGAATAATTCGGAACGAACGATTCCAAGAAGATAAGGAAATTTTGAGGGCAAACAAGATTGATACTGATCAAGTTCTTGACTGCTGGTTGTAGAACTAGCTGTGGTTCCTATCAAGAAGTTCAACGTTTTTTTTTTTTTTTTTGAGAGGGGGGGAGGGGTTTGGTTTTATAGACATTATTTTACTTTTTAACCTTTTATTTATATATGAAGAATGTTTCAGACAATAACAATTCTTGACAATGATATATAATAAGTTACTTTCAAAAATTTGTGAAAAATATCTTTTACACATGATTTAATAAACTTTTGAGAGTAATATAATGGGCGATAAATAAAAAAAAGTACCATATTCTAAATACACCCGTAGATATGTCATTCTAACAAACCTTTTTTTTATTTTTATTTTTATAAACATTTGTCTTCTGTCAAATTTGAAATTTCAAAACTAATCAAAATTGTCACAACCATTTCTTCATCTTGTCAAAGTATTTAACTCTAGCTAATGTTATTCATTTATTTAATCAATCATGTTCATGTCAATTGGGAGGTACAAGGCTGTCCTAGATTTTGTTTTTGCTGTTGTGTTAAGTTTCAGTTTGTGACAACATTCATCTTTGTATTTTTCATTCAATTTTAATGAAAATTTTCTGAACCTTAATGAGAAAAAAAAGTCATGTTGGATCATATTGAATTTATTTATATGAATTGTTTTAAGTATTTTATCTTTAAAAAAATGGCAAAAAAAGGCTTAAATAGTTCTAGCGTGTTGCACAACTTCAACTGGACCCATTTACTTACTGTTCATGCTTGTCGTCTTGTGTTGAATTTCCCACACCCCAAACCTCCTAATTTTCTGTCTCGTGTTCATGTCGGGTTAGCATGTGATATTGGGAATTGTCACCCCTAGAATTTTTTTTTGGGGGGTAAATTTTTTTAAATAATATTTTATTGTCACCCCTAGATTGGTTGTTGAGATACACCACAAAACAACTAGCTAGACATGTCCTATATACACTTATATTGGTAGTGATTGGTCGGTTGGTGTTAAAGGTCAGTAAGAAAATTTATTATTATAATAAGAAAAATTATTATAAACAAAATAATCGTTACCCAAAATAGGTGTTAATCATGACTTTTGACATTGTCATTAGCAAAGAAAAACATCTAACAAAACTAACAAAAGAAGAATTGTGGGCGCTCTTGAACATCTCAATTCACATCCCTCATAACAAAAGAGGGGCATATTATAAGTCAATGACCAGATGATTGAGTGTGCACCGCAAACCTGAATAAACCTTCAACCACAACATTCACTTCAAGATAACAATGGGTGATTCACCACTCAATGCATCCTAGAAAAGTAATAAAACTCATCCATTGTTGCAGACACAACCGAGGGATGGAAGATTGCAAAACTCCATCAACAACTACAGCTTAGTCACTCTCTGTCCATAAATGGATGTACCCTAACTCCAATGCACACCTAATTCCAATCATAACCGCAGAGATCAAGAATTCCGCTATATTGTTTGTAAACACCCCCAAAGAACACTGCAAATGATGCCACCACTTCACCATTCCAATTCCTCAACACACAACCAGCTCTTGCTCAGCCTAGATTTCCATGCGAACTCCCGTCAACGTTTAAATCTTCTATAATTTGTTCATAACTAAATTATAATGCTTTAATTACCTTATGTACTAAACCATATAATTGATATAGGTCACTAATTTGACGAGCATAAATCTCCTTTAAACGTGTTGCACAGACAGAGAGTATAAATCTCCTTTAAACGTGTTACACACACACAAAGAGAGAGAGAGAGAGAGAGAGAGAGAGAGAGAGGAATTTGGTTGAAAAACATGTCTTTTAGATATAATATATATATATATATATATATATATATATATATATATATATATATATATATATATATATATATGTGGGGAAAAATTTCTTGTCTGACTGTGTGACTTTTACCAACAAATGCATGTACAAGTATCCAACTAAGAGACAGAGTGATCATTTCACCTCTCGTATATCTAGATATAGATATAGATATACATTGTCGAATGACCTGGTATTGAAATCACATTATTATAATAATACTACATATTCTTTCTTATCATCAAAGCTGCTGCCTACCACTTCCACTTCTTCAAATAATGTAAAAAAATTTCAACAATAATCATCAAGGCTGATCCAAATCCCTACATCGGTTTTTGTTTTTTTGTACAAGATTTTCCACTTACTATGAATTAAATAATAATATGAAAAATTTTGAAGTGAAAGCTGCAAAAAAAGGTTTGAATGTTTGTAAGGCCCTGTTTATTTCATTATAAAAAAATTTTGTGCGAATAATATTTTATAAGATTTTTTTTTATGTAAAATTTTCTATTCACTTTTTTCAATAATTTCTACAATTGAATCAAGATGAGGAATCAAAATAGATTCAAAATGAAAAAGAAAGAAAAGTTTAGAACCAGGCTCAATAAATGAAATGTTTAAATATCTTTGGGAATTATCCAACCAGAGTTAAGAGTATGAATTTTTTTTTTTTTTAAGGAAGTAATAAAAAAGAGAATTAAGTCATAATCGAATCAATATGATGATTTTATGGATCCATGAAAAAAAAAATTCCATCATTTTACATGAAAACAAGTAACCAAAAGAATTGATAGTAGCGGATGGACGAAGGCATATTGACTTGGATTAGTTTGAAACTAATTCGGAATTAGATAAGAACCAATTCTTGTCAAAATAAGGGGATTGATTGGAGCTGATAACATTTCGTAGAAGCTCAAAGAGGTGTGCTGGAAGCTTGCATGCACAGTTTTTATTTTTAGTCACACGCAGACTAGAAGATTTGATCTGCAATAACTACCCATCAATAAGTGGAAAACACATGGTAAGCGAGCATCAGAATCGAGCCAGGAGTGTATGTTAAGTTTTCATCTCAAAAGTTCGAACTTGTAAATGGAGGGACTCTCACATATATAAAACAACTAAGGTTCTAGTCTCTACGCAATGTGACACTATTCCCAACACTCCCCCTCACGTACTGCCCCTCTTCTGGGCCGTACACGTGGCATGTGGTCTCTATTTTGGGTGACCTTACGGAGTGAACCTGAAGTTTTGATACCATGTTAAGTTTCTATTTCAAAAGTTCGAACTTGTAAATGAACTCTCACATATATAAGGCACCCAAGGTTCTAGTTTCTAAGCAATGTAAAACTACTCCAAATAGTGTATCCCTCGGTCCACAATCCAACCCACTCTATTACTCGGTTTATATTTTCTATGCATAGGTCTCTCGAAGAAAATCAGTCTGGATTTCAATAGCAACAAGATCCATTCAATAGGACAAAAAGGCAGAGAAGAAACCTACGAAAGAAAAAGTTTGAACTAGTAGATAGAGGGACTCTCAAGCAAGGTTTTAAATCCAAGAATCATTCATGTTCAAAACCGATCTAATCCGCATGGCTGATACTGTATATAATAAAATTAAAAGAGGATCGGATCAAAGATCAATTAGGTCCAAAACCAATATGAATCAAACGATCCTATACCGACTACTTGAGCGTAGCTCCCAAATATTAACAAAACTATGAGGGACTAAACTCCCAAAACACGCATACCACTCAACTTAGGTCATAAGATAGAGCACTCGTGTATCAAACAAAGACTGTTCCATCTTTGCATTTGTTTGACTTGGGTCTTGAAATTTGACCCTTTTTGGGTTTCCTGGTCAATTGTGGTTGTAATATGATTCCCATCTTCGTAACAATCCGTTCTTGAGGAACCCTAAAATCAAAGTCATCGAGCCATAAAAAAACATTTATTAGAATCTAAATGAGATTAGGGTTTTGTTTCTTAGATTTTGTTCTTTTAGGGCTTTCTTGGTCAATACAGTTTAATTTTTTTTTTCTGCCCATAGCTGATTTGATACTGAAACGCATACCAGAGCCAGAGTCTCCCATTTCCTGGAAAACAGATGAGAATAAGACGAAGAACAGCTTCGTCAGCATTAATTAGGCTTTGAATAATGTTATACGTGTAGCTTGAGGCTCAGGGCATCAGGGCATCAGGAGTTTCCAAGAGCCGTGCAAGACCCGTACCTTGGACAATTTCGCACGTGGATTATATTCATGACCAAGGTTGCATGCTTAAACCTTCATCTAGAACCATCTTTGATCTTTCTGCTTAATTTTTCCTTAATTACAACAGTTTTTTTAGATGAGTTTTTTCAGATTCTTTCTTTTACCTTTGCTAGAGGGTAGGCTTTGGTGCAACAGTGAGATGATTCTATTGTGATCTGGTGGTCACGGATTTGAATCTGACCACTCTACAAACTAGGGATAAAACTGCACATATTAGCCTTTTTCCAAATTCCACAGTAGCAGAAGTTTCGTGCACTGGATACATCCTTTTACTCAAGTAAATTTTGTTCCTTGGTAGAGATTCGTATATATGGTTGAATCATCCTATACAGTACTTGTTGTTCAAAGTCCTAACTTAAGCATCGAAATAATCTCATGGAAATAAGTCCTCCTTTGTTTGACATTGGCAGGTAAATCCTATTTCAGTAGATCTCGACGGATTCCAACAACAACAAAACTTAAAACCATTAATGATAACCCTCTTCTAACCCTCTTCCTCTACTCAACATTTGACCCATTAATCAGATAGCCCAAGTGGTTGCTATGAATTAGTCAATAGAAATAGATTAGCATCTGGGTGCATCGAACCAAGGCATCAATTCATCATAAGTAGTATGCAATGGAACTAAATAATTCTAGAAGTGGCCCATGAACAGATCAGTCAAGAGACTCAAGGCTGCCCAATCAATAGGGAACCACTGCTCAGTTAAGGGTTTTTTTTTGAGCTGTCTGCCTAACAATCTCAAAAAGTCTTTGCAGAAGAGTCAAGCAGCAGCATAAACATTGTTGAGATACTTTCCCATAATGTGAGGATTTGTTTTAATTTTCATTCATTTTATTAGGTTATATGATTTAGGAGTTAAGAAGGTTATTGTAGATTATTTGGTAGTTAGTGTGGGTTCTTAACAATCCTCGATACATGGACAGTGCGTACTGCAAACATGTGGAGATTATGAGGACGACGAAAACCTACTTCGATACCTTATAGAGGGTTTTCATCCCCAAATTTCAAACTAGTAGGTGGAGGAATTCAAATGTATATAAGAGGGCATATTAATTATTTGGAATACAGTCAATGTGGGACTAAACTAAGGGTGTCAACAAGTTGGGCCGGGTCGGTTTTGGTTCGGACCAAATCGGTGTCAGGCTTTATGGGACCTGACTGAAACATATCCATTAAGAGGTTTGGGTTGGATAGGTTGCACTATACACATTAACTAACGGGCCGATTCGGTATTGATTTCTTATTGGTCTTAGCTTATTGGGTTGGTATTGGACTGGTTCGGGCCGATTCGGGTTGAAAGACTGACAAGAAACCTATTAAACCCATCTAGAAAGCTAAAGCAGTGAAAATGGTTTAATATTCAATCTATTATCGGGTTCGGGCTCATCGGTCCAATTTTTTGGGCTGATTTCGGGCTAGGACCTTTAGGATATGTTGTACCTTGACCCAAAACATGTCTGGTAATAGTTCGGTCCCACGTTGAGATAGAAATTATTTCACGATTAATGGAGAGTAGGGTTACAACAACTAGACTTTAGAGAATTCCCTAATTATCAATTTAGAACGAAACTCATATAAGTACATTTACTGAAATATTCATATAACCTTAAAAAAAATTCTTCGAGACTGCTGCTCCTGAACCCAACAATGTGGGCCGGCCGATTCTTTGGGCCAAAAGCTTTGTATTTTCAACCCTTTGGAATTGAACGGCAGAATACAACACAATATTTATCTCCCAACACCATGGGCTACTCTTTATGAAATGGGTTGGGGCAAAACCAAATTCAACCATGTCCATTTCAGTTTGGAACTCATAGGTCCAATTTTTAAGACAGATTTCGGGCTAGCCCGGACTGGACCAGGACAAGTAGGATATATCGTACCTCAACCCGAAACATGTCCGGTAACAATTCGGTCCCACATTGAGATGAAACTTGTTTCACAATCAATGGAGAATAGGATCACAACCACTAGACTTTAGAGAATTCTCTGGTTATCAATTTATAACGAAACCCATATAAGTACATTTACTGAAATACCCATATAACCTAAAAAAATCGTCGAGACTGCCACCCCTGAACCCAGCATTGTAGGCCGGCCAATGCTTTGGGCTGAAAGCGTTGTATTTTCAACCCCTTGGAATCGAACGGCAGAATACAACACCATATTTATCTCCCAACACCATGGGCTACTGGGTTCTTTAAGAAATGGGTTGGGCCAAAACCAAATACAACCATGTCCATTTCTGTTTGAAACTTAGGTAGAGGCTTTTGTGGTAATTCATACACTGTGAGGACTCCTGAGTCCTGAGTCTCCTCACTGCTCTCTCGCTCTCTCTGTCTCTAATAAACTCTAAAATCTAAACTAGAAAACTGATTGCGTTTCTGCATTGATGCATGTATTTACCCTTTGTTTTTTTGGTAAAGGTATTTACCCTTCTTTAGTACATATGCAAGCTGTGGAATCCGAGATTTTCGTCCAAGGTGGGACCTATTCTTTAGACGACAAAGACGAGCACAAAAGTTTTTGGACTCGGATCCAAGGGTACACTTTGATGAGTAAGATCAGAGTAGTTAACAGTAAAAGAGGATCGAACAGTAGAACGGAGTGACGTACGTGATGCTCGCATAAGATAGCTTTCATGTAGAGTTAACGAGCCAAGAGCTAGAGCAAAGCTGCTGGAGTTTCATAACTGTTTGGTTGAATGTTCCGGCTGATCCAAAGTTGGCAAGGTGATACGACTGCGTGGTGTAGATGCCTTCACATAGTTCTTTTTACCTAATAGCTTTTGGGTTAGACACTTCAACATACATGTCTAAGACAACTGCTTAATATATCTTCCCTCCCTTTCCACAAAAAAAAAAATGTATAATCTGGGTTAACCAACCAAGCCCTAAACAAAGTGGGACAAAACTCAAGCTGGTTGGGTGGCTGGAATAAGGTCCCTATAGAACCAGCATTATTTAGGCCCAAGCCCTAAACAAGTGGGACAAAACTCAAGCTGGTTGGGTGGCTGGAATAATGTCCCATAGAACCAGCATTACTTAGGCCCAAGCCCTAAACAAAGTGGGACAAAACTCAAGCCGGTTGGGTGGCTAGAATAAGGTCCCCATGGAACCAGCATTACTTAGGCCCAAATGAAAATATGTTAGGCAGTAAGCTATGGACCACTATTGAGCTTAAGCCAAATACAATCTTGATTTTCAACATATCCAATATCTACAATTGGGCCGACTAGCCCATTACAAACTTGCTCGGAAGTTTTAATTAAGTACAAGGCCCACTGGGCCTAAAGGTTTGTGTCTATGACTTCCGCCCACCCCAAGGTTTAAAGTGTGGAGACTGGGCCTGGATCCATTAACCCATTTCAACTTAATTGAGTGGGCATTTCGTCCCAATACGCGAATGAATTTACCCAATAGAACTCAATAGGTAGAGATGTAAACGGATTGAATACGGTCTAGATGTGACCGGATATATGTACCCCAAAACAGATACGGATGCAAATCTAATCCAGATTTTCAACTATCCGTCTACATTTAAATGAAACTTCCTCCTCTTGGTTGATATAATTTACTCTCAATTGTCTTATTAGTTGCATGATTCGTTTTTCCTCATTCTCTAAAGCCTAGCAAATCTTCAAGAATCCTCAAGATGAAACTTCCTCAATACGAAATTGGCTTTACGTAGAACCCGTAAATAGAGATGTAAAAGGATTGAATACAGTATGGATTTGACTGGATATAAATACTCTTAAATGGATACAAATGCAAATGTAATTCGGTTTTTGATTTTCTATTTACATTTCTAGATGAAACTTCCTCCTCCCTATGGATATAATTCTCTCTCAATTGTCTTAGTCTCATACTATCATGATTCATTTTTATTTCATTCTCCAAAGCCTTATGGGAATCTTCAAGAACTCTCAAGATCCTTAGCTACTTAATTTTTTAATATTAAATAAAATCTATACAAATCAAAGAGATTATGTTCTGGATTATCCGAATTCGTATCTCTGGATATCTTAACCGGATTATCCATTCACATCATTGCTCAAAGGACACAATCTTATGCTCATAAATACCTACATTTTGATGACTATAGCTACCAGCCCCCCATTAATTTTGGAAGAAATCAAACAAATACCAATATAAACGTCCATAAAGAAAATGTAATACTCATATTAACGGTATTAAGAATGAATTGAAATGTTAACCGAAATCGAATCGAACCGTTTAACTAAAACTGTAAAATCGATTATTAAACGATTTGATTTTGGTTTCAAAAATGAACCTGTCTGGACCGATTATTTGGGATCGATTACACCCTTACTTTAATCATGTATGCTCCGGTTGTTTCGATGTAAAATTTTACCTTAAAATTTTATGTGTAACATTTTATATGTAAAAAAAAAAAATTAAATGTTTATTTCCAAGAGATTAAATATAGTGATCTCTAGGAGGGAATGAAAAATGAATTTCGTCTCTCTTTTACCTACTAGAAATGTATTTTGAAAGTTTTTTTATATATAAAATAGAAAAAATTTCATCTAACCCCCAAAACCTATGTCAAATTCCATCTACTACCCAATGGTTTCTAGAAACTCTAACCGGCCTCATTTAACTGACAGACTTGACTGAACATGTGAGTAGACATTCTTACCCTTTCTATTTGAAACTTTAAAACATTAAAATGAGATAAAGTTACTAATTTGCCCCTTTCTTTAAAACACTAATTCTTGGTCTTTTCTGGTTGTTCGTCTCACGGTTCAATATTCTTCAGTTCGTCCGGCGATTAGGTCGTCATTTTTCTTTGTTCTTTATTTTCTCAGCGATTCCAGCAAATGTTCATTCCTACTGATGTTCTTACTTCAACTTTTCTTTGTTCATTCCTATCCGTTTCAATCTGCATCATCTTTCCAAGTCTGTTTTTAGTTCAGATCTGAAGTTTCTTTCATCGTCTCAGTTTCTTTTGTTTCAGTCAAGATTGATTGTTCTTGGTTTTTCCTTAACAAATCATATTTGCCTGCAGTTCCTCATGTTCTTCAGTTTCAAGTTTGGCAATCGTTCTTGATTTTTCAGATCTATTTGCACTAGTTTTGTTCAGTCTCTTTTTTTCATCGTTTCTTGGATTTCTTCGTATTTCAGAAATCTCTGAATTTTTTTTTCTCTGGTCATTTGTTTCGGCAAACCCTTCCAGATGATTTCTCTCTGGTCATTCGAAGCTTCTAATCTCATCCACTTCAATTCCGGTTCATGTCTTGTGTTTCTCTAAAATCTCTCTGAATTCCAGTTTCAGAAATTTCAGTTTAGATCTTGAAATTTCAATTCTATTTCTTGAAGTTCAGATTTTAGTTTCATCGGTTTTGTTCAAGCAGTTTCGGTTATGTTTGTATTATCGGATTCGTGTTATACTCTGAGTTTAGATCTGAATTAGTCTACTCAGTTCGTCGTCTTTCATTTCTCGATTTCAGTCATTTTAAGTTATTTTAGTTCTTGGCGGTGGCATATTGTTTCTATTCCATTGACACTTCACTTCCCGATTGATGGATGCATCAACAAACGAAATTTGGTTGTAGTCTGTAGATTCTTCGGAAATGCCTTCATCTTCTTGGTCAGAATTCCTTCGTTTCTAGGTTTGTTTTTTGCAGTGTCCCATAGCTTTTCAGTTAGTTATTTCTCTAATGTTCACAATCCTTTTTTTTTCCCCTAAAATTTCATTACCTTCCCTGCTTCTCGGACTCTCTCTCTCACTCTTGCCATCAACGGCCTCACTCCCTATCTTCTCTCCTTCCTACTTCTTCTCCTTCACTTTTCTCTCACAATCCCTGGTCGACCAACGGGTTTCACCGTTGCAACTCGTCGGAGAAGAAAGGTATCGAAAGAGAGATTTTCTTTTTATTTTGGGGGGCATTATCATAAAAGGGAAATATTGTCTTAATATTTGCAACTAAAGGGACTCTACTAACGGGTGGGGTCTCTTTGACTAATGGTGGAAATATTTTGGGTGGTAGATGAGACATTTGGAAACCTTTTGGATAGTAGATGAGACTTTTGAAATTGTTAGGGGTTAGATCGAATTTGACATAGTTTTTGGGGGTTAGATGAAATTTTTTCTATAAAATATTACACATAAAATTTTACTTTGAAACAAATAGAGCATTAGTGCTGAAGATCTATTTGTAAAATAAATTTTATTTTAATGTTTTTCACATGACCTACTTCTAAATCATAAACCCACTTTCATATATATTAAAATTATTTTAATACTTTCCCTGGTTTTCCCTCTCCTCTTTCTCTTCTCCTCTTTCTCCTCTCCTTTGTTCCTAACTCTCTTCGTCTTCTTTCTGATAGTGAAACCATTTAAAAACCAAAACCCATTAATAATCGATTTTGGTAAACATTTTGAAACCATTTAAGGATTCAATTTTGATTTTATTTTGATTTTACTCATTACATACTGAATCTGAACCGAACTACACCGATTAAACCAAAAGCCTTACTGTTTAACACCCTTAGTTTCATATGTGTGTTAGTTGACACCATGAGGATGGAAAAAAAGGTTGAGGTTCATCAGAAACTTAAGAACCTTGCTCTGGAGCAAGAGCTTTAAAATCCTCCAAGTCAGCCCCATAAGCATCTTCATGTTGCTTGTATGTAGATGGATCTGGTGGATCTGCTATAAAAGCTTCTTGAGTGTACACCTTCAGATAGCACATTAGTAGGTCAATATTAAAACAAGTCAGATCTAAAACCGATATGAACAAATTGATTAGATCGATCTGATACGAATTACTTGAACCATTCATATCACAAACATGTGTAGCAATATGAAGAATTTCTTAATGTAATTGCTTCATTTTCTCTGGGACCTCTATGATGATCATCTCTTGAGAATATGTATGTTGAGAAGTTCTTTCTTGACCCGAAACAAGATATGCAAGTTGCTGATAATCAACCTTGTCATTTTCAGCTTGTCCATTCAAAGAAATATGCCTTTAGTGAGCAATCGGCTGACCGAACTATATAAGACTACCTTCCAAACATGCTTCCAAACATGCTTTTAGGGGTGTCAGCAAGTCGGTTTGATTTGATTTTGGTTTGGGTTAATTTGGTTTTAGTCTTATACATCTAAACTCAATTATGTTTAGTAAAAAAAATTGATTTTGGTCCAGTTCAATTTTGAGCTTTTATCAGACTCTTATCAGTCCACTATCGGTTTGGTTTTGATTTCAGTTTACTATATGCATCTGTTGTAACTTAGTCGATTTTAATGGGTTTTATTGGGCTGGTTCGGTTTCACTATTGGTTTCCTACATTTATATTTAAGGTCCATTATCGGGCTGGCCAGTTCGTTTTTTGGTATATTGTTCCGGTTTGATTGGGAGTTTATCAATTGATCCAGTCTAGTTTCAATTTCCATCGGACTCTGAAAACATGGTGCAATGGTTTCAATTTGATCCGGATCAAATCAGGCTAGATTGTTTTTTATTTTCGATTTGGACCCAATTTTGACACCTTGCATGCTTTGTTCCCTCATAAACATATCAAAGGATTCATGGGGGGGAATTTTGAGTAGCAGGTGTGAAGGTGTCAATTCTAGGACCAAACTAGTAACCTGGACCGGCCTAGCCCGAATTAACCGAAACCCCGAACCAAACTGTTACCGGACATGTTTTGGATTGAGGTATGGCATATCCTACCAGTCCCGGTCCAGTCTAAGCTAACCCAAAACCGGTTCCAAAAATCAGATCAATGAACCAAAATCCGATAATGGCCCAGACCAAACCAATTTAGACTGAATATTAAACCCTAGTTTAACTACTTTAGCCTTCTAAATGGTCTTAATGGGTTCCTATCAGGCTTTTAACCCGAAACCAATCCTAATCAGCTCCATAACAACTCGATAAGTTAAGTCAGATAACAACCCAAAATTGGACATGTTGTTATTTGGGCAGATAACAAACCTCATGCAATCATCCTACGATGTGAGACTAGATGGAGGCTTTAACATTGATAATGATATCCAAGAAAAGAAACATATAAAAACATACTAATCAAATTTAGGATAAATTATACTTAGGGTATGTAACATTTCAAAAAACTGCACTAAAAGTATCCAACATTTCATAAATTATGTTTGGGTACCTAAATCAAAATACTTTTAAACAGAGTAGAATAAATTTCCAATTTTACCCACCCTCCCTACTGCCCTCCCTTTCCTTCTCTAACTCCTCCTTTCCCAACTCTTTCTCTTTCCCCACTTCCTTGTTATACCGCTATTGTTCCAAGCAATAGTGGATTCCATTCGAAATCAATGTTGCTTTCGTTTTCTAGGCTTATGGTTTTGAAACCTAGTAAGACATTCTTGCGTTCAATCTTACCAAATCAACGAAGCTGTGCAGTGACGTGCTGGATTTGCTCGGTGGTAGGCAAGTTCTAGCACAATCGAGGGTCTCTAGATAAGGAGCCCTCTTACTCGTTTGGAGGTGAAATCTTAGAACTAGGATTTAGTCGTAAAAATTATTGCAGACATGAAAGGACTACAAAAAGCAGCAAAGGGCCTGGGAATTTTAATTTTTGAGTTTTTGTTTGAGATTCTTTTTAGTGGAACTAAGAGAACTAATTAATGGAGAGACTCTCACATATATAAGGTACCTAAGATTCCAAAATTTTGCCAATATGAATTATTCCCAACACTCTCCCTCACATATTGTTATTCTTTTGGGTGGTAGTACACGTGATATGTGATCCTATATTTTAGGTGACAGAGAGAACCTGTAACTCTGTTATTATTGTAAGTTTTCATCTCAAATGTTCAAATTAGAAAATTGAAGGATTATCACATATATAATACACCTAAAATTCGAAACTTTTTTAATGCGGGATTATTGCCAATAGAACAGATGTGTTGCTAGAGATAGGAGAGTGGCAAGGAAGGGAGGGCAGTTGGGAGGATTGGACGAAACTGTAAATCTATCCTATTTTGGTTAAGAGTATTCTGATTTAGATATTTCAAACTCAATTTATAAAACATTAGCTACCTTCAATATAATTTCTTGAAACATTATATACCTAAATGTAATTTACTCAAATTTATAAAAGCAAGTTTTTTTTTCATAAGATATTAGACGTGAACTTTGCTTAGATGGCACTTGTATGGATGGAAACATTTGTCACAAGAACATATAACAAACCATTTTGTGACTATTTAAGGCTACCATTGAATGGAAAGAATCCATTCGATGAATTCCAATCGTTGGATCATGATTAGATAAACTGAAAGCGTAAGATGATTCTTCCCCTAATCTCTTCATATATTGTCTGACATGTGTTGGTCCCATAAACAAAAAGGATCAAATTCTTATCCTCCATTGGTTGTACTGATTCAAAAATCAAACTTCACGGCACACACAGACACAGTACACGTAAAATTCTTCAAGAACCCTCAAGATGAAACTTCCTCAATACGAAATTAGTTTTACCCAATAGAATTCGTAAGTAGAAATGTAAATGGATAGAATACGGTATGGATGTGACCAGATATAAATACTCCTAAACAGATACGGATGTGAATGTAATTCGGGTTTTTGACTATCCGATTACATTTCTAGATGAAAATTCCTCCTCCCGATGGATATAATTCATTCTTAATTGTTTTAGTCTCATGATTCTTTTTCTTTTTCTTTTTTCATTCTCTAGAGCTCTATAGAATCTTCAAGAACCCTCCAGATCCTCTGCTACTTAATTTTTTAATATTAGATGGAATCTATATAAATCAAATTGATTATGTTCCAAATTATCCGAATCCGTATGTGAATATCTTAACTGAATTATCCATTCACATCCTTGCTCGAAGGACACAATCTGATGTTCATAAATACTTTCATTTTGACGACTATAACTACCAACCTCCCATTAGTTTTGGAAGAAATCAAACAAATGCAAGCATAAAGAAAATGTACTACTCATATTAACGGTGTTAAAAATGAATCGAAACCGTTAATCGAAATCAAATTATACCGTTTAAACTAAAACTGAAAAATCGATTATTAAACGATTTTATTCTGGTTTCAAAAATGAAACTGTTTGCACCGATTATTTGGGATCAATTACACCCTTACTTTAATCCCTTAGTGCTGAAAGTCTATTCGTATAAATAAAGTTTAGAAATTTTAATACTTTTCAAATGACCTATTTCTAAATCGTAAGCCCACTTTCATATATGTTAAAATTATTTTATTACTTTCTGTTTTCCCCCTCCTCTTTCCCCTTTCCATGGTTCCTAACTCTCTTCCCCTCCCTCTCAATGGTGAAACTGTTTAAAAATCAACACCAATTAATAATCGATTTTGATAAACATTTTGAAACCATTTAATAAACGGTCGATTTTGGTTTTACTCATTACATACTGATTCAAAACCAAAGTACAGCAATTAAACCAAAACTTTCATCATTTAACACCCTTAATTTCATGTGTGTTAATTGACACCATGAGTATGGAAGAAAAGGTTGAGGTTCATCAGAAACTTGTGAACCTTGCTCTGGAGCAAGAGCTTCAAAATCCTCCCCGTCAACCCCATAAGCATCTTCCAGTAGCTTGTATGTGAACACCTTCAAAGAGCACATCAATAGGTAAATATTAAAACACGTCAGATTTAAAACTGATACGAATAAATTGATTCGATTGATCTGATACTTATTACTTGAACCGATCAAATCACAAACATGTATAGCAATATGAAGTTCCTAATGTAATTGCTTCATCTTCACTCGGACCTCTATGATGATCATCTCTTGAGAATATGACTCTTGAGAAGTTCTTTCTTGACTCAAAACAAGATATGCAAGTTGCTGATAATCATTCTTGTTATTTCGGCTTGTCCATTCAAAGTTGCTTTTGCAGTATAAATTTGCCTTTAGTGTGCCATCGGCTGACTGAGCTATATAAGACTTTTCGAATTCAAATTGTTCCTCCCAAGGGTTCGGGAGGAGACTCAGTTCCCACCAGCTGATGCCCAACACGTGGGCATCGGTTGGATCCTAGCCGTCCATCCGAGCTGGTGCATAAGCTGACACCCCTTGTCGGCTCACCTTATCGGCTCAGATGGGCGGTAGGGAGGAGACGATTTGGATCCAGACTTTACCTTCCAAACATGCTTTTAGGGTGTTCGCAAGTTGGTTTGATTTGGTTTTGGTTTGGATTAATTTGGTTTTGGTCTTATACATCTAAACTCAATTACGTTCAATATAAAAAGAAAAATTTTCATCTAACCCCTAAAAAGGATGTCAAATTCTATCTACTACCCAATGGTTTTCAGAAACTTTAACCGGCCCCATTTAACTGACAGACTTGACTGAACATGTGAGTAGACATTCCTACCCTTTCTATTTGAAACTTTAAAACATTAAAATGAGATAAAATTACTAATTTGCCCCTTTAAAATATTAGATTCAGAATTTCATCAACAATCAAAATCACAAATCAAATATTAGGGAAAATGCAATATTTTCGATCATCTCTCTCCCAAGAAGGGACGGAGTAAAATTCTCGATCGTCTCTCTGGTCCAACTGTAAGTCTGTAACACACATTTCTCTTTCTCCCTCTAACAAAACTAATAAAACATGAAAAAAAATCTCTCTTTCTCTCTCTATCTCTCTCTATCTCCTCTGCTCACTCTTGCTTCTACATGACCCGTTTCTGGGAAAACTCGAAAACGACGAAGATTCCAACCACAGTTTGAACTATTGAAATCATATAAGCTTGGTTAGTCGATTCATATTGATTTTAGCCATGGCCGATCTATTTTTTTTTTTTGGGTAAGAGTCAATCCTTATTATTATTATTTTTTTTGGTAAGAGCCGATCCTTTTTTTTTTTTTTTTGGGTAAGAACCGATCCTATTTTTTCTCCCATAATCTTCTCTCACTCCCTATTTCTTCTCCTGTAATCTTCTTTCAATACCTATATAGATCCCCTATTTATTCTCCCGTAATCTTCTTTCAATACCTATATAGATCATCTTAGTTTCTTGCTTGGATTTGACTCATCCGTAAACACTTTTAACTGAAAAAAATAAAAATAAAAACAGAGCAACAAAAACCCTTTTAACTGAAGTATCAGAAATGAAAAAAAAAATTGCAGACATTGAACTCCGATGTAGGAAACGATCAGAGGAGGATCCCCTTGTTTCTTACACATCGTCTCTAGATTTCTAGGGTTTGGGAAGAAAGAAACCTAAAAAACAGATGGGAAGATGAATTTTTTTTCATTTTCTTTTTACTTTTACTGTAGAAGATGAAAAATTGGTAATTAAAAGTGTTTTTTACTTTGGGGGGGTATTATGGTCTTTTACTTTTGGAATAAGGGCATTATTGTCATAATATTTGCAACTAACGGGACTCTACTAACGGGTGGGGTCTCTTTGATTATCGGTGGAAAAATTTGGGTGGTAGATGAGACATTTGAAAACTTTTGGGGTTATATAGAATTTGACATCCTTTTTGAGGGTTAGATGAAAATTTTTCATATAAAAATTGATTTTGGTCCAATTTTGGTTACGGTCCAGTTCGATTTTGAGCTTTTATCGGACTCTTATCAGTCCACTATTGGTTTTGTCTTGGTTTCAGTTTACCATATGTATCTGTTTTAACTTAGTTAGTTTAATGGGCTCTATTGGGCTAGTTCGGTTCCACTGTTGGTTTCCTACATTTATATTTAAGGTCCATTATCGTACTGGTCGGTTCAATTTTGGTTATATTGTTCTGGTTTGGTTGGAGTTTATCAATTGATCCGGTCTAGTTTCAATTTCCATCGGACTCTAAAAACATGGTCCAATAAAGTTTTGGTTTTAGTTTGATCCAAATCAAATCTGGTTCGTAAATTTTCAATTTACGATTTGGACCCAATTTTGAAACCCTGCATGCTCTGTTCCCTCGTAAACATATCAAAGGATTCATAGGGGGGAACTTTGATGAAGTAGCCAAGGGTCTCAATTTGGGACCAAACTGGTAACTCAGACCGAGTTGACCCGAATTAACCCAAAGCCAAACCGATAATCCAAACCGAGCTGGCCCAAATTAACCCTAAACCAAATCGGTAACCCAGATCGAGCTGGCCCAAATTAACCCGAAGCCAACCGGGACGAAACTATTACCAAACATGTTTTGTATTGAGGTATGGCATATTCTACTGGTCTCAGTCCAGTCTAGGCTAGCCCAAAACCGGCCCAAAAATCAGGTCTATGAACCCGAATCCGATAATGGCTCAGACCAAACCACTTTAGACCGAACATTAAACCCTAGCTTCACTACTTTAGCCTTCTAGATGGTCTTAATGAGTTTCTATCGGGCTTTCAACCTGATCCAACCCAAACCGGTCTAATAACAACCCGATAAGCTAAACCAGATAACAACCCAAAATTGAACATGTTATTTAGCTAGATAACAAACCTCATGTAATCATCCTATGGTGTGAAACTCGAGGGAGGCTTTGACATGGATAATGATATCCAATAAAAGAACCATATGAAACGTACTAATCCAATTTAGAATAAATTATACTTAGGGTATCTAACGTTTCATAAAAATGCACTTAAAGTATTCGACATTTCATAAATTAAGTTTGGATACCTAAATCAGAATATTCTTAAACAAAATAGAATGAATTTCTAATTTTACCCACCCTCGATACCCCCTCTCTTTCCTTCCCTAACGGCTAACCCCTCTTTTCCCAACTCTCTCTCTCTTTCCCCACTTCCTTGTCATATCATTGTTGTTCGGATTGGGATCCTCAATAGTGAGGCCACCTCTATAGTGAGGATCACAGCCACTCAAAGTGAATCGGCATGTATCTCGATACACTGATAATGCATCGGGATACATGTCTATCCACTTTGAGTGGCTGGGATCTTCACTACAGAGGTGGCCTCACTACAAAGGATTTTTTTTCTTGTTGTTCCTAGCAATAGTGGATTTCATCCAATGTCCAACGTTTATATCGTTCTCTAGCCTTATGGTTTTGAAACCCAGTAAAACACATTATTGCTTTCAATCTTACCAAATCAACGAAGCTGTGCAGTGACGTGCTGGATTTGCTCGGCAGTGGGCAAGATCCAGCACAATCAAGGGTCTCTAGAGAAGAAGCCCTCTAACTCGCTTGGAGGCAAAATCTTAGAACTAAGTGGATTTAGTCGTAAAAATTCTTGCAGAAATGAATAGACTACAAAAAGCAAAGAAGAGTCTTGGAATTTTAATTTTAGAATTTTTGTGTGGGGTTTTTTTTTTTTATCACGTATGGCCCCTCTTTTGGGTAAGAGTACACGTGGCATGTGATCTCATTTTTTGGGTGACCGTAAAGAGAGAACCTATAGCGGATTCACATCGTCTCCTCCCAGTCATTCTGGGAGGACGGTGGCAGCCTTCCTCGGATGGTTGCCACGTGACTCTCGGTGAATCCGAGACCCACGTCCGAGCCGACACCCCCCTGTCGGCTTGGCTTGTCGGCTGGGTGTCGGCTCGGACGTGGGTCTCGGATTCACCGAGAGCCACGTGGCAACCATCCAAAGAAGGTTGCCACTGTCCTCCCAGACCACTGGGAGGAGACGATGCGGATCCACCTATTGCTCTAATACTATATTAAGTTTTCATCCCAAAAGTTTTAATTAATAAATAGAGAGATTCTTACATATATAAAGCACCCAAGATTTCAAACTTTTACCAACGGTGGATTATTCCCAACAGAAGGGTTGCTAGAGACAAGAGAGTGGCAACGGAGGGCACTTGGGAGGGTTGGACAAAACTATAAATTTATCCTATTTTGGTTAAGAGTATTTCGATTTAGATATTTCAAACATAATTTATAAAACATTAGCTACCTTCAATATAATTTCTTAAAACATTATGTACCTAAATGTAATTTACTCAAATTTATAAAAGCACCTTTTTTTATTATTTTTTAATAAGATATTAGACGTGAGCTTTGCTTAGATGGCACCTTGTAATGGAGGGAAACATTTTTCACCAGAACATATATTAAACCATTTTGTGACTATTTAAGGCCACCTTTGAATGGAAATAATCAATTCAATGAATTCCAATCGTTGGATTATGACTAAATAAATTGAAACCGTAAGATGATTTTTCCCCTAATCTCTTCATATATTGTCTGACATGTGTTGGTCCTAGAAACAAAAAGGATCAAATTCTTATCCTCCGTTGGTCGTACTGGTTCAAAAATCAGACTTCACGGCACACACAGACACAGTACACGCAAAATCTCTCTCAGAAGCAAACCTCCATATATCTCAAATTCTCCCAGTTTTTCAATCTTGCTTCCGGTCCGAACTCCGTCAAAGCAAAGGCCGTAGATCGATACAAGCTTCTGTAAATTCTTCTTCTTCTCTGTAATCGAAAGCTCGAAACTCTCTCTACATCTTATGTAACTACGATGATGCCTCCACCAATCCACGCAGCAGCAAACACGCAATACACCCAACAGTTCCTAAGCAGCGTTCTCTCTCAGCGAGGCCCTTCGGCGCTGCCCTACACAGAGGATGTGAAATGGCTGATCCGCCAACAGCTGCTAGCCCTCGTTGAGAACTACCCAAGCCTGCAACCCAAGACCGCTATCTTCACTCACAACGATGGCAGAACCGTTAACCTTCTTCAAGCAGAGGGTACCGTTCCCATGGTCTACCAAGGTGTTGTGTACAATATTCCTGTGATCATCTGGCTCATGGAGTCTTACCCTCGTCACCCTCCCTGCGTTTACGTAACTCCGACTCGTGATATGATCATCAAACGTCCTCACCCTCACGTCAATCCTTCTGGTTTGGTCTCTCACCCCTATCTTCACAATTGGATCTACCCGAGCTCGAATCTCATCGATTTGGTACGTAATCTGAGTCATCTCTTTGGCCGCGATCCCCCTCTCTATTCCCGCCCCCAAAGACCCAATCTTCCAAACCCTAATCTCAACCATAGCCCTAGTTCCAGTGAGAATTCGAATTCTCCTCCTCCATCATTGTCGTCCGCTGTTCGGCCAGGAATTCCTCCTCCAAGGTTGAATTACTCTGCTTCTCCTTATGGGTATCGACCGTCGACAGCGTCTACTGAAGATCCAGCCGAGGTTTTTCGGAGGAATTCGATCAGTAAACTTATGGAGAAGTTACATGTTGATGCTGAGGCTATGAAGAAGACCAGAGATGCTGATATGGAAGGGCTTTTCAATTTGCAGGCGCTTTTGCGGCAGAGAGATGAGCACCTCTCTAAGGAGTTGAGGAAATTTGTGGAGGAGAAAGAGGGACTAGAGCAGCAATTGCAGATGATTCTAATGGATACGGATCTCTTGGAGTCGTGGTTGAGGGAGAACGAGGGAAGGGTGAGTAAGGCCAAAAGTGTGGAGGTTGAAGGGATTTTTGAGCCTTGTGATGCACTTTCGAGGCAGATGCTAGAATGTTCTGCCTCCGATTTGGCTATCGAGGATGTGATTTATTCGTTGGATAAAGCGGTACAGGAAGGATCAATACCCATCGATCAGTATTTGAGGAGCATTAGGTCGCTTTCTCGCGAGCAGTTCTTCCACCGCGCCACGGCTTCGAAGGTCAGGGCTGCGCAGATGCAGGCTCAGGTTGCTAGCATGGCAGGTCGGGTAGCAAAGTACATGTGAGAGTTTGTGGTATAAATGTGTGAATGATTTACTTCAAGTGCTGCTCCCGAGTGGATCTATAGACAAACGATCAAATTTGAATGGATGGATTGCCTGCTACGGACTACGTGCAGATGGCTTTTGTTAGCTCCATGGTTTGATGGAGTGAGGGTCTCCTACTTTTGGTCAGGCATTTGTAAGTCCATTTGATACAGATACTACGAATATTAATTGATGATGGGGATATCTGGAAGATCTCCTTCTTGAATGTTTTTGCCTATGTTTTCCCTTTTAGAAGTCATCACTTTTAGATTTCTCTTTCTTAGTTTGCTTTGGGAGGGAAATGACAGAGCTTCTGTCGGAAATCTTATAGTTGGGGAAAAAAATGAAAAGTGAAAAACGTTATCTATATGCAGTTTTTCATCGTGATTGATATAGGATTCGAAGTTTCAAGGTTCTTAGTTTATTATTGTTATCTAAGTTTATAATTCTATCCATCTGCTTTAAGGCCATGACTGCGTCAACAATTACTCTTAATTGCTCTGTGATACTTCCGCCCCCCTCCCCCTTTTTTTTTTTTTTTTCTTTCTTCTTCCCAACATTATTTTCATGAGAGGTAGGGGTGCAACTAAAGGAAGAATCCAGTTCATCACATGGAATACAGGAAAAAATCATTGACTTATAAGCTATAATGGATTTGCTTCTGCCTCCTGAGATTATAGATGCATTTGTCTTGTTCAGTTCACAATGATTGTGTGATTTGTGTCTTGAGTATGAGGAGGAAAACGACTTCCTTGTATATCCCTCCATGCATATAGCAAATTTGTTGAAATGTGGAACCCCTTTTCTTTTAATGTAAGTTTTTTCATATGATTAGTATATGATCAAAGTTGCGGAGGTCTTACTTTTTCTTTTCTTTTTTTTTAATTGTTCTTAAAGTTACATCTATAATTCCATCCATGTACTCACAGCTTACTTAGGGCTTAGCAACCTTAACATGTTACCTTTTTCAGTTTTCCCTCTCCAACTCCACACTTCCCATGATAAGAAGGGGTTCAAGAATCCGATTTGTCAGAAGGACTATTGATCAAAGTCGTAGACTTGCAAGCCATGTTGGCTTTCCTCTGTTTCCCAAATTTTAGGTCTGTTCAGTTCATAATGAGTTTGCAATTTCTGTCCTGTGTGTAATGAAGAAACAATTTCCGTGTATATATTAAAGATCACAATGAGTGTGCTCCTTTTATGCATATAGCAAATGTGTTCAGGTCCTGTGGCATTTCGTGGTCGATCAGCTGGCAGAGACAATTTTCTAAGTCATTTGGTTGCATATACTTCCTCACATGGTTGAACAGTTGGTGCAATTCCTGGAGTTGTGTGTTTTGCTCTTGTTCGTTTCATGCTAATTTTTATCTCTTCTTGTTGCTTAAATTGTTAGACTTGCAGTTGTATAATTCCCTCATTCTTGTATTCTGTTCTTAGGTGCACTGTTATTGATGCAGTTTCTAGATTCAACTAGCTCATTTTCAAATGCATTTGTGTGTGGTCAACAATCATTGTTCTAGCCTTTTCCTTTTGGGTTCCTAGCCCAATTGTTGATATATGCTGTTTGCTGATGATATGCTTTGGGTTGACAAGATGAGAGAAATGGTGCCAAATTACAACTTTGGAGAAATTCATCAAAGTCAATAAGTTACAAGATATGTTGGATTAAAGCAGAATATTTATAGTGCAGTTTTAGGATAAATAGGATTATATATGGTAGTGATTATAAGATTAATGATCAACGGATGGCTGAAAGTTACCATTTTCTTTATCTTGGTAACGTAGATGATCCTTGTTGAATCAGAGCAACTTGGATGCAGTAAATAGAAGCTCCTTCAGTATTGTATCATTGGTGCTTTGATTAAAATGAAAGGGTAAACTTATGAGGCGGCTATAAGAATAGAAACGCTGTGTAAGAATTGAATATTTGGCAATAAAAAGGAAAAACATATACAAAAAATGTGTAGCTAAATTGAGGATGCTGATGAATGGGGAAGGCTAAGAATTTATAGAACCACAAATGAGTATGCTTCACACAGCAACTTTGGAGTGGATGTACCAATATCTGTATTTTAATTTGATTATCATATTTGCTATCTGACATGTGTATCTAAGTATCAGAATTCCAATATGCCAAGGATTCGGATATCGTGAATTCAAATCTGATAATATCCAATTAATTTCTTACAGTATACAAATATTAATAAAGTATCGTAAAGTAATACGTAATTACTTCTATGTGATGTGAATATAAAGTAAATATAGAGATACATAATAATAAGTATCTGTAATCTTAAATTAGAATAGGAAAGGTTCATACAATTAATTGATTTGAGTTTAGATAAAATACAACTTCAGTGCCCAAAACATTTCAGCCTTGAGAATTCCTTTCTCAAGTTTACTTTGGATTTCTGAGTAAAAAAATTAAAACATGGAGTATTTAGCCTGTCGTCATGAACAACAAATTATATTTTTTCTAGAATATTTTGACTGATATTAGTGTACTGTGTTTTCTTTTGAATATTTAGAAGAAAGAAAATTGCATATACTGTTGTGAACCCTTTCTGCCTGGAGAAAATGTGTGTTGTGGGGTCTGTTACCGCTAATGATTGTATTTGTTACTGTGTACTGCCTAATTGTGTACTTTGTTGATATTGAAATTGCTTAAATGTTAACTAGTATTCACTTATAGAAGTCTTATTCCTTATCATTTGTACTGAAGAGACCGTCTTTGAGTTAGTTATGAACTAACTTATGATTGTGTATTGTTTGAGATGAAATTTCTAGTTTTTATTTGGAGCTAAATGGACCGTAATTTTGATATGGAGTTTTCTGACTTTGTGAATAGAAGAACCTATTGTAAATGAACCTCTAGTTCTCTAAACTTGATTGCCTGTCTAGCATCCAAAATATGCTAGTTGTGGTGGTAGTAACAACCTTGGGGATTATACTGTCTGAAATAAACAAAAGGGAGTCCCAGTTCACGAGGCTCCCGGTATTGCAGGGTCTGGGGAGGGGTTGAATGTACACAGCCTTACCTTTACAACGTGGAGAGACTGTTTCCGTGTTTTGAACCTGTCACCACCAGGTTGCATTATGACAACCTTACCATCACGCCAAGGTTCACTCTCAAGGGGATTATACTCTCTGAAATTCACAATAATCACCTAGGATCATTCATGGTTGTTCTTTAAATGATGCTGGATTATTGTATGCAGCATTTACTGCTGTGCCCAGGAGTAAATTCTTGGCTACCTGGGTTGAAAACAAACTAGAAACCAATATCTATAAACTAGAGCTATGTGCATATAGGTCAACCATGCAGGTTTTGTATTCTAATCTAGACCAGTCCTTTCAAATGAGGAACATTTTACTTCATCCCTCTTGCCTTCTCAATTTCTTTGAACTGTGCTTATAATTTTGTCTCTCATGAGGCAAGAATTCAATTCATTGTTGAGGCTTACCTTTAATTTTGGAAATACTCGTCCTGCTTTACTTGTTAATTATGCCAGGGTACAAAATAAAAGCAGGAAATCTATATCAGATTAGGGTAGAATTCTCTTGAACTATGAAATACTCTAGCAGTTCTCTCCTTCCCGGCCAGTGTACATATGTAAACATTATCTAAGTGATCAAATTTAGTTGTTGGGAATATCAAGAAATATTCTTGAAAGAAGGTTCCACCTAATGAGACTCTAGTGATATGTTTTGTGTGTATGTTTATTGCCCAAAGATTTGGATTAACTTCATTCCATTTTTCTTTTGCTTATGTTTATTTATATTTAAAATTCCCCCTCTTTCTATGCACTTCACATCTTTTGGACATTATGCTTTTGGCTGAGTTTTTCTTTATTTTCCTAGGGACTTTTAGTACCTTCTGGAGCCCTGGCTTTAGTAGACAACATTCTGCATGCCGTGTAAATACAATGAGTGATAGAGGTTGAGGGAATTCAAATATAAATTTAGATAGAGCTTGTTTAAAATCCCAAAAATAACTTAGTCAAACACAAACAAGGAGTGAGGCTGGGTTTTTTCTCTGTAAAAGCTTCTATGGGTTCTTATGGTAGCAAGCTTTCAGGTTCAGGAAACATGTCTTATGGTCCTGGGAGTATTTTATATTATCAGTTTTAGGCTTAAAAGCTGAGCATTAGAAGATGGTGTTGGTGGTTGCAGAACAATAAACTAAAAGAGAGAGAGAGAGAGAGAAAGAGAGAGAGAGAGCCAATAACAAGAGTAATTTAAATCATAATAAGAATAATCACTCCTAGGTTTTGAGGCTTCTCATGTTCATGGTGTTAGCAGCAACAAATTTTTAGGGAGAAGGGATTAGATAACTAAGAAGTAAGGAGGGGCTTAATTATGGTGTGTATATTCTTGGTCGTATTATTTCCTATTTTTAATCACACGTGTACTGCATAACAAAACCAAGAACTGATTCTAACCATATAACTACCATTAGACTCCTTCACCCTACAAAATAGTGAACGTAGTTAAAAACCAACTAAGAGGCGCTGCCCTAATCTAAGAATTCAAAAATAACAACCAGCAACAAGTAGAGAAAGGCATTGAAAAATATTTGTATCTTTATATGCACTCCCAAGTTTTCCTTGCTACTTCCAGGTTATAATCCCTTTAAAAACCTAAAAAACAATCTTGAGCGAATCTATAGTGTGAGTTAAAGAAGACCGATCCAAGACCAATCCCTTCCCAGATTCTGAATACTTGAACCCTACTAGCATATGATTTCTTGTTCAAAATAGTTCTTTTTTTTGGGGGTTTAAAAAAAAGGGACCAACCTACATGGCAAATCGTTCCCTTGAAATAAATAAAAAATAAAAAAAACCAACCTAGACAATGATAATAATGGAAATAATTCATAAAAAAATAATAATAATTGAAAGAATTGAAATAAAAAATTTCAGTGAAAAAGAGAGAAAATAGAGACAGAGTTCCACACGCTGAAAGATTTAAGAGGTTCAAAAGCTTGGATCCATATCCTCTCACTTAAAATTGTTGACTGATTCAACGATAGGGATTCAATGATTGGAGTTCAGCAGCTGCACATATCAGTACATCGATATGTGCAGTGGATGAAATGTAACCCTTAGCAGTTGGAACTGCCACAAGAAAAAATTTCTATACCAAAGGCTCCCAATATAAGAATTTGGCAGGAACCCATTAGAAGAGACAAGAGGAAGAAAGTCCCAACAAAGTTTTGTCACTATATTTGCAGACCTTGTCAAAGAATAGTATATTTCATCAAAGACATGAATAATGAGAATGTTTCTGACACCAGCAACAACCATTATCTCAACGTTTAAAGGCCTGAAAATACCTTCTACCAAGAAAAAACAAAAAAAAAGGCCTGAAAATACCCAACCCACCATTAATAAATTATAAATTATTGAATAGAAAAATATTTACAATAACGAAATCAACAAGATCACGAAAGAGAAAGAATAAAATAACTTCATATTATATCTATGCAAGAACTGAAAGTTTTCTTGGAACCCTTCTGCCTCATATGCATGTGGATCTATATTTTTTTTTTTTTTGGGTAAGTAGATAATATTATTAAAACCCAAGAGGGAAAAGCACATTACAAGCCGGCCATGGCTAAGCAATAAGCCGACAAGGCAAGAAGCCCAACAAAACAGGAAGAACAAAAAAGAGCTTACAAGATGGAACCCGACAGGGGGGCCCAGCCTATTCCGCCCACTCAATGGACATCGAATGGCCTAATGACACACAACACACTTCCAGGCCGACTACAAGGTATACAAATTGTCTCCCGCTTGGGTTTGGGCGGGAGACTGGGCGACCCGGATGGATGATCGTCATGTGGCACTCGGAGGGATCCGAGCCCTCCATCCGAGCCGACCGCCCAGTCGACAAGCTGAGCCGACTGGGGGGTCGGCTCGGATGGAGGGCTCGGATCCCTCGGACTGTCACATGGCAGCCATCCATCTGGGCCGCCCAGTCTCCCGCCCAAACCCAGGCAAGAGACGATGTGGATCCGACTACAAAGGGAAAGGGAACACGAGACAAAGATAAGAAATCTCATCATATGTTGGGCTTTGAATCTTGATCCCTTCAGGCTCCAATATTTATCATCCTCTATGGCTTCAACCTAAAATTGAATGTGAAAAATGGCAAACCCCTTAGACCCATCATTTTGGTCTTGGAGTGGGACCCACCGAAGGACATGTGGAGCCCACTCTTTTCATCTCTATTTTGGATTGCAAACTAAGTGGCAAATTCCCTCATTGATTGAGGAAGGATATTGATTTGTCTAAGTATTCTTACCAAATTTGTACTTGGCTATATTCGATCACATGAGGACATGTGGCATGAGATCCCTTGAGATGTTATTGGATTTTTGAATTTCAAATTCCATACCATAAAAGGAATGAAGGGAGATCTTGATTGAATTTTTATTGGTATGATTTGTAATTTTGTATTGATATAAGGTGAGATGTGATGGAGGATTTATGTAAGGGATTCAGTTTGATTGCATTACATCAGGGATACAAGATTCTAGATGCCTTGGATTCAAATTTTGAATTTGAAAACCTTGCCATGAGAGGAGAGTTATAGATTGATATATTTAAGGTTGATTGGATTTATCTTTGGTAAGGTTGGATTACAATATTTATCCAATAAAAGATGTTAGATATGACTTATGGTAAGATTGAACTGATCATTTTACCCCCCCAAAAAAAAAAAAAAAACTGATCTTTTGGTTGATAATTTGATTATGGTGCAATTCACTAGATGAGGACAAATGGTAGGAAGAAGAAAGGAAGGAATTCATCTTCCATCCGTGTACAAGGAGGGAGATACTCCCATGGAATCTATCCCCCTTCTAAGTGATGCCATATGGCACCTATGTAGGCAGATGAGACACTTGTCTCACAAGGGTGCTACCATATACTCCCAATCTATGGGAGATTGCCATGTGGCAGTGTGGACCCATTCCAAGAGAGGAAGTAATATACACTCCCAGGGACTCTAGCGAAAGAAAGAACCCTAGAATCAACTCCCCACTAATCTGAAGAAGGAAGGACTGCCTAAGTGTACCATTCATAGAAAAGCTTGGGTTTTTTTTTTACGAAAAAAGAAGAAGAAGAGTTTGGGTTAAGACTCACCGACCCTTGGGGTGGTTGTGGGCATGTACCTAATGAATGAGGTTTCTATCGCGCTCAATACAGAGCCAAGAGGTCATATAGGTTCACTACCTGACTTAATTCAAATATGGATCATATCATTACTCGTACGCTTGTATGCCTGATTCCTTCACTGAACTTGGTGGAGCTTACCCTCACGCACGCCTTTTTTTTAGATTTTAAAACATGTTACATTGTAGCAGACTTTATGGAGTTTCCCGTGACCCCGAACGAGTTCGGAAGTATCTTGGAAGACCTCGGTGAAGTTTCCCATGACCTAGATTGCCAATGTGATGGATGTGCCTTTAGAGGCCAGCCATGATTTCTATCGTTATTTTAGTATCTTGTTGGACATGTTGCCTGTACTCTTTTACGTATTTGATTAATACTCTCTTTGGTTTGTATTGTATAATGTATTATGAACTATTTGTGACAAATCAATTATGATAATAGATTATGAGTAATAAATAATGACCGTTTGGTACCACTAAACATAATACATTATATAATGAGAAAATAAACAATCACCTAATAGATTATTCTAATAATGATAAACAGCTACTCACCTATTTATAGATAATGAATTATATCAATTTATTTTAATTATAAATAGACATTATAAATCATACCAAACAATCATAAATTTTATAATATATTATATAATACATTATATAATACAAATCAAAGAGAGCCTTAAGTTAGAGGTTTTGTAATTTATATTTATGATTTGCTTGGATGGACTTCAATAATTTGATTTAAATATTTATTTATCATTCAAACACTTCACTTCCAAACAAACTCAGCAATGTTTTCGCTTCAAAAGCATAAAAATGCACATCCATGAATCAAGAAAAGAAATAGTGAAAAACTGATGTCAGACATGTAGTCCATATGCCTTACCTTGCTCGGATTACCCTTGCATTAGTAGCTCCTCAGGATTAGGCCGGATCGATTTGATTCTTAAAACCATGTATACTAACTTAAAAAAAATTAACATTGAACCAGACCAATTGATAAGTCCAAACCAAATTGGATTAATAATACCAAAACCGAATCAGTCTAATATTTTATTGAATATACATGTAGAAAACCAACACCGAAATCAAACTAATCCGATAGAGCTTATTAATCTATCTTTATTACTATATGTACATATAGTAAATCAAAACTGAATAAATAACAAAAATTGATAAGAGCCTATTAAACTAGCCCAATAACAACGCGACATAACGCCAGTCCATTAACTAATGTGTACAATGCAACCTACCCCAGCCCCGATCTCTTACTGAACAAGTTCCGGGCTGCCCCCTAAAAATCCAGAAACCGACTTGAACCGGACTGAAACTCTTACTTTGGGCGCCAAAGTCAGACAGCCATTTCGTAAAACCAGGGCAGTTTCGTCATTTTACGATAACTTTTTCCCTAGAGACATGGCACGAATCCCGAAACTAGAACAACTTCAAGAACCGTACGAGGGAAGAAACACTGAAAGGGGTAGTTTCGTCATTTAACGAGACGGTTACGAGATAAATATGGCTGCTTCCCTCCAGTCATGACACGAAAGTAGAACAACAGTCTTGAGAGAATCAAGAACACTGAAACGGGTGAGATGGATGAAATGCAGGTTTTAGTGTTCGAGCAACGGAAAGAGTTAATCGCTGCTAAAGACATGGAATCCGATCTCGATTTCGCTTATCGCATGCAGTTACAGGAAGCCTTGGCTGCTTCTGTCGCCCTTCAACCTTCTTCCTCTTCTTCTTCAGTCACTCCTCCTCCGGTGCTGGTTCCTGCCGACGAAGATATCTCTCTTATCAGTCTCCAATCTGAAGAGCTCGAGAGGTTCGATAAAGAACGGAACGATCATGAGCAGTGCGAAATTGAAATGCGTAGGATAACCTACGACCTGAAGCGCCGTGTTTACGATCAGCAGTTCGCTCGTCAGATCCTTAACATTTCTGAGGATGAATGGATGGAATATGGAGATAACGTTGAAAGGCCCTTTGGGGAGGGTTGCTCTACTCAGGCGCTTGCTGCTGACCCTTTCAGATTGTACTTCAAGGGTTTGATTAGTGATGAGTGGATTAACGGTTCCATGGCTAAATTGTCGGCCATTGGGGTTGCCATCTGCGATCCTTATGATGTTCCGATTCTCCAGATACAGAAGCCGTTAGTCAGTGATGGGCTGAGTAATGGGACCATAGATGCCAAAGCTTTGATTGAAGGTCTCAATGCCGCACTGTCTTTGGAGATTAAGGATATTGTCATCTATTGCGATTCCCATGCACTCTTGCAATTTGTGAGTTATCCTTAATTTTTCTTTCGAAGCTCTTTATGTTTTTTTTCCCATGAATTTTTCTTTTCGATAATTTCATGTATTTCTTCTCCATATTATGGACGCCGCTGAAGAATTTTAGACCTCTGCATTCTAGTTTCCCTGCTTTTCGAAGCCTTCATTGTGTTCACATGTTTCCTCTCTCTCTCTCTCTCTCTCTCTCTCTCTCTCTCTCTCCCCCCTTTTTATTTATTCTTGTCTTTCCATTTGTGCTAAAGATTGTTCTTCAAATCCGTGTTGCCATCTTCTTCCTTAGCTTCTAATAATGGATTAGTGTTGCATTCTTGAAATGGATGATGTTGCCATCTTCTTTAAACAAGAACCTTCTTTCGTTTCAAAAAATTTATCGTATTCTCTTTTGGACCCTTTGCTAAACTTCTGTCTTATTGCTGGTTAAAATCTTGTTTCAAATTCCTAAAATTGGCTCTGCTATTATAAGTTCATGAATTGATACTTTTTAAAACCGGACCAGGCATCGAACCATCAAGGTTTGCAAACAATAAAAAGAATTAGATACAATTTGATTCAATTAAAATAGTATATGCTTTGTTGATATAAATTGTTGTATGCCGTTCCTAACAGCTCGAGCATTTGGGATAGACGGTTGTAACATGCTTAGCAACTAGCTTATTTATCAGAACTGCTTCTTAGCACGGAAAGTTACGATATTGCCAAGAGGTTTTTTGTTTGAACCACCTCAAACACACACTTACTTCTGCTTTTTAATTAAGTAAAATATCAAGTGGAGCTGTCCGGTTTCAGAACAGTCTGGTTTTATGTAAACTGGGTAGTTTGATTCCGGCTTGTTAAGAAAATAATCATATGTTCAGAAGCAAACTGGAAATAAGGGATTTTTTTAAACCACCTGTTCAGTCCAGTTTTAAAATTCATTCTTGAACTTGGAAACCCTTTGCCTTCTTTTTGAAAGCTCTCTCCCTCAATTCTATTTCACTCCCTTTATTTGAGGTGGTTAGGCTTTTTTTTTTTTTTTTTTTTTTTTTTTTGCATTGTGACCTGTCATTTATAGGATGGGGTTCTTCACTACCTCTTAAGCATCAATGCATCATATACTTGGAAGGAATGATCTAGAGCATTTGAAGAGATTGTTATCAAAATTCATGTTGGGAATGGAAGCATGTTGAATTCTGGTCTGATGAGGCATGCCTTCAGCTATGGTCCCGGACTTACCTGAATGCAGTGGATGAGGAGGCCATTGCAGTTATTCTATGCGGGGAAATCTGGTGGTGTGAACCCCTGTGATGTGAATATATGTTAATGGTTTAGAGTTAGTTTCCTTATTTATTTTGTTCCGAATGCTGTGCAGCACTAACGTTGATCCATCTAAGCCTGATTGTAGTTGTTGGACAGCTTCAATGGATGGATGGTACTCAGTTATTTAATTATTTGTGCCTCCTGTTCATTGAGTGGATAAATTGGAAAAGCCCCTTTTGTTGAAGAAGATATGGAAGATGAAAAAGTGAAATTTTGTCTTTCGATGATTGTCAATGATAAAATTCTTACTGCAGATTATCTCAGGTCAAGGGGGATGGCAATTTCCACATAGATGCAATTTTTGTGAGATTGAAGTGGAATTGGTTCCCCACTTTCTGGCCTGTCCTATTTCTTGGTGCATGTGGGGTTATTTAAGTTCAATAGTTTTGGCAAGCCCAGCAGGCATTCCCAATCTGATCATATCTTGAAGGAGTTATGCTTTGAGTTGGAAAGTAAAGACATTTTTTAACCTCTGCCTAGCAATGGTCTGTAGCTATATGGAAGGAAAGAAATTCCTGGATCTTTGAAGGCTCAAAGATGGAAGGCAGCTGGCCTTTATTTTTTGTGGCTATATATATAGCTGTACATGGCTAGAATACAATATTAACCGGAGGTTCATAATTTTGTGTAGCTGGTGGACCTTCTTCCTTGTAATAGCAAACAAAACACTTGTTCAACCACTTCACTTGGAAGCTTTCAATAGTCCTGCTTTTCTTTCTTCAAAAACAGACCAACATTTATTGAAAAGAAAAGAGGTTCTACATTATTCTTTGCTGATGGACTCAACAAGGCCTTAACTAATCAAGAGTCAGTTATAATGTTGGGAGGCTCCACCTGTAGCAACAATTAAACCAATAAAATTTGTGCCAAACTCCAAGTAGGATAACTTATTTAATTCTACATGCTTGGAATGCAAGTGCCTTTGCCAATCAAATGGTTCACTTATTGAGATTTTCTTTCAAAGCAATCTGTTTGGAATATGTGCATCTTCCTTAGAAATATCCTGTATCAAATTACTTGCTAAAACTTCAGTTGGTTCTGTCCACAAGTTCGTTTTAGATATCTTTGACTCGAGAGTAAGTGTGTTACTTCACTGCCAATAGGGCTAACATTGACTTCCTGGTGCAGATTGTTGGGAGATGGTCAGCAAAGCAACGCAAGCTGGCTATGTTGGTTGATCAGGTGTTTCTTCTTCAGAGGAAATTCATGAGTTGCCAACATTTCCTTGTGGCAAGGAATGATGTTAAGTTTGCATTTAAATTTGCGAGGGATGCAATAGAATCTCAGCTCACAAGGTCCAAGAAGTCAAGATATGACAAGAATCTGAATGAGACCTGTACCATCTGTTTGGAAGATTCTAGCGTTGAGCAAATGTTTGCTGTTGATGGTTGCTTGCACCGCTATTGCTTTTCTTGCATGAAACAGCATGTGGAAGTTAAGTTGCTTCTTGGAATGGTGCCTGTTTGTCCTCATGAAGGCTGTAGATCAAAACTAAATGTAGATAGTTGTAGAAAATTCTTGACCCCTAAGTTAGTTGAGACCATGAGCCAACGGATAATGGAGGCTTCAATTCCTGTTACAGAGAAAATTTATTGCCCATACCCAAAATGTTCTGCTTTGATGTCAAAAAGTGAGGTTCTTGCATATGCCACTAATTTATTTAATAATGCTGATCGAACTGGAGTCGGGAACTGTATAAAATGTCATGGCCTCTTCTGTACTAATTGCAAGGTCCCATGGCATAACAACATGACCTGTTCCGATTATAAAAGACTAAATCCTTACCCTCGTTCAGAGGATGCTAAGTTAAAGTCTCTTGCAACACAAAATCTCTGGCGCCAGTGCGTGAAATGCAACCACCTGATTGAACTAGCTGAAGGTTGCTATCATATGACTTGCAGGTAATCTTTGTTCTCTTCCTAATTATATCTGTCACAAATAAGTCTTATTTCGTATTCACTGTTGCAGTAGAATGGAGTCTGAATGATACTAATTCATTACAATATCCTTAGGCTCTGTTTGTTTCATGTAAAATGGTGGAAAAGAAAATTACCCGTAAAATAAGATTTTTTTTTTAATGTTTGATTTAACCTAAAATAAGAAGATATACATTTAAAAAATAAGAAACTTTTTTATGTAAAATATCGTTGGCACGAAAATATTTTCCACGAAGCAAACAAAGCCTTAAGAGCATGTCAGATTTTTGGTACTTTTGGTGACTAGCAAATTGACCTGTGTTTAGTCTTTCGATCATGGTCTAACACTTGGACTTTATTGTTCCTACATCTCGATGTGTTGTTCAGTAATTTATTTTCCTGTTCTGTTCCTTCATTTTAGTTGTGGTATTTCATGAGACCTAATCCTTAGCGTTTGAGAACTTGGAAAAGCTTTGTTATTCAGCTTCAACGTATTGATTTCATTTAGATTTAGTTTTTTTGAGTGATCCATGGTTCTTTTCGTATCTGACTATACCATTGCTGTCAGACGATTGCATTATGTATTTATGTTAGCAAAGAATACATAGATTGTTAGATTTTATTCTTACACCATCTCTGCAACAAGCTTACTGCGATAACTAATGCATGTTCTGCAGGTGTGGTTACGAATTTTGTTATACCTGTGGAGCAGAATGGAAAAACAAGAAAGCCACTTGTTCCTGTCAATTATGGGATGAGGCCAATATTATGTATGTTGATGATGAGAGAGATCACATCCAGCGGCAAAACTTTAGGGCACGACGACCTCGATGAGTCATGTGAGCATTACAGGAAGAGCATGACTTTCTCTCTCTCTCTCTCTTTCATGGTGGGGGAAAATTTTGTGGAGAAAACATTAAGCACCTCCATTTTACTGTAGAAAGTTTAAACACTCGAAATCTTTTTAGGAATGAAACTAAATGCTTTTGTGGAAGGTTGACTATGAATATTCTGCATTAGATGACCTGTAGATGCTTACCAACTTTTGTCACCTTTTCGTTGTAGGTTGATTTTCCCTTGATTCAATTTAATGCTTTTGAGAATTAGATTTGGTGTTTGAGATTGTTTGTAGTGGAGACACGGTCGTTCATACTGTTTTGTTTCAAGCTGTAGCCTTTTTCCAAACAGAAAGGAAATTTTTATAGTCTTTGGTCTGCATGCATTTACTTTCCACATGCAGTAGAGATGCAGCTGAAATTTTGTAGGTTAGACCTGAAGGTCCCCTACTTACTTCAGGTTTCAGCCCAAACAGGAATGTCAAGTGGCAACATGGAGCTTTCAAAAGTGGAGGACTAGGATGATACATGCCAATACATGGATCTTTGAAAAAATACAAGGTACGATGTCAACCATTGGTAAGGGTACGATTGAATTTTTTTTTTTTTTTTTTTTTTTTTGTAACAAGAAATTTATTCATCTCGAGTGGGACATAAGACATCTGAATTTACATAGTTCTAAAAGCCGAAGAGTGCGAAGGGGTCATTTAGTTAGACATGAAACTGACAAAGCCCGCGGGGCTAAGGATGAGTTACAGAGTTGACAAGTCCTTGGAATAATTCAAAAGAAGAAGGTGAGGTTTTTGATATCTGTCAAAACGAAGGAGGAATCCAATGGAGGGGGTGCCTGCAGAGCTGGGCAGTAATGACACCAAAAGCTGGTTATCGGTCACATTTTGAGAATCCCAGAATTTGTGATGAGCTTGCAAAGCCGTAGAAAAAGATATCCTCAACCAGAAAAGAATGAGATCCAAACAAAAATCATTTCTAGCTCTCTATAAAGACCAGCATATAAAAGCACATAAGCAGGGTTTCATGCACTTCCTTCTTGTTGGCAATGGCAGAGAAGACCACTTTGCAATCCAAGTAGTGATAGATGGAGAAACCGATGGGCGGAATGATATCGGACTTCCAAGGCAGGGGTTTCCGGAATCTCACCACACCTTGCGCAGGATGGATCCACATTTAAGTTTCTTCTGGCCGTTGCTGACCCCAAAGCTATCCCTTGCGAACACGCTCTCCACAAGAAGTATCTAATCTTCGGAAGAGTGGCATTTCCATATTTGTTCCACATGATCACAATGAGAAGATGAAGGCAATCTAGCAAGTGTGGAGTCTGCAAGATCGAAAGAGTAATGCATATGATGGCCTTCACATCAGTTGGATGAAAAAACAAGTGGAAGAAGGATAAATTCCAGGTTGTCTTCAGCAGGGTTGCTAAGATCAGAAACAAATTCAAGGGACACCCAACTGGCCTTGGATACACAAACTTGAAACCGGGGGATTTAGGAATCCATCTGTCTTTTCAAATGCGAATTCGATTACCCTTTTCTAAATGCCAAAGAACACCTGAGTTAAGCACTGAACAACTCCAAGATGACTGATTACATCTACTGTTTTCCAAAAAGGTAGTGGATTGAAAATAAATAGATTTAAGAAACTTCACCCAATAAGGCATACAAAGGTTAACATGCCAAAAGCTACAGATTTAAGCATTATTTCTTTGTCTGAATAAGATAATAATTCGGATGTCCATCCCTGAATTTTTTTGATAGTTTGATCATTGAGATCATTTAATGAATTTTCTTGCCGGGATTGAATTTGATTATGACATTTGTTACATCACAGTTCAACTAAATAAGTTTATTTGGTTAGCCCATGTAATTTTACACATGGCAAGATGATGTGGTAGTAGTTGCAATATTAACTATCGAATAGAAAGAGCAATCTCTAAATAGGTCACTTGTCAAATTTCATTACTTAAATTTCATTACTTAAATTCAATAATACTTTTCCATTCATGTCCATACACTAATGTTTTTCCAACTGTGCACGCTCTTGGTGTCCTTCTATAGGCTTGGAATTCCAAAACTTTAAGTTAATGTTTGGACGTCAAGAAAAGAAAAAAAAAATTGAAGTGAAGGAGTGCGATACATTAATTCTATCATGGTCTCATTATATTAGTCTTATTATTATTATTATTATTATTATTATTATTATTATTATTATTATTATTATCTTTTGACATCCAAAGCAAACCTTATTTTGCCACTCAACTACTCAAGTAGCTCCAATTTGGTTGAAACTTGACTGGTGGGCAGGTGATCTTGGAATCCATCTGCCCCACATCTAACATGTCACGTGATAGATTTTTTAGTCGACTAGTTAAGTTCATGTAACCTAGCCAACCTTATATACTATTGGCATAGTTCAGAAATTCGGCCGGAATTTCTGATTTCAGCCAAAACACAGTTTTGACCAAAACCAAAACGAACCATGATGCCAGTACCTTTTTTACATAAATTTGGTGCAAATTTATGGTTTCGATTGAAATTTTGGTCCAAAATCATGATTCGACCGACATTTGATCAAAACTGGTTCGAACAAATACAAACCACAAAAATTTATTAACTATTTTAATTTATGAGTCAGGCCCATTAGTGACGTTACGTTAGTATCTTTTTTTTTCTTTTTGGTAAAGTGACGTCAGTGACACCACTCAATTTGTAGTGTACTTTGTTTTTCCAGCTGTCTACTTTATAGCATTTTGTCTTCTTTCAATTCTTTTAAGTATTCGATGTGGGACTAAAAGACTAAAAGAAACGTTCGTGTCTCTATCTTAACAGAATCTATCTCTCAGTCTCTCAATCTGTCGATCCGAAACTGTGTTTTTTTTTACCACGTTTTGCCTAAATTTGGACCGAAATCACCAAAATTTATATTTTTGGCCTGGCCGAAACCAGACAGAAAACCAAAATAATGATCCTTGACTATTGGTCTACAAGCACCGTTGAGCACTAGCACGAGCTTTAGTTTCAAATAGCGTCCTTCACACACTATATAATAGGATAGTTTATCAGTTGGATTAACCTATAGAAAGCCTGGTTCACACATCTATTTTGTCATGTGACAAATTGTAGGTGTTAAAGTTTGATAGACAAGTAAGTCATGGGCAAACCTGGAAGGGGTTGAATTATGGTTTGAAATTTGACATGTGATCAATATAGAGACCTTGGGTAGAAAAAGCCTAGATCTTCTTCCCTAAACAACCAATACTTAGAATTGCTACACCACCCTTCCATTTAGCATAAATTAGGTGTGCCACCTATATTTTCTTGCCCATGTGACTTTCCCATGTGAAATTACATAAGCACCCTTAATTAGGCACAAAAATTATCAAAAGCATACAATATAACAGCATTACTCATCGCGACTCTCCCCCCTCCCCGTGGCCTCGAAATCCGAGACCCACGCTCGAGCCGACATCCTCCCGTCGACTTGGCTTGTCGGCTCGGACGTGGGTCTCGGATTCACCGAGAGGCACCCGCCATCGGATAGGTTGCCCCGGCCGGGAGGAGAGGATGCGGATCCTACTCATCATCCCTCCCCCCTCCCTCCCTCGGATTCAAATCGTCTCCTCCCTATACTTCAGGGAGGAGGGAGATGCCCCCGTCGGATGGCCGACACGTGGTTCTCAGGAAAATCGAAGCCCCACGTCCGAGCCCACTGTCTGCTGGGTGTCGGCTTGGACATGGGGTTTGGATTTTTTTGAGAGCCAAGTGTCGGCCATTCGACGGGGGCGTCTCCCTCCTCTTTGAAGTACAGGGAGGAGACGATTTGGATCCCCCTCCCTCTTCCACACACACACACACACACACACACACACACACAAGGAAAAAAACAAAAAAGGGGTATGGTTTCCGTTTGAGAATGGCTCACCTGCATGTACTTGTATCCATATCCAGTGGATCTTATACTCTAGAGGTGCGTCCCGCACGATATCAACTGTGATAGGATCCCATGGAAAGTGCATGTACATTTAGGTGATCTTAACTCTCCCCATTTAGTTAAACGAAATAAAATCTTCACTCTTAGGTTTAACATGGTGAGTAAAATGGATAAAATTTAGGGTAAAGGGTTTGTTGTGGAAGTAGTTAAAAAAAAAAAGGCTTTTGTTGGGTAATTAGCTAAAGGTGGAGGGTATATTGAGAACTTCAAATACAAGGAATGTAATGTTTTGCACCTTTTTAAGGGTGAAATACTTGAGACTATTTATTACTTAGGCTCTCTTTGGTATGTATTATAAAATTAATTATATAATACATTATGATATATGTAGTTGTTTAGTATGATTTATAGTACTTATTTATATTTAAAATAAATTAATAATCTAAAATCTACAAATAGGTTAAAAGGTATTTATCATTATTGTGATAATCTATTATTACTTCTTTTATGACTAATGGTATTTAACTTATTATTATTTATTACTCATAATTTATTATGAATAATACATAAACATAAATATAAACTATACCAAAGAGAGCCTTAACTGAGAAGCAGATCAGTCAAACTTGCTCCTAAAAATTATTAACCTACATAAGGTGTGAGTTTAGGTAAGACGTCAAACCCTAGCTCGAACCAACAAACCGAGGTTGACATACCATTTTATAAGTGGATTGGTAATGGTTTGAGAGTTGAATACCAATTAATTAATCAATCGATCTCGGTTCAACCCAACTCTCTTGATCAGACCAACTAATTACAATTGAATAACTAAAAATTGATCGACCAATTAATATATGGTTTCCATTCAATCACAATGGTATCCGGTGCTTCCAGAATCACACACACACACAAAATCTAAATCATTCCCTTTTACCATTTTTTTTAAAATTTAAATTAACAATAATATACAATAATAATTAAAATACTAATGCATATAAATATAAGGAAGATATTTAATTAGATTAGTCTGTAAAATTTGACATGTGATTAATCTAAATCAAATTCTCTCTCCAATGATGGAAATAAAGATGGGAATAGAAGAATAGACAATTTGTGACATTTGGATAAATAATATACCTTGACAATAATAATTACCAAAAAGTTATCCCTGTAAAACTTTCTTCAAAAAGTAAAACCCCAAGAAAAAAAAAAGGTCTATTAGGTTCGGCCAATTTAGGGATTTCCATAGACCAAAGACGGTTCCCGGGAATCGGAATCTTGAGAGAGCGTGGTCCGAGACCGGTCCAGTTTTTCAGGAATCGGTTTTCTATCGTTTTCTGAGTCTGACTCGTCTCCTCGGATAGAAGTTATTCCCCTATTTTCTCATATCTAGACGTGAATCAATCCCCTGAGACGCCATTCGTTGTCGAGAGTCGAGAGAGGCAGAAGGAGAAAAGAAGAAAAGGAACGATGAGTGGTTCAGGGAAGAAGATAGCAGATGTAGCTGTTAAGGCATCGAAAGGCATTGATTGGGATGGAATGGCCAAGCTTCTGGTCTCCGATGAGGCTCGCAAGGAGTTCGCTAATCTCCGTCGTACCTTCGAGGAAGTCAACTCCACATTCCAGACCAAGTTCAGTCAGGTAATCCATCCATTACTCTTTCTCCCTTCGTAAACTGACCTTTACTTTGATCGTCTTCTGGCATTCATTTCCGATCTAAATTTTTGGTGGGTTTTCTTCTTAGTTATGTTGAAACAAATATATTAGGAACAGCATCGTTTGATCCTGCAATAGGAGATGGCTTTAAAAGTTAAGGTTACGTTTTCATAGAATAAAATGAAGTTTGACTGATCTGATGGATTAGATTTCATTTCGCTTAAATAGGTGGAAGAATAAAAATGATCTGTGCTTCTTCACTGTCTCTGTTATAATTCCTGGTATTATATTTTTTTGGAAGAGGTCGTTTGATGCAGTTTATGAGCTCCCTTTCCCTTGTCTTTTCTCAAGTACGAACACTGTGCCTTTGGATTGCGTTTTTGTAACCTTACAATAATAGTTAAGACACCTTAATGCAACTCGGTTGGACCATGGGGATGTACTGTAATTTTTAGCTACGAATAGAGGAAGCTGTCCTCGACATTCTGCATAAAATGATCACCCCGTTCCCCGATAACTATTAAATAAATTCTTAAAATCTTTTAATTTTTCTGTTTTAGTACTTAGTAATCCCTGTGAAATGCAAACTTGCATACCGTGTGTGGTATTTATCCAACCAGTGATATGTAGTTCTTGCAATGAAATCTCTTATTCAGCTTGGTTTTCTGTCTTCTTTCATTTGTATTTTCATGCAAGTTATACATTCTGTTGTAGAAATCAATTCTGATCCTTTTACCTTTAATATGTACAATACTAATTTTGATTAAAATTAAGGAACACCCACTGTGAGAGGGAAAGAGAGTAACTCAGAATTAACAGATGAAGTCACTGTCGATTGATTCTTGAATGGTATCTATTGAGTCATTTTAGATTGTTGAAGCAGCATACGCTGGTCATTGATTAATGGGATGGTAGTTTGTCCAGTCCTGATGGATTGTAAACCACTCAATTTGAGAAGAAACCAGTTGTGAATCAGGAAAAAATATGCCAGGAAGTCGGGGGCAGTGAGCTGGTGTAGGGTTTAGTAGGTTTCTCTGTACATTGCCATATCATCAGGTCCAATGGGTTATCGGTCTCATGAGCACAATTTCCACTGAAATCCAACCTGAAAATGAGGGGGTTTGGTTTTGTCAAACTGATCATGAAAAAAAATTGCAAATTGGATGTTCAGGTGACTAAATGCATCCTTCTCGGTAAATTGACCATAAGCTTGTTTTGCCATTTAGAATCACATCAGAGAATCTTGAACTCGTGGCCCTTGAATTGAGTGTTATAAATTTACTGGAATCCTTGATCTGGTAGCCGGATTGGCAATTTAGTGGGTAAATCAACATTTTTATGCCAGATCTGGCTTTGGTGAAGTCCAACCATGTGTGCCGAGGGTACCAAATGCTTCAGACTATAATAGAATAGGATGAGGGTATGTTATGGAGTGTACAACATAAATTAACAATTAAAAATGGCCAGGTGGAAATATTTGTTAAAGCAAGTATCGACATGTATGTGAAGTCTATGTTTTAAATTACTCGAGTCTGCATTTTTATGGTTAGACCAATTCCTTTGCAAAGCTGGAAGTGAAGGTGCAACTGTTAGTTTTTTTTAAAATAGTTTACAAAAGGGGTAAGCCAAATATTTAAGCGGTGTTCCGATTAGGTTATTTGAGCTTCTTTACCCTCAAATTTTATTGGAAAGGACCAGTTTTCAACATGTGGTCCAATTGTCAGTTGTCTATTGCTTGTTTGAAATTTGAATGGGGTCCAGATGATCTGATCATCCAAAGGAAATCGACTGATTACTAATCAAAATTCTTAGTTAAATCCTCTCCTGAATCACCTTACCCTGTTAAGGATTGTTGTGGCTTGGTGGTTGACGATCCTGATGATGATCCACTATTAATCTCCTATGTCGAGAGGGCATATTTTCTGGACTGTACCGGAATGCAATTGGCATTGCATAAGCTGGAATATTTCATCAACTCATTACTAACATTGTTGCTAAATATTTTTTGTTGTAGACTTTTCATTCCTTATATTTTTATGTAATACATGGGGTTCCAGATTGTGAATCACTGAACCTATTATGGAAACTGTGGTTTAGTGAACAATGTATTGAAAGCATAATTGTCAAGGTGTCGCCTTGGAAAATAGGCCGCTCTGGTTGCCTTGGGTGTCCTTCAAGCCTCCAATGCCTTGACGCTAATTGAAAGTCTTTTTTCCTACAGTGGTTTTATTTAACTTGCTAAGTCTGTGCTGGATTACATTAAGTGATAATGATCATAAATTTTTTTTATTTTAATCCTTCTTGACGCGTAGAAATTTGTCAACTAAACAGAAGTTATGGTACTCAGCGGAGGCTATTATTTTCCTAAAGAAGTTTTTTTCTTTTCCTGGGGGGGAGAGTTCTTGACTACTAATTTCTCACTTTACTCCAGTTCAGTAGACCAACAAGAGCTGGTTTAATAACAGACTATCTTTTCATTCTACAAAGCAGAGAAAACAAAATCACTCAAAAATATTATCCAAAGAAGCCCTATAACTTCAAAATGTTCATCATGTTTTTGCTTAGGATTTCAAATGCAAAAGTCATGAAATGAATGGACCTTACTTGGATCTGACCGGTTTGGGTCAATTTTGGGTTGAACTAGTTTGGATTATGCTTGGGTCTGAACGAGTTGAATCAGATCGAAATTGCCCAAGTTGGTATTGGCTAGAATGAGATGAGGGTTGTTCTGTTTTTATCTCTTCATCTATTGTCTTGTACCCCCCATAGTCGTAATGAATATGTCCCAAATTGAACAGTTATGAATGCAGTGATGCAGAATTTTATTGTGTGTTGTGTGTGATTATACAGATTATCATTCTCTTATTCAAAATCTGCAATGATAATCACCCCTTGTATTTTGAATTTTTGAGAGCAACTAAAATGATCAATACTAGGCACAATGAGACAGAAGTTCATGATATGAGATACAAAAAATGTCGAATCAGGAACAAATGGTGATAAACACAATCTCTGCTCTTAAACAACTGATTAATAATTAAGATTTAATAATAACAAATCCTAATGGAAGATATGGTTGTGAAACACTCTTTAATCACCATCGATTCATAAATCATAAACAAAAGAGAGGAAAGAAAAATTTAGAGTTTTTGTATGAAGTAAGTGATTAGTAATCCTCTTACCATGGACATTTTGATATCTTTCTAATAGATGCCGAAGTCACCAACGTATATCTTCAAAGGATCACTTAAAGAATCGTGTATGTTGGATGGTAGAGTTCAAACAATTTGTCTTTTCAAAGAGTCACCAACTTATATCTTCTAATCTCTTAAAGGATCATGTATGTTGGGTAGCAGAGTTCAAAAATTGTCTCTCTTCAAAGAGTTTGTTTCCTCTTCCTCTCTTATCTATCTTTTTCTTTCTCTTATTTATCTCTTTATCTCTCTATCTCTCTATCTTGATCTCTATTGTCTCCTTCAAGCAGTTATGTGTAAGTGACGCATATCTGGGAGAATTATGAACCGTGGGAAAGTAACTGATCCCTAACATCTAGTTGTCAGTTACATTGAATGGGGAGCAACTAACCAAATAAGAGTTCAACAAAAACTCTTTATTTGTATTTGATTCATTAATTAACATGATCTATTCTCTCCCACTTGAATCAAATATTAAGCTTTGAAAAATTACTACTGTCATTCATTAACTGACTTGTCAACCTTACTAGTCGTTCGTCCATAAGCTTAATTTATGGGGATTTTAGCACATACCTTTTATGATGTCATTTCATTTATATTAGAACTCAAACATCTTTAATTTCCTAATTATATTTTGAGAAAGAAGAGGAAACGAACTCTTTGAAGTGAGAACTTGTTTGAACTCTACTAAGTAACATATATGATTTTTCAAGAGAATCTTTTGAAGACATACATTGATGACTTTGGCGTCCATTGGAAAGATATAAACCTCCATGGTAAGTGAATTACTAATCACTTATTTCGTATAAGAACTCTTTTTAAATATACACTCTTTTCTCTTGTTTATGAACCGTGAGCCAATGGTGATTAAAGAGTGTCTCACGACCATATCTTCCATTAGGATTTATTATGTAATCTTTATTATTCATCAATGGATCAGAGCAGAAATTGTGTTTATCACCATTTGTTTCTGATTCGACATTTTGTGTATCTAATATGATTTCATGAAGTTCTGTCTCCTTGTATTGATCGTTATGTTTGCTCTTAACATACAAGGAGGAGTGATTACCATTGCTGATTTTTGAATCAGAAAATGATAGTGCATATAACACAAGAAAATTCTGCTCCGTTGCATTCACAACCGTTCAATGTGGGACAAATTTTACTACGACTACGGTGGGTACGAGAAGACGGATGAAGAGGTAGAAGCGGGACAACTATAGTTGCCAAGACATCGCATAGGCGTTGCCTAGGCAACCAAGTGGCCTTTTGAGCCCAAGGCGTAGGAAAACAGACCACCTAGGCATCACCTTGTCGCTTTCTAACAGCACGCTTTATGCAATATCAATTTTTTTAATACTTCACAAGTTTATGTTGATTTATAAACATTGCTTTGTTTTTTTTATGAATATACTTATATAGTATCATGTATTTTGTTTAATATATGTTGGTTGTCTCATATTAGGATATTACTAGCATAGTTATTATCATATTGCATTGATATGGTGTATATGTTGCATATAAGCATAATTATATAAAATTATTGTTGCTGTATTACATATAATGCATGCCTAAGTGCTTCTGTGGCCCTCCAATGCTTTGGGTTGCCTGACAACTATGGGAACAACCCCATATCTTGTTCTAACCCAACCCAACTTGGGCAAATTCAGTCTGGTTCAACTCATTCAGACCCATGCTTGATCCAAATCGGTTCAACCTGAAATTGACCCAAACCAGCCCAGTCCAAGTAGGGTCCAGCCATAACTGTCTTTTGGATCTATTGCTACCCATTTCACTAACATTGTTCCTCGTTTCATTGGTTCAGCTCAAACCAGTCTACAACCACTTCTTTTGCCAACTCAAGTACAATACTAATAGGCCATAGAACTCATAAATTTCATAAATTTGTGTCATCAATTTAGCACAATTGAAAGGAGTTATTAATGGTTGCTAGCCATAATGAGGGAAAATATCAGAAGATTTCAAGGCTGGTTAGATTGACATATTCTATAGACTCTATGTATTTGGAGGCTCACACATAAGTGCGTAACCAAGTGGAAAGGGGGAAACTGGTACTGTTCTTTCTAGAGAAGGAGAACAGAACAAGCGAGAACTGGAGTTGTACGAGGCAAGGTCGTAATGCTTCCCATAACTACTAGGAGCTTCATCCCAAGAAGTCAATGGTAAATCCAAATGTGCTAACGTTGATCTTACCATCTCCATAAGAGATTTGTTTCCCCTTACAGCCACACCATTTTGTTCTGGTGTATCTTTTTCCTTGAAAAGTACAAAAATTTCTTAAATCATCCAGACTATATTCTCTTCCTTTGTTACCATTCAATGCCTTGAGTGGTGTACCTAATTGAGTTTCCACTTCTTTCTTGAAGAGCTTAATATTCAAAATCTGATTTGTGATGTAGGATAATCGTCAATAAAGAATGGAGATAAATATTGAATCAAAAGGCTTTGAGATAAGTAGAACAAAACAATGAATATGGTGAGTAGCTTTAGTAGAAGTAGGACCAAGGTTCTAAATTTCGGATTTGGGGCTGGCCGGGTTGCGGGGCTGGTTTCGGCCAGCCCCAAATCCAAAATATCGGTGATTTCGGCCGAAATGGGACTGAAATCTGGCATTTTTCCTGGATGAACTCGAAACTTTGGTATCAGCCCAGAAGTTGGTTTTTTGCCTCAATTTTTTTTATGTTGCCTATTTCATTCTTTTTATATGTATTCCCTCAATTAGTATAAGAAACAAATAATTTAAAATGGTAGTATGCGGTGTAGACCCAAGTTTTCTAATGTACGCTAGAACCTAGGATTGTATTCAAAGTTAAATAGGAAACACTTATTTATGATTAACATCATTTAAGTAAATGCTTGTTAACTTTTATATTTTATTTATTTAAGATATTAATCATAAATAAGCAAGCACCCCCATTTGAATCCAAAAAAAGTAAATTAAATTCAAATTCCAAAAGGATAAAAGTTCAAGAACAAAAATTGGATTTTCGATTGCGAGATGATTTTCAACTTTCAAATGCCAGTTTTTTTCTCCAATCTAAAAATTCCATAAATCTTATTAGAGTAAAACATCACTAAAAACAAGAGTCCGCCAAAAATCTTTTCTTTTGATGTCCAAAAAATTATTTCCATTCAAATAACTTTAAACAACATTTGCATATTTTGAACAAAATTTAATTGAAGTGTAACTCCTTTAATATAGCTTGGATTCAAATAATGTTAGATTTATTGGAAAACTAGCATAATCAGCTTTGCAAGAAATCCGATATTGCTTGATTCCGAATTATATTGAAGGAGTTACACTCTAGTCAAAATAGACAATTTTTTTTACTATCAAAACTTAACACTTTATAAGGTGTTTGGACCAAGTTTCGGCCAAAATTAGAGATTTGGGCCGAAACGTGGTCGAAACAATGATTTCGGATTGGAATGGGTGACTTTTCATTTTGCACCCCTATTTCGTTTCGGTTTACAAAAAAACCTAAATATTTCAGCCGAAATGGGTAATTTCGGTTGAATTTTAGGACCATGAATAGGACTAAAAGTAAGGTAGTGAAAATTGATAATAGGTTGCCAGAAAGTGAGTTTTATGTACCTTGGTTTTCTTTCTTTCTTATATATATATATATATATATATATATATATATATATATATATATATATATATATATATATATATATATATATATTGTACTTAGTTTCAGTCATAAATAAAGGAGAAATAGAGGATGATGTTCTGCAAAACCACAAGAATTAGAATACGGTGAATGAAATGGAAGGGTGCATCCGGAGTGTTGTATGATCTGCGGTATTCCTTTAAAATTCAATGGAAATTTTTATAAGACATTCTATGACTTGCAATGATATAAACAAACTTATTCTAGCTGACATGAGGATGTTGAGATGGATGAGCGTAAAACTAGGAAAGTAAAATAAGGAATGGACAGATTAATTGAGTTAGGAATAGCTTTGATACATGATAAGTTGTCTAAAAGTCATTTGAGGTGGCATGGCTATGGACATGTGTAACAGAAGCTTATGAATGCTTCAGTCCAGAGTGGTGATTTGATTCGGATTGGAGGAGCTAAAAGAGCCAAGAATAACCTAAAATGGTTCTAGGAGAAGTGGTGAGAAAAGACATGCATAACTTAGGACTAGTACTAAGTATGAATTTGAATAGAGTTGGTTAGAGAGAAAGATCCTTGTAGCCAACCCATTTAGTTGAGAAAAAGCTTGAATTGAGTTGTACCCTTATTCTTTTCCATTATGTTTAAGGATAATATGGGTCTGATGAGATTACGCAAAAATCACGGACCATTTTTACAAGAATATTTCTTTTTCTATATATACTAATAATTTCAAATCCCATTCTTTAACTTTTTATTTTTTACCTTTCCAGGAACCAGAACCAGTAAACTGGGAATATTACAGAAAGGGAATTGGCTCTCGCGTGGTGGATATGTATAAACAGGCCTATGACAGTATGTTATTCCTTAATTGACGTGTGAAAGTATTTGCCTGTTTTTTTTTGGGTTCTATATCTGTCTTTCAGATTATAGTTGGATCATGCTTGACGGGGCTTTTACTTTTGGTGTCTGATTGCTTGGCAATGAAATTTTCTACTTCTGTTTGTTATCTTTAGGTCATAATCTTATGTTAGAAGAATCTGTGACAGGAGATGAGGTTAACTTTCTTTTAATGTAGCATAATCCTCCCACTGAAAACATGATAACAATAAAAAGTGTCTGTATTAGGAAGCAATTTGTTACTCTCTTTGTGCTTGCAGATACATGGGCATATCTGTCCATACAAACCTTAAGGTTTGCACAGAAGATAAAAATGTTAGTTCATTTTTTTATTTATATAAAAAGAAGTTCAGTGCATTTTTTTTCATTTTTGTCCAATTAGTTGTGGTTCTTTTTTGTAAAAAAATAATTCCTTGGTAGTGTGAGATCATGAGAATGCCCTCCTATCATGGAGAGAGGGAATTAGGGATACACCACCTAGATTAGGGTCTAGGACCTGCAAATGAAAACTTGACTCCATTCGAAAACTGTCTGACCATGAGAGCAGGTTCGAGTCAGGTTATGCACCAGGGAAGGTGTTAGGAACCCCGGTAAGCCCATTTAGATCGTTCTACCCATTCATTTGGTATTTTATGAGATAATGAATATTACCAAAAAAAAAAAAAAAAAAAATTTACATCAACTATTTTAATTTAGAGAAGCAACAATATGAAATAAAACAATGAATATTCTCAAGCTACAACATGGGCTATCCTAATTTACAAAAATAAACCATGGAATAAAATACAAGATAAAGCGGAGAAAATCAAATGGAAGAAAAAAATGGAGAATGAGACTTGCCTTTGCTGATGGAAAGCTGTAAAGCGTAGTTAGTACACATAGAATCACACGGAAACAAGTAAAATAATTTTCAACAGAAAACCAAATTTTACTCAACTCAGCTTTAATCCCAACTAAATCAGGTTGTTTACATGGATCCTTTGTTTCCAATCAACTCTATTCAAAGCCATATGTGATTCCAATCCTAAACTGTATATGTCTTTCCTTACCACTTTTCCTATAGTCATTTTAGGCCTTCCTTTAGCTCTTTTAGCCCATTCAATTTGAAATAAATCACTTCTCTATACTGGAGCATTTAGAGGCCTCTCTTGCATGTCCATGCGACCTCAAACGAGTTTCTTGCTATTTATCTTGAATTGGGGTTAGTTTTTCTTTAATTTGTTTGTTCTTTATTTTATCTTTTTCTAGAAAACCAAATTTTATTGTCACATACAGAATGTTCAAAATGCCCTTCCCAGTGCATATTCCTAACATGCATGAAAATTCAAGAAAAATCAGAGAATACCCATATAATAACTAGTTACGTGAAAATAACCAGAAACATCTTTTATGAAATTCATGCAAAAATAATTATGTTTAAGTGTGACAAGAATGCCTTCAGATACATGGATATCAAAGTTGCATGAAAAAATCCCAGAAAAATCAGAAAAAAATCTGAAATAACCTGAATACTGTTTATCAACACCAGAACAAACCAGAAAACTATTCTTTTGAAAAAATAAAAGACTACTATTTTGAAATGACAACAATGCCCCTAAACCTGCTCCCTAGTTGAAAGAAAACTGAGTAAATGAAGAAAAATATCTAAAAACTTCTACCTGAAGCTGTCCCTTGGCCCATAGGTCTTGACACAAAGTTTGAATTCTAGCTCTTAAGTTTAATAAAATGAAATGGGTCCTAGTGAAATCTTAGACAGAATTCAATTTTGAAATTCAGATTAAAATTACATCTAAAGAGACAATTTATCACCATCATTATGCACCTAAAAATGCCTAAAACTAACTCAAAAATTGAAAACAATGAAGAGGATTCTTTTTTTGCTACCAATTGGTATATAGACCTTCAGCTTGAATAGTCCCGCGGGCCCATACTGACCCACATCCACATGGACCAGATGATGGGGTTGAATGAGAACCATTCCACTTGCACCCGAAGTAGGAAAGAAAGAGCACTTAAGACCCCTGTGAGTGGCTCCAAGGTAGTAAGAGGAGTCAAACTCAAACACTTCCACTTCCTGAGGTGTAGGCTCCTGGTCAACTGAGCTATACCCCTTGGGGTTAAGAGGGATTCATATTTACTTGCCAACTGAGCTATACCCCTTGGGGTTAAGAGGGATTCATATTTACTTGCCAAACCAGAAGAAAAAATGATTTTAAAAAACCACTATTACAGTGTCCAGACCTATGATAATGATGTTACATAAAAATAATTGCAGAGAAATATTGCAAATATCATAAAAGTGTTTTTTATAATTATCAAAAAAAATCAAAATACTTCATCCAGAATTAAACAAAACAACCCAACCAATGCGCTGATAGAAACTACTGTTACATAGTGCAGGATTAACCTTATGGATGCAGGTAAAGTGCAGTAGGATGAAACCCTTTGTGACAGAAAAATGACCTACTATGTATGTGATAATTGGGAAACAAACATGATGAAAAAGAAATGGAGAAGCAAATCATCAAATAAGTCAATAAGATGCATAACTAACTAATAATAGAAACACATAATCGGAAAAAAAAAAAAAAAGGAAAAAGAAAACAAAGTACAGATCAAAAACCCAACTAACATGACATACCATATAAAAAAAAACTCAAACAACAAAGGAGCATGCTGCTACTGTCTACTAGCGACAGCAACAGCGAGCCTCAGCACCGAAGCAAGAAGACCTACTCAGGAGTAAATCAAGACTAAATAAACAAAAATGGATATAAGTTTTACTGAAGAAACAGTTAAGATTTGTTTTCTGGAGTCCGTGCCCAGCTCAGGTAAGTGTCAGAGTTGGCAAACAACAAGAAGCTCTCAAAGGAGAATGGCAGTGTCTCAAGCACTCTCTAAGGTGCTTAAAACATGAGAGGGGGGATCCCATGTTTATAACTGAGAATGAGCTCAATGTCCTCAGAGATGTTTGGAGATTGATCTTACTGAAATTCCAATCAGGTTGGTTTCATCACATGTTAGAAATAGGATTGGTATTTTCAATCAATTAGAAACCTGATTTTTATTTAAATCCATATTAAATATCCAGATCCCGCCTTGGGGTTTGAGGAATGGATTCTGTGATTGGATGGATAGCCATTTGACGTGATCTGGTTGTTACAAAGTCAATCCCATGGAAAATGTCCGCTGATAAAACCCCAAAACCGACTTTGGATGGGTTTTATCTGATGTATTGGATTGGTCTGGGCTTGGAGCTGGTCGAATCCAGGTTGAGCCGGTTTAAATTTGGCTTTATGGGGCTAAAAATGAATTCTTTGTAAAATAATAGGAAAACTAAACACCATTTTCAAATACGAGGATTTTGATGATATAGTCACTATTGTAAAACTTGAATCAATTTCAAGGTTTTTTACCAGTGTAATCCAGTCAACCCTACCGAGGTCATTTTAGTAATTTTATGGTCTCTCTGCTTACATCCATTGGAACAGCTCCAGATGTCATCTGTGGTTGTATAAGACTTTCAAAACTATAAACTGGGTTCCCCACACATTTAGAGAGGACCCGTTCCTCATCACCAGGCAGTCTCTAAGATGACAAAATGAGATGTCCATAGGCAGTAGCAGTAATATCAAAGAATGTAGGAAATCATATCTGACTAGTTTACTTGTTCAACAAAATAAAAAAAAAAGATTCGACTAGTTTACTGATAGGATGTATGTGGTGGGATTATATTTTAGGTCTAATTTTATTAGTAATTTCATTTTGGAGCAATTCCTAAGATGATATTTTTATCTACTTTGAGAAAGGGGTTAATTACTCTTAGGAGTTACTAAATTGAAATTGGAGTAATAGTAGTATTTAGTTTGTGTAGAATCAAGAAAGAATCTTTGATTCCTAAGGGTCATACTTTGAGAAAGGGATTAAATACTCTTAGGAGTATTAGTTTCCTGCTGTTTCTTGAATGATTAGGTGTCCTTGGTGAGTTATTTACATAACTATTTGCATTTTGCAGTTCAGTAGTATTGCTTTTAGTAGTACAAGCTCGATAATACTTATTTTCCCTTCTAAACCTAACAGTTTCTTCCTTGTAGTTCTCTAGCTATATTACCCTTTGTAATTCGTGTTAGGAGTTGTAGACTTTCACTAGGTAATATACTGAGCTGTTTCTCGACTTTTAGCCTATGAAAAATGACATCCATTTCAAGCCATCAATAAGACCAAACCTAACTCCTAGCCTCCTCCTTGCCTCCTTGGAAGGATGCAAGAATTGCTAAGAGATTCTACTTTGGCCATGAGGCAAGAATTGCTAAGAGATTCTACTTTGGCCATGAGGCAATCTGCAAAAGGGCAAAAAGAAAAGAAAAATAAAATTTTTGACAAAATGAATATAAAACCTTAAAGACGCATTATGAGTTGGCCACACCAAGCACTTCTTGTCCAAGATTGATCACCCACCAGCTCATTTACACATTAAGCCATTGGCCAGTATCTAAAGGCATGCAACAAGTATAACATGAGTAGTTATTGATATTTTTCATTAGGAGGTGGAGTATAATGATCACTTGCCATGGAGTTCATCTCTCTCTCTCTCTCTCTCTCTCTCTCTCTCTCTGAAAATCCAATAGCAATTGATCTGGTGGTGACAATTTTATGGCAACTGAAACCCATTGTATAAGGGTGTTAAACAGTGCGGTTTCGGTTTAATGGTTTGGTTCGGTGTGAAATGAGTACAATCAAAATCGAACGATTTATTAAATGGTTTCAAAATGCTTATGATGGCAAAGAGGGTTTCCAAACATTCAATTCAAAGATCCCTCTTTGCTATAAGATCTAATCATAGTCCAACCCAAATTTAACCCTTAACAACAAACAAGAATTGATTTAGACAAATAATTCCCCAACTTCAAATTTGACTGTAAGAATGTTTCAAAATTTGGGATCCTTGGTCTTTAGGATATGAGGAACAATATTCTAGAAGATGAGCTTGATCCAACAGGTGGGATTGAAACCAATCTTACCCGTAAGTCTCAAATAGGTATTTAAACAGAACCTGAATTATATAACAGTAGAAAAAATTACTTATCTTAGATTCCAACCGTTGGAAGGTCTTCAAACTTGGAGGAGAAGTACTCTAGGATGTGTTTGATAACATACCCAAATTTGAAGGTGATCTAACCACGGATGAAGTTATAAATTTTCGAAAAAAACTACTATCATCTGACAATGGGAATGAATAGAATAGGAGTTTCGGTCAGTGAGACTCAACCAGAATTTAATAATAAACTCTGGCCAACTATGCTGCCAGCATCTTCTTCCTCTTTATTTATAATGCTAAAAGACAAAAGATAAAAGGAATGTCGAAAAATAAAAAAGAGAAACTTTCCTTCATAACTTTTAGGAAAGTTTCCAAAACAAATTACATCTATGACTGACTCATATGATAACCAATCTTAGGAAACAAAACAAATTTAGGAAACAAAACTAATGACTAATTTTATGGAAATAAATCTAATTTGTTGAATTTGGGAAGAAGACAAAACTTTCTAAAAATTATGTTGGTACTATTCACGTGAACAGTATTGGTTGGACTGGTCTTTGTGCTGGTCCATTGATGACTTGGATTTGCGTCTCTCGGGCTGGTTCATGGACTGCATCAGCTTAAGCATTAAAATAAAATTTATTTCTACAAATATAGACATTTAGCACTAAGGGATTAAAGTAAAGGTAGAGTTAGTTTTAACGGTTCCAAATAGTTGGTTTAAACAGTTTCAATTTTTAAACCAGAATAGAACCATTTTAGAACCATTTAACTAAATGGTTTCATTTTTTAAATCAGAATCAAACTGTTTAATAATCGGTTTCATGGTTATGATTTGGTTCAGTTCCATTTATTACACCCTTACCAATGTACTCTTCAAGCTCTAAACTATTTCAACATGCATTGGTATTAAGTTTTCATTTGAATCTTTTACATCATGTTTAACTATGGAAGTTTATCTTGATGTTGCAATTTTTAAACAATTTAAAAGAGAATATTACCAGATGCTACTGGTTTTGGCCCTGTCTTGATTGTTTTTAACAACTGACATCTACTACTCTTGTATTTTGGTTTTCTCCTATTTCTTTATTGCAAATGCTCATGTATTTATGCCTTCTACTGTTTCCTCTTCAGGCGTAGAGATCCCCAAGTATGTTGACAATGTTACACCTCAATACAAACCCAAATTTGATGCGCTGGTGAGAACTTGCATGCTCTCTTTCTCTTTCTGTATGTGTGTATTTTGTTTTTCCTCCTTTTTTGCCTTTCACCATTGAATGAACTGTTGGCTTTTTTCCCTTATGGTTATGAACTGCATTTTTAAAAGCTAGGTTCGTAAGGTGAGATTGGTTGAGATAGGGTCAATTGAACCTGGTTTCCATGAAACTTGACTTCCCTTACATCTATTTTGTTTCTGAGTCTTAGTTGGTGGAGCTGAAAGAAGCAGAACAGAAATCCTTGAAAGAGTCTGAGAGACTGGAAAAGGAGGTTGCGGAAGTACAAGAGCTGAAGGTAAGGGAAAAGAGCCACCATCCTTTCTTCCACTGTAGAAATTATTCATTCTTTGATTTCTCATGGGATCTCTCCTCCCATCTTTAACAGAAAAAGCTTAGCACCATGACTGCAAATGAGTATTTTGAGAAGCACCCAGAGCTGAAGAAGAAGTTCGATGATGAGATCCGGAATGACTATTGGGGTTATTGATATTGCCCTTGCTAATACTGCGAAGCAGACCTGCCTTGGTTGTAGAGACTGCAAACATCCATTTTCATTTACGATCTTCCCATGTTTTTTCCTCTAAAAATCCTTTTTTTCCAGGTAAGGGACCTCAGAGCAGTTTCAAACTGCTAAATAGGTCAATAATATCGATTTATCTAGTGAGCATACATTGCACAACAGAAAGATGGTTACTCTTCATATCTGAACGTGTATCCTGGTGTAAGTTTTGGTCTGCGAAGTCTGGCTGATGAGATTTGGAGCCTATCAATAGGCCATATTTCATGGTTTGTTATGAGTCGCTTGTGCAGGAAGGATTGTTCTGTGTAGTTGTTATGCCAGTAGTCCTGATGTTTACTGCTTTCTTTTTTTTAATCCCCTACTTTAGCTACATCGTGGGATGACAAGAACGGAAGAGAGTCCATCCTGAGTAGCACAACCTTGTACTGGGCCCCATTTTACATACACAGAGATTCAAGGAAGTCCATAGTTCTAAACCCAGGCATCAGATACGGTATTGGTTTTGTCTTAAACCAGGATTAGTGTATGGATCCAATGGAAAACTGGTACGTGTTCGATCTTCATTACAATAATATTAAAACAGGCTAGGATCAGAGATCGTCCAGGTTTAAAACCGAGGCAAATCAGCTTATCTGATGCCGATACATAAAAGATAGGGAATTTAAGGTTAGGTTGCCTCAAACAGTTCACCTAAAAGGATCAAATGTATATTATATATTCTCCGACGCATCCATTCTGCATGTGAATTGGGACCTGAAATCTTATAGTTGGAAATTCCCTATCTGATTGAATGCCTGTCTTTTTCTACGGGGTTTGGGCTGGAGATTTTCCTTCTAAAGGCATAACAGTGGCAGTCGCACCCTCAAAAAGTATAATAAAATCCTTAAAATAAATGAATTTTCCACTCTTACATTCAGATTGAAGATCATACGTGCATATGTTCATGAAGGGAAGTGAAATTAATAAAAAAAAGAAATTAAAAGCTCTTGTAATCATGATTATGTAGCTGTTGTAAATATTATACATGGTAATAAAACTGTTTTACTGAATTATTTCTTTTTCTCTTACCCAAATTTTTTTTTATTTCTTTTTCTATTTAATTAAACCATTCTAGTGAATTATTTATTTTTCTATTTAAATTCAAGGAAATTGGTTGAAAATTACTTAATTTTGTTGGTAATGATTAGAAAAGTTTTCTTCTTTTTTTTAAATAAAAAAAATTGTCCTTTCAATTTCCAACGGCTGTATTTAGGAGCTGGGGATTAGTGGGTGGGTAACTACTAATCTGGATTTTGAGGAAAGACAGTAAAGTTCCAATGGTCTGAAAAAATATACTAGAGAGGGGGTCGCCACCGATAGGTTGGATCTTTTCATTTTGCTGTTGATGCAACTCGGGTACTTATGCAGGTTTTGAGTTGAATTCTATGCTGCCTCCCTCTATTCCTCTATTATCAGCTTCTATTGTAGTTGAGATCAAATAGCATTTTGACAATTGTGACAACTTTTGAATTCATCACTGAAACAAAGCCAGCCCCCCCGCGTGTTTGAGCCTCGAGGAGAATGAAGTTAAGCTTTCGAGGTACACGGGTGATGTTTTTGGTGAGAAATCAAGAATCTATAACCACAGGATGAGCAGTACCTATTGCCAATCAATGGCCACATTGAACCTCCTAAAGGCCTTTGTCATCAGAGATATGCTGCCATGTTGAGAATCACCTCTCTTCTTTACTTTCCTACCTTCCCCAGCTACCAAACGTAGCCTTAAAACGTATTTAGCCGTGAAAATCTGAGTGATTTAATTTGAGCTACACAGAGGGATGCAGCAGCTAATCTAAATTGTTTAATATGATTATGGAATCTTGACTTTTCAAGCGTTCTAAATATTTATCTGCCACAGAACTGCCGGTGTCTGCCAGGCCATAAACCTTAACAAATGTGGATGAGAAGACGGAGGTGCACCAAATCGTAGTAGCGTAGTAAATGGAATTAAATCAAAAGCTTAGTCGTAATGCCATTTGTAGTATTTACATTTCCTGCATTCTGCAACAGCATAACACATGAACATGTATACTGGAATTCAATCATTAACATTAATTTGCAGGTTAATGAAGTAGACTGAAACGCAAACCGTTGGAGAAGAATCTATAGAATCCCCATCTTAATTCATACATCGTCAAGCAACGAAATCCAAGATACCAGTAATGAAAACTTTTGACCAACTCCGTAGATGTACAAATATTAAGAAGATTACCAAAAATGCTGATATGACATGGCTCGCACAATGTCGTAACGTCCTGTCAATAGATGTCATTAGCTATGACTTCCGCTTATAATCTCAGGCCCCTTTTTTTAATACACAAAAGAGCACAAAAATACCCCCTAGGCCGTCATTGGTGAAGTGTGAAGAGTTCAGAAGAAGCACTCAGATTGCACCGAAAAAATTAGCTATCTAAGAAACTACAACGTCCCGAAGAAGAGAGCAGAGATGTCGACAGATAAAACGGGAAGCATATGATGCTGTTAATGCTGGGAAAGCTTAAATCATCATGCCCCACATAAAAGATAACCAGAAGGCAGTATCACATATCGATTACTTCCCCTTGTACCAGAAACTTTCAGCTAGAAGCGGTCAGTTTCTTTTGAGGAAGCTGATCACCTGTCCCATCAGTCTTGTACATTGCCTTCCTCGCGAGCTCATAGCCTGCAAAATTCATTGCACCTAAAGGTGCAATCCAGAAGAACCTAGGCAATGCTCCCTTGAACAGGCCAAGAGGCCCTTCCTGATGAAGGATGGACAATGCCACTATTGACATTGACACTGGCAGACCCTGGGGAGCAGTCATCATCCTTGTCTTCATCACATCAAAAGGGGTGGTGACAACAGCAGCAAGCCCTCCAGATAAAGCCCCAACCAAAATTGTCTCCCAAGGCTCTAGATCCCGATTTAGAAGCTGCTGAGCAACCTTATAGAAACATACAACACAGTGGTCATCACAAAAATGGCCTACTAGCTTTAAAAAAATATAGAAGGAACAATGCAGCATGTACATGGTCAACATGACTCTTGACACAGTATACTTCCATGGTGTCAACCAACCACATCAGACCAGAGCATTTGCACCTTCATGCTAAGTAATGGGTACACAATCACAATGGTAGATGGTCATAGCCCATCAGCAAGGCTTGCTCAACCTCTTGAGAGAAACCTAGAAGATGCAATTCAATATAGGCCATTCAAGTTATTTATGTTGACTGCACCATAATTTCCATTTGCCTTGGTACACATAATATACTAGGTTAGTAAAAATAGATTATTAACCTGCCAAAGTTACATTCTCGATACTCGCGTAGCCAAAAAATGTCTATCGTTCTTGATACAAATAATTGGTAAAAAAATGGAGCAATCAAGGAGAATAACATACTATTGACACAGCTGGAGGGTACTACCCTCCAAGGGATGTAGAGGGCCCTTACCCTTGAAATATTGGGTAAAAATACCCTTTATCCAGTGGTGAAGCATCATCAATGGGTGTTTGGATTGGGTAAATGGACCACTAGGTTTGAGCTTAGATGCGTATATACTCAATAAGCAGGTAAATGGGTTCCATTGCCAGTCTCACACAATCAAGCATATTTCCTACAGAAGAAAAGAAAGAAAGGATGTCACAGCCCCCGAGGCAAAGATTTACATGCATGCATTCACACTTGACAATTGGATATAGATGACGTGGTTCAGGGTTCTAGAAGCAATCAAACTGTAAGAAAGTGGAACCACACTTGAAGGCCAGGATCAGATGGAACTCAAAATGGACAGATTGTAGGAATTTCAAAGAACTTCAATTGCATAACCACTAATCTGATCAGGTTAAACTTCAGGTCGAGTATAGCAAGGAGCCAGGGATCAAAAGATTTCAATCACTATAAATTCTTTAAAATCAGAGAATGGAATCTAGATGAAACCCTATTTGCTTATATCTCAGGCTGATCAAAATAGATAACAGATAACTGGTCAAGTTGTCAAGGCATCGCCTAGGCACCCAAACGGTATTTCAACCCTTAGGCATGCATATGCCTTTTGTTTTGCACACTTTTTTTTTTCAATTGATGTCAGTACTTATATACACCATCATGCATGAAATCATGCATATGTATTTTAAAAAAAAAAAAAAAAAAGAAGGGTAAATTACACCCAAGGTCCCTAACATTTCAAGAAACTACGTCTAGGGTACCTAATGTTTCATATATTATGTTTGGGGTACATAGGTACAAGAAATTCAATAGGTAGAAATTCAGACCTAAAAGAGGAGAGAAAGAAAATATGAAAGCAACAATTGGTGAAGAAAAGCAATAAGAAGGGGAGGAACTAAGGATGTCACCCTGGTTGCAGGAAGCAACTAGAACTAGAAGAAGAAGGTCAAGCTATCGACCAGACTTTGCTCCACCAGTCATGTCAGCACATAACTCAAAATAAATTTCATTTAAGAAAGAAAAAAAAAACCCCTAAATTGATGTAGAAATACAGCCTTATTTATAAAGACCAGATTGACCCTCTTTTGAACTCCTAAATCAACTGTCCATTCAAGTTCCTAAAAAAAAACTTACACTGACCAAATACCTGCTACAGAAGACCTAACAAGACTTAAACTCACTCACTTGCAGCATCTTTGAATTGATTGCTCAGTACTCAATCACACTCACTACTACTAGAAAACATAAAAGACACTTATGTAAACTATTTTTTCCATATACAATACCAGACCCCCCTAATATTGGCTTTTAATTAAGGTTCAGTACAAATTTTACCCCATAAAAAGTAGTCCAAGGCCCATAGAATCCATCCATTGCCTGAAATAAGGTCTTCCTGACCCAAGCGGTAGTCTTGACAGCATCAATAGTCTTGTACTACTCACACACGGTGCCAGACCTGAAAGCAATCGTATATTGATGGTGGAGTAAAGTATTATCAAGTTACAGTTCCATTGTGGAAGACTTATCTGAAACTAGGACAATGTTTATTATATTTACAGGTAATTCTCCAGGATTCGAACCTCAGACCTGGGACAAAATCCTGTCTTTGCTGTCCCTGCACAAGGGGGAGAGCAACAATATTTAATTTCTGATGTTAAAACTTCATCCACTATCAAAATTTGGAAGCAGGGGTTCCACCACTGCAGTTGATGTTCTGCCACTGGTTCCATATGTCACATGGCAATTTGTTCGATTTTCAAACTTCAGGCACCTGTTGTCCATGCTACCCTCAAATCTGGTATATTCGGGGAAAAAATAGGTTTAAAAAACAGCTTCAAAGCTAAATGTTTGGACCACTAAAGTAAAAGGGGGAAGAGTCCAACACATGGTACACTACATGATGAAAATAGGCCACTACATTAGAAGTGAACAATACAGAGAATACTCTACCTATCTAATTGTCAAAATGACCAAATCAGCCCAAATCAGCCCTCAATGTGACAAGTATAGGTGTGAGTGAGAAAAATCATTCTACCACAGGCAGTGGAGGGACACTTTTCCTAAATTTGTTGGTGTTCTATGCCACCCAACTAACTTCTTTTCTTTTTGGTGGATTAATAACTCCGAGCACAGTAAATGTACCTCATCTGGATAAACATAGTGCTGTCAAGTTAGAAACCAGATTTTGGATTCAAAACACATGGATCTTCCCCTGGGCACCGCAAACAAATACTTCATCAAGAGGCTTACTCAGCCGCAACACCAGATATTTTTATTCAGTAACATATGGAGAAATCTTTAACAATACGGTATACAATTCTTATTTGTTGCTTGCACTAATAATACAGTGTGTCGCGTTACATGACTTACCTCATCTGACAACAAACAGGGAATTTCGAGGATAGTTTCTAATTCCCCTTCGGATGATTACTGGGAAATAATACTCTCACCATCCACAAAGGTTTAGTAGAAAGTTCACATGCTGAATGAACAACCATGCATGAAACCCAAACGATTTTTAGCAGCTGATTTACGAACGACATACACAACTAAGGCTATGAGGGGCCAGCTTCACAAATGAAGTTCCTCCTATCTAGATCATATCTGTACTAAAACCACAAGTCCTTTCTCACCAATCCAACCCATTGTCCTTTTTAAGCTCCTCCATCCTACAGTCTTCAACTTCAACCATCCAACTTTTCATTGGGGAAGTCACTGGAGTAAATTGCATCTTGACTGAACCATCTCAAGCAGCTCTCCCTTCTATCTTCACCAGTTAGTCACAACTATGTTCCCAAAATTGCAATTTATCCTCTTAGATCTTTTAATGCCCCTATTAGCCCATCTCATATTCTCAATAACCTCATTTTAACTCAACTCATTCTATTATGTGCTGCTATCTTGTTAATTGACAGCATTTTTGCTCTATAAAGCATGGATACATTCACAGTAAAAATTTTACTTCAATTTTACTTCAATTTCTCTTCTCTCCCTTCAATCTCCTCTATCATCTTTCATCTAGAATATTGTTCATATCACTGTTCACATGTACAGTTCACAGTCCCAGAACAACCCCTTATCTTCTCTTTTCTTCTTCTCTTATTCTCTCTCTTAAGACCACCACCAGCCAGATCAGATCAATCTGCATTAATTGGTATCAGAGGCTAACCTGGCCATGGATATGTACGTTTTCAAGACTAAAGGCTGCTTGCCCAATAGAAGAATTGCTTTATTTATTCATAAATGAAAGAAGAAGAGAGAATTCTTGCTTCACAGTCCGTGGTGGAGATGTTTATCTCAGAAATGAGATCATTGTTGAATCTGATGGTGATGCTTCATCAAATTTTCTATTTCTCAATATTTTAATGGTACTTGCTGTGAGGTGTTTGATTATTCCTGATGCGTCATTAGAGTTCGCCGATAAAGGTTGGAAGTGTGATAGGGTGTAATTGAACGTAATAGAAATTTGTCTACCCTAAAAACTTCTCATCTATGACAAAGTCTTTTTTTTTCAAGGACTGGTTGACAAAGTATGGGTAGAGCCAATGGAGGGAACACCAGTAATCTAGCTATAGGATGAGTTGAAAAGGGAAGAAATTTCAAAAATTCCTAATTATACTGATGCAGTCCAAGGACCAGCCAGTAGTGGATCAGCCCAAGGATGTGTCAACATGGGTCCAACCCACACTGTTCACGTGAACACTGTTCACGCATTACTGTTCACGTGAACACTGTTCACGTGAACACTGTTCACGCGGTACTGTTTACATGAACAGTACCAACAGCATTAATTATGACTCTTTTTATTAGTTTCCTAATTTTCAGTTTATTTATTTCCATTGTTTAGTTTCCTAAAAATTAGGCTAGTTAGTTTAGAAGTCTTAGTTGCTTGGAGACTAAGACTTGCCTAAAATCTAGTTTCCTAATTCCAGTTTTTAGAAACTTTCCTTTTTTATTGTTTTAGGCCTTCTAAATTATAAAGGAAGGTTGGTTTTTACTAAATTTCGTTCTTTCCTATTTTATTTGTAATGTTTCAAAGCTATAAATAAAGAGAATGCAGACTGGCTGCAGGAGTTAGATTTTCCAGAAAAAAAAGAAGAGTTAAATTCTTATTTTCTGGCTAAGTCTCCTATGGTTGTGAGACTCAACCAGATTCCATTCCCTCTTGATTCTTTAAACAGGTACAGCAGGCTTTCAAGACTCATAACTCCTATAGTTCTTTTTAGATCCTCCCCAAACTTCAGAAGGTGTTCACAATCATTACAAAGGTCATCCATACCAAGTTTCATCTAATTCTGACGGTTAGATTTCAAGATAAGTGGGTTTTTTCATTACTTTTCTCTGCAGATTTTTTGTATTGGACTGAATTAAGATCCTGTAGCAAAGAGGGCTTATTAATTTGACTTGCTTTGAACCCTCTTTGCCATCATATACTGAGACAGAACAAGAAGAATTTGTAGAGGACTCCACAAAGCACACCGTTCACAACTGATACAGCTCGTGAAGATGAGAAGACAGAATTTGTGATTCCGCCACAATTCTTTGAGGAGAAAGCTCCACGACTAGAAGATACATTTGGTGCAGACCTGGGGTCGTAAAACCCGATTTTGTCCACTATGGACCCACCCAAACAATAATACACACAAATATGAGGTGCAATGACGAACTCATAAATAATCAGAATTTGTAAGGATGTAATAAGTAGGTTAGAGAGGAGGGGTATGAAGAGGATTACTATTTATTGGAGAAGGATAATCTTGGAAGCCAACTTAAGGAAAGGGTAAATGCTGAAATAAGAAATGGAAACAAGGGTTTTTATGTAATAAGAAGGAATAAAATAAATGAGGAAAGCAGAGACAAGGTAACATAGGGGAGGAATAAAGTAAAGAGAACAGGCAAGAGAATATAAGAGGGAAACAATAAAATAAGAAACCTAAAAAAGGAATAAAATAAAATTAACAAAAGAAGGAACAGGATTAAATCGTGAGGGTTTCATCCTCAACCTCTCGACAAAGCAAATAAAACCAGTGGAAGACTGGTTTCTTCAGAACAACCCAGCCCCTCAACCAGGAACCCAATCCATAGGAGTTAGGAGGGAGCTGGCAACACACTATCTTGTTGAATCCAGGCCATAAAACCCACCCACCAAACAAGTATTAATTTAAATATATTATTGAAGTCGGAGGTAGCCATAATGGCAGGTTACATTGGGTTTCAATGAAAGATCTAACCATAGAGATGGATTCAGCAACCGAGGGTCAACTAGGACTACAGTTGCCGGTGGGTGGACAACCTGCGATCAAACTCTCAGCCCCACAGATCAGAACCCAAGGAGTTATAACAGCAAATGTTTCCCCAAGAACACCGGAAGTAGCAGGAACAGCAGGGAAAGAAAAGAAAGAGAGACGAAGTAGAGAGAGCGCACTGGCCAACATGCCACGACCACACCATTCTGATTCAATATTTCATTCTTCTATTCTCAACTGAATAATTTCTGAGTCACATGCTAATATATGATGAAAAATAAAAAGACTCTTAATTGGAACTAATTCTAGCACTCTTATTCTAATGGAAAGAAGAAAAAAAATTGAAACAAATCAATCTAAGACTCAACTGGAAATAAAATCAAATCTAAAAGGACTCTAATAGCTAACTTACGACTGATAAAGATGGAAATAAATAAATCCTATCTAAATCCCTCAAAATAAAAGATTACAAAGATATCCCAATTAAAATAAAATCCTACAAACATTTTCAACCATATTCGTCATCCTATGGGCCCGCCGCTGCATCAACATTCCTAATATCCATGAGCTGCCAAAATTTTGTTATGGTTTGAAACTGGATTTGAAATACAAGAAGCTGGCTCCTTGACTCTACAAAACCCAAGAACGAGTTTTCACAAGCCAAGTAGAACTGATACAGTTCACAGCCAGAAAAAGAGAAAGACTGTCTTCTTGTGGATTGGTATGGTTCAATTGTGAACCAATTCTCCGATTTAGACCTAGAATCTTACGGTTCATACCAGATTCTGTTTGAATTTTATTTCCTTATTCTTATTAATATTGTAATAGTTGAGCTGGATTAGATACTACAAATCCAACCTTGTTTAGGTCAGTTTCTATTTAATTAGTTTCCTTTTTTTTAATTTTTTCTATTTTGAGTAGTTTCTATTTAATTAGTTTCCTTTTTTAATTGTTTCTACTTTAAGTAGTTTCTATTTTCAGTTTAGTCAGTTTAAGAGAACTCCCAATAGTTTGTGATTGGGAGATGGGGTAAATTTTTGTTTCAATTTTTATGTTATGCTTTGAGTCTTTATAAAGTTATGTAGGTCTATGTTCAAACCTAACAATTTGATAGCAGAATTAGCTAAGGTTCAGTTTTATTTTGAAGTGGAGGTTGGTTCCTCTCTCATCTTTTTACTGTTCACAGTCCCAGAACAACCCCTTATCTTCTCTTTCTTCTCTTATTCTCTTTTAAGCCCACCACCAACTTATCTCTGATCGATCTGCATTACTCTGCCAGACTAGAATGGAAATCTATGATCTGTTGGTGTTATGGTTTTTCCTGCAGTTGCTGTTCGGGGTACTTTAGATCATTGTCATAATGTCATCATGCTTGTAATATCTCTCTATGTAAGGAAATTTTCATAATTTTAAAAAAAATAAGTTAAAAATAGTTTTGCCCGTGGAAACTAAAAGTTATGAGAAATAGATTGTATCATGGACTAGCGCCTATACTTGAATAGGCTAAATTCTATACCTTTTTGGACTCAGCATAAAGCCCCATGCCAGCAACATAGAAAGGAACTTCCCGGAAAAGTGTGGCACCAGTCCCTCGGAAAAATCCCTTGAGACCATCTTTACTCAAGGTACCAACAATTGCCTCACCCACATTGTCAAAAATGCCAGCTTGCAACCGTTGCTTCAATACCTCACAAGGAATCCGCACTGCTGTTCCTAATACTGTACTGCAGAAGGATGCCACAGATTGCACCTAATTGGCATGTAATTAAATTTAATGGTTAGATGAAAGTGATACAAGTTTATAGCAGTAAGCTCTGAATTTGTGTTTATGTGTGCATACTCTTTCTGCATAAAAAATTTATAGCAGTAAAGCTCTGTGCATGTGTGTGTGTGTGTGTGTGGTCATTTTCCCCATCTCTGTCTTCTTCAAACCTAGACCCAATTTTCATCATACAATTTTAATGATAAGCATATACCTGGATTTCTGGAAGTGCTGGAGCCACATTTACTAATAGAAGTTTGCTTGCTTCAAAGATTCCAGTTCGCAATCCATGGCTGTTGATCAAAAGAATCACATCATACGGTAAATAAAATGAGCCAAAGCAACATGAGATCTCCTTGCAAACTAAAGAAAAGAAAACTAACCTTGAAAATTGACCAAGAATAGCCGGGAAGCAACCCCGATATAATCCTCGAACTCCAATTTGAGGAAGCTTTGACACAATTTCTGGGAAGGAGAGTGTTGATGCTTGCACTCGAGTCTGATGAGTCAATATTTTGTCATGAAAAAATCCCAAAAGATTTATAAGTTATATAAAGACAACAGATGGTAAAAAAAAAAAGACACTCTTCTAAGATCCAATTTTCGATATGCTTGAAATTTAAAGAAGCAAAAACCAAAATATATCCATTCTAAGATTTAATTTTTGAATGGCAGGCTATAACAAATTTTTCTTACTTATTTGATATAAATAGGAATGTTAAAAGCTAGGATGATAGAAGATTCTTAATTGCTATCAAAAATTATGTTTCCCAATGTATGTTTTCTAGACATAGAATCAAAAACTTGTTGGCCATGGAAATTCCAGACCGGGGAGTTCCATAAATAAAAGATGTATCATCAGAGGATAACTACAGAGTTCTTGGTTTTCATTGTTTTCCATATTGCTATCCATGAAGAAAGAACAAGATGGGATAACTGGGGAACCTTATTTAGAATTTCAGATATACAGCACCTGCTAGTTGGTTCCATATTCTTATGAATCTTAACCCTCTTTTATATTATCAACCTGCTTTGGAACTATCAAAGTTCACACCTTCAAAATACTCGTTGGCATACCTTCACACCCCTCAAACCTCTAGACTGAAGCTCCCTGATGAGTTATCGTGGCAATTTATTAGAGATATCCTCTATTTCAACCTTTTTTATCACATTCGGACCCACAATAATGGTGTTTTTTTTCCCCAAATCTTCAGGTCCTAGGAGAAAGCATTCAGAGGAAGTCGTGATGACAGAAAACACCTCTAATTAATTCACTCTAACATAATAAATGGAGGGGGTCCCAACTAATGGTATCAGAATTATGCAGGCTCATGATTTCTTTCCACCTATTCCACTGCTCAACACCATCTTGTGCAGCAATAGGAGTCCCTCACTGTCATAGATAAAAGCACCCAATTTTCATCAAAGTCGCATAGACAAGTTGGTGTTTAAAGAGATAGCAGTTCACCTCCACAGGAAGCTAAAAATGCTGAAATACAAAGCCTTAAAACTGGAATTGACAACCATAGGCCTATTAGTATATATTTGAAGGAAAACTAAAATTGCCTAATTAGACATGCATGCAAACCACTATGCAGAAGAAATTATTTAGCCAAAGAATTTGCCTTCATCGTATCGACGGGATACAATAGAGAAGTGGAAAGTGCACTAGCAAGCCCTCCAGCCAACGCAGATTTCAGAACACTTCCAGTAGAGATTTCCACTGGCGGTGCAACAGCAACAACAGTGGCAGCTTCAAACCATATATTCCTGTGAAAATAATAGAATGAAATATCACACATTCCATTAATAAAAAAATTGGCCCATGAATATCAAGCACTGTGTAAAAACCAAAAGAGCGAGGAAGAGAGAAAGAGCAAGGATGCAACTTTGCTACACAATGTATCTCATATGAATCTTGGAACAAAGGTTTCAATGTTTTATCGTAGCCACAAACATATGAGGAAATAAAAGTAAACACTGTAATCACTGCATAGAAAGCAGTATTCAAAAGTTGTGACTTGCCTAGATAGAAGCAAGATGCTGTTACAGTGAACATCACAAGAAGGCCATTACAACTTGATTGCATGGGATCCCTTATACTATCGTGGAAAATTGAAAACATCATTGTCAAAAAGAAAACCTGAGAAATGTGCTCCATAGAGCTCGTGTATTTCAATTTCCATTTTGATCATTGATAAAGGAATCTAGTTGTTATAGTAGTAAGGAGGAGTGATTTGATTCAGATTGAAGGATCTAAAAAAACTAGGGGCAGACCTAATATGACTCTAAGTGAGGTGGTGAGAAAAGACATGCATAGCTTAGGCCTTGTTTCAAGTATTACCTCGAACAGAGCTGAATAGAGGGCACGAAGCCAATGGAGCTGACCCCATTTAATTGGATAAGGATTTGTTGTTGTTGTTGTTGTTGACTTGTTGTTGTTGTTATTCTATAAAGGAATCTAATCAGGAAAGGTGAATGGACAAAACTAAATAACTAGTCCCTAATGGACAAGAAATCTATGTTACAAGGATGCAGGAGTTGGTAATACTTGTTAGTGTTGGAGTCCGAGTAAAACACGGTCATGGGTGTTGAACTCAACAAACCCCAAAAAGAGTTTCTTTTAGCATTTTAGAATATTATTAACTACTATTATACTAATAAATCCCATAATTACTATTATTAGAGGGGGGGTCAAATCGATGCTGTTAATTTACTAACTCAATTTTAATCTCAATAATTATTAGATCATTAACATAATAAATTGATACTACTACACAACAACAATAATCTATTATTTGATGCAGTGCAACATATGGGCCCAACGGATAATCATCAAGAAGCTTGTGGTTTCTCCCCCCCCCAACCCAAGGAAAAAAACACATGTGAAAAAAGAGCTCACCACTCTCCTAAAACTCAATAAAATTCGATACATATGAATAAAAAATTAAGATTAAAGCACTATATCATTCTTATATGACCCTCCTCAAACCTACTTGACTCAAATATAGAAAATAGCACTAACTAAACTCCTATTCCAAGGACTGTTTTTATCCATTACAGCAAATAACTGAAAAGAAACAATAAAAGGATCACAGCACCCCCAACTAAATATGACGGAGCAGTTATTGATCAGAAAAATAAATAAAGTTAAAAAAAAAATAGCTGGGATGACTCTAGATGTAAACAGAGTCCTATCAGTAAGGACTTCTCTAAACCACTTCCACCCCATCAATTGTGATTTCCAAAACCAAAAACATGTCCAACATTTAGAGAACGATAATATAAGGTTGACAAAGAGAAAATAGGAAAAATATTGTCCTGAATTTTCAAACTGTAAGAAATATAGTACCGAATCTTTAATCTGCCATTAAAATCAGAAAAGCCTTCTGCTTTATTTTCTCCATCAAAAAGATCATTCTGATCATTAATCTGATCTACTTTAGTTCCCCTTTCTGATTTTTGAGCTGTCCTTCACCATCAATTGACAATAACATTTGAGATTGAAAATATATTTTCTACTGTCACAAATTCAAAATGGTGTTTTACTGTTTCATAGTCAAGGTTCATAGCCTTGGTTGTGCAGATTGAGTCTACACTATTGAATCTATTCCAAATTCCAATATCAATCATTATATAAAATAAGAGAGAAGCATATAAACCCCAAATCTAAGATAAATAGCTCCACAGGCACATACATTTTCCCCTTTCTCAGCAGCTCCCCCATCCACTGCCTCAATATTCTATCTGCCCCTCCCCCCCGCCCCATCCTTCTTGTCTCCTTTCTCTTCATCTTTTTCTTCCTTTATCTGGTTTCCTTAGAAGGGGCAGGTCTCCCAGGGGAAGAATACTGATACAACATTAAATGCCCACTCCACTTTCTCCTTCTGCCACTGGCTCCATTTCCAACGGCCATATTCCCAAGGCAATCTTCCAACGGCTATATATTGTAACGGCTCCTTTACCCTCCCTTATATATATATATATATATAGGTTTAAATGAAAAGCAAATAATTGGTATTTTTGGATTTGTGGGTGTGCCAATATGAGCTCCCATGTTGAGTATAGATCCTCCAATGGTGAGAGAGTCTCACACTTGGGTTGAGCAAGTCCCCAAAAGACCCAGATTTAAGTGGTTTCACTGATCCTTGGGTTAAGGGTCCCTTATGAACCTTATTATCATGTACTTGTTTCTAAATTCACAATAAATCTTCTTCATTTCTAGCTTATTATGCATTTCGATTTTGAGCTGCATCAAATAACACCCCCCCCCCCGGCAAGTAGGTGACATATTTATTGCAGAATTTGTGTCCAAGCAATTCAGCAGGGGGAGCAACAAGGCTGGATGGTCCAAAGTTCCAATCAGCAACACACCATATTAAAAATCCCTGAACAAAGCTGCAAACTGTTTTCTAAAGATTAATGATAAGAATCCTACAGCGACAGTTCATTAACTAAAACAAAGGTCAAAGCAGAAAATTCTCATAGCTTCACATAAAAGAACACATAAAAAGCCATCACCGTTTTGGTTTGTAGGCAATGTAGGAGTGTGCGACAATGGCTTTCCAAAGGGTGTGTTTCTTTTTACGCCTAAAGATGTATAGCTTTTGAAACATAATTGCCCACATTCCCCTCATAAAAGCTCACCCACTACACCTGGTACACCATCCCCCCATGAACGTTTATGTTTTCACCACCATGGAGGAACGGGGCTGGAGCTAGAAGATGAAGTTCAGCCATATTTTAGAAGGCAAAACCATCACAGCATCTCTTAGTGTCATTAATAGTTTTGTATAGCATCGAAATTATTATTTCAGGGAACAGTAGAAAATCCACAACAATATTTGCTACAGTAACAGAGACTTGGGGATGGTCTTCCTTCTTTAAGGGTTTTATTTAATTTTCCTAAACCATAATCATCAATACCCATAGATGAAAAAAAATGTGATTAAATTAAGATAAACCCTAATGAAGGCCGAGTACATAAGCCCCTCCCAGGCCCCCAATGGCGGGAGCCTCGTGCACTGGGTACGCCCTTCATAAACCGTAATGAAGTTGTAGTACATACTCATTCATGAAAATCAATAAAGCAAGAGTTAATTAACAAAGACCTAAGAGCATATATCTCTAATACTCTGTAATGAGTTTCAGCAACCTAAGATGATAGGTTTCAGAAATCCAGGAGATAACCAGAATAGCAGTCAAGTAAATAAATCAGATCTAAGAGAAATTTAATATAAGAAGATCAGAAGCTCAGAATGGGTTAGAAATCAAGTTAAAGGTCAGATCTATGAAGAGAAAAACTCCTCAAAACCTGATTCAGATCTGATGGCCTGATTGGGATTTATGGTACCTACTGAAAATAGGATACTAGAATCAGAGTTAGAGAACAGGGAATCAGTCTCAGATCTTAGAGGGATCAAATCAGAATAAAAAAGAACTCAGCAATAGCAACAGAATATCAGTACAAAACAGAACCAGAAATCGGTCCACAAACAGGAGAAAACAGAGAACCAAATCTGGAATAGAACTCTAATGAATCAGTATCAAAATAAAAAAAATTTGAAACCAGGAATATGATAAGAGTCTAATTGAATGTCTAGATCTGAAAACAGATTTGAAAAAAAAAATATGGTTTTATGATTGAGAAACTCATATTTCCTACTTGAAGAAGGAATCTCAGAAATTAGTTGAAAGACTGGAGTTTAAGATCAAAACAGTAGGCAGAACTTCAGATAAGATTTAAGAGAATGAAGAACCAATCAAAAAGTTCAACTGAAACAATCAGATTCAGTCAAATAAAGTATGTGCATGAAGAAAAGGAATTTTTTTTTACTGACCTGATTTTGACAGAAGGAAGAGAGAAAATAAGAAGAAGAAGGAGGGATATGATCTAAGTCTCTCACCTGAAACTTCACTGGAATCCCACCAGCCTACCTTAACATCTCACCAAGCAAGGGTTTCACTGAATCTCACAGCAAGCGATTCTAAATCTCACAGAACAGTGAGGACAAAGCCATTACTCACCAGTAAAAATCGAGGGGGAGGGCTTAGCCCTTGCATCAATCTATAGAAACTGAATGGATTGAGTCATTGACGCAGGAGCAAACGCATGGTTTGATCGGGTTGACCCAACCTGGAAATCCAGGCCACATTGATGGTCCAACCAAACCAATTGGGTTTTGGTCCACCGAGATAGTTAGGAATTTTATTTCATTAGTTGAGGTTATTAATGTAATCTGGTTATTATACTTTTTATTTGATTATATTGCAATAGATCAGTCAATGTAAGAAAAGTAGAATCGGTTGCAAGTTGTTTTAGGTTTTAAGTAATTATAGAAGTCATGTTATGTTTCAGTTGTGGCGTTAGAATAGGATTTAGTTTCTGTTATGACCTGTAAACATAGTTGTCAAGGCGTCGCTTAGGCACCCAAGCGGCTTTGTGAAGCCTTGGAAACTCCTTGGTTGCCTAGGCGCCCCGTCAGACCTCCAACACCTTGGTTCGCCTTGGCGCTTTGACAACTATGCCTGTAAATATCTTGTACTTGAAGGAGGTTTTCAGATTTGAGGTATGGTATGAAATTGAGTTTGGCATTGTGTGCCTGCATGGCCAATTGCGAGTGTGAGCTGCGAGTCACTGCAAGTCGGAACCTCTTCCTTCCCCGCTCAGTTAACTCATCTTCTTACTAGATTGATTCCCTTCTTACCTTCCTTATTCTTCTTCTCCTCCTCACTCCTCTGGATCTATCCTATTTTATTCCTGGTGCTGTTACTGGGTTTACTGCCCATATTGGTATTACTATTACTGATGGCCTAATAAGAGATCATAGGAGCTCTCTCTCCCTGTTTACTGCGAGTCGTAACCTCTTCCTTCCCCGTTCATTAACTTATCTTCTTACTAGATTGGTCCCCTTCTTACCTTCCTTATTCTTTTTCTCCTCCTCTGGATCTATCCTATTTTATTCCTGTTGCTGTTACTGGGTTTACTGCCCATATTGGTATTACCGATGGCCTAAGAAGAGATTGTTGGAGCTCTCTCAACTGAATCTTGTTTAGCCCGAACTTTGGGGTGAAGCCTCCTTTCCCATTGGGGACTTGATCCTTAAGTTTTCCATCATGACCATTGTCCATGCTGTGAAATCCCTAAGTTTTCATTCACGGCCATTTTCAGTTGCAATCAGGTTTGGTCTGCTGGGCCGCTGGCTTCTCTGGAGTAGCAGGTAGACAACAACCCTTTTCCCCGGTAACCATGTCTTGCTTTATTTCTCTTTGTTCCAAAATTCCCTTGACTTTATAGATAATTCTGTTTGGCCCTATCCTCCCATTCTCTTCCACAATTACCCTCAATCCTTTTACATTAATTCTTGGTCTGTCCCCTACACTCATACCTTAGTCTTAAGGCCTTCTTTGTGCCACATAATTGCAGACTTGCCACTCTCTTCAATGTTTAAGCCTATATCTTCCAGGATGGGCCCACAGCGGAGCCAAATTGAGGTTTTGCAATCCGGTCCCGCATCAATCATGGTTCAAAATCTCAGTGGCGAGATCTCGAGATTCTCGAAGTTCTCGAACAGGTCGAGACGAGATCTCATACAAGACCTGATCTCGACCAGTTCTCGACCGGTCTTTTCGAATAGTTCTCGACATTTTCGGCCAGTTCTCAACTAGTCTCGACATAATGTATGACTTATAACTTTATGGTCTACTTGACTACTTAGGGTTCATTTACTATGACAATTAACTAATTAAATGCTATTATGTTTATTCTTCTACTAAAATATAATTTTGCTGCCTAATTTGGCCTTCTTTGATCTTCTACTAGTGTAACATTATGTCAAATGGCCAAAATTACCCTAAGTTTACATCTGAACTTTAGACCAACACTGCCAAACATGGGAGTAAACTCAAACAACCACCATGTGTGATTAATTTTTCAATTTTATTGTTTAAATGTAATTATGTATGCTAAAAGAGTGATTCCCTAGAGTATCAAGCTTTAAAATGACCATTTGAGCCCCAAGACATAGTTTGAACTTTCATGCAGAAAATGCATGTTCTCGCGGAGATCTCGATCAAGATCTCGGTTTCTCAGAAGGTTGAGACACCCTCGAGACTCGAGTTTTCAAACTATGTGAATCAGTCATACTAGCCTTCGGAAAGACTGTCGACCGATACAATTCAATTCTGAACAAAGTATGAAAAGAAACAGACAACCATAGACCAGGAATCCTTGCATAAAGTATGAAAAGAAAGAAATAAACATATACCAGGAATCCTCCCATACGCAAAGCTAGAATGGAGTTTCCTACCCAGACTAGGACTTCTAGACACTGAAATAAATTAACTACCAATAGGAATTAATAAGGAATATTCTAGCATTTACAAAGAAATAAAATAAACAAAATAATAATCCTACAAGTGACCCCACGATTTGGTTATGAGAGAACCAGCTAACTCCCAAACTGCAAGGCTTGGCTTGAACTAGAAACTAGTTCAGTTGAACGAAAGACTCGTTCAAAGTGGAACCACAGGCCTGTTTTTTAGACTTGGCCTGGTTCCTCCTGCGTTGGTACTTCAAAGAGAACCGCTGATCTGCACATCTGCATCAGTCTGCGATCTTCACACTGGCTTAACAATTTAGAACTTTACCCCAATCCCAAATAACTTATGTAAAGATGCTTTCAATTTAAATGAAATGATCAATGTAAATACATATACAGTCCTCCAGTCTCACACTGTTATCTGTAGTTCTGTATAACTTCATAAGATATGGTTCACAAGGTTTTGCATGTCGAGTTCCTTAACATACTTTAATGATTTTCTACTCCTTTTTGCATGATTTCATTCCATCCAACCTACATGTATCGAGCAAGTGCAAAAGTGAAACTAGTCAGAAGAAAAACTTTAATTTTATACAAAAATACTTACTAATAATCAATCATTAAAATCCAATAAACTCTTTATAAGTCTTAATAGTCCCATTAAATTCAAAGCAAAGTGGGCTTCTGTGCTTAGTTATTCTTTTCAAGGTTTTTGATAACTCTAATAGTTAGAACAGAAACCTAGTCTTACCGGGGATCATCCTTAAGTCGATCAAAAGGAAGAAGCAACATGAAATTGCGGAAATGACCATAGGATATAGATCCTTCGGTGTCAGCATTCAAAAAACGCATCATGGCAACAGCATTATCTTCATTGGCTGGAAGTCCGGCATTTTTTAGGGACGTCAAAATTTCACTTTTTTGCAGTGTTCCAGACTTGCTCAAACATAGAGTTGTATAAGCTCGAAGAATTGTAGGTTCCTTCTGCTCCATCAAGGACAAAAACCGCTTCCAGCCGAATGATTTTGAAAATAAGTGACGTCTAGTGCGGCACATAAATTCCTGAGCATATCTTCGAGGTAATCTTCTCTTTCCCATGGCAACTTCAAGATCTTCTAGTGTTACCTGGCCATCGCCATCTCTATCGAGCTCCTCAAAGAACCGCTTTCCTGTAGACACATTTCAGCAGTTAAAGACAGGATTAATCATCATAAATGACAAGAATCAGAGTCTAATTCCTACCTCCAGGACCGCATAAAAGATAAGGTTAAACAACCAAATGAATGAAGAAGTGACCAGGGAACAGGATCTAAACAAGTATAAGCATTAGATAAACAATAACTATATAACAAAATGTCTTAGCAGAGCTCAAATCGTATGATAATGCTGGTGCAAATAAAATCCAGGATATGACTATGCCATAGATGATCAATTACAATACAGAAACAATTAAAGGTTCTAAAAGACGATGAAACTCCAAAACATTGCCCTGTAAAGTACGCAAATTAACCATGAAAAGCAGATAGTAAAATGTTATTCAATGCAAAGGTAGAAAGCAACATTAATGTAAAACACCAATATTTCAGGCTAGGCAATATTGCCAATATTTAAGCTCCATCAAATCCTAGAGTGATGCAAAGTTATCCACAACTATAATGAATGCAAGAAAATAAAACTGTCCTAAGACACTCTTTGTCCCTTAAAAATAATTCAATAAAATAGGCAGTCAAACAAAGCATATAAAAATTTAAACTAAGCTACCCAAATATCATCGTTCTGCTCTATTTTGTTCATACCTTCTGTTAAACAGTAAGTATTTATGTTGATACTTGCCCCTCAACCCATTTCAAGACTTGCCACTGTCACCTTCAAACCTCCAATTTGCACCATAACACTCCTCACTGATGAACTGAGTTACGGAGAAGCCCTTCCATCCTTATTTCATCTCCCAATCTCCCATTAAAATTCTTAATTCATCTACAGTGATCTAGGACTTTATTATTTGACCCTAATGAAGAGAAAAGGGGACAAAACTGTAAATTTTGAAGCAAAGTGAGCCAGATTACATTTTTTTTTTTTTTTTTTTTTGGGGGTGTTTGTCTGCAAATGCATGCATGTCTGATTAACACAACATACAAATTTAAGTTCATTATTTAAATATTCTTCAATATAATGGCTGTTACTGACTTTAATTGAATCAAAATTCTTCTTAATTTCAACAGAAGTTTTGGTTGCCAAGTAAACATTGTAACACTTTAAAAAGCAATAAATTAGTTGCATAGAAATTATAGATTAACCCAATTTTCACCCATTGCTAATATGCGAATAAAATAAATCAACTATTTTGTACTCTAAAATTAAGTTGTTCAGTTTTCCACTTATCAATGTTAACGTGATTCTATCTTTGCATTATCAAGCTTCTTCTCCATTGGTACCATAAATGGAACGGATTTTTAAATGCTGCAGTATTAGTTGACTGTCCTATTATATATTCCCAATGTTGTAGCCTTGTTGTGTTTAAAAAACAACTCTGTTTCTGACCTTCTGCAATAATCTCCATGTTATGTTTTTCTGGAAATAACTAGCATTTTTGGATACTAGTTCTTGTTCATTCATGAACTTATTATTGCTGAGAATTATTTTATTTTACATAATGCTTGTTTAGCATCTAAGAATCTGAATATAATTCGTGAACTATACATATAATTTGTGAACTATATGTAGTAATGCAGATTAAGTATAGCACAGCAAAGATAGCATAGTACTGTGTTCCAAACCTAGTTAGCCCACACAAACCAGCTTAAGCATTGAGAAGGAAGTACATATAAGAGCATAATATATTAAGAAAACTAGACGCCATACACTAGGAACTAATGATCCATTTGTCAAGTTTGAGCTGTCAAACATAACCTATTGATGGCCAAGGTACTTAAAGAATAAAGGGACATGTACTTAAAGAATAAAGGGACATACCTTCAGACTCTGTATACCTGAAGAAATCCTGCACAGAGAATAACTTTTTCTTATCAGGATGGTCTTTGCAGGGCTTCCCTAACTGAGGGAGAAGCTCAATCAGTTCTGTCAATGAAATAATAGGAAGTGTGGACCGCAATCGCTCAACATTTGATAATGGAATATTGAGCAACCCATTTGCAAGCTTCTGAGGCGAACTGCTTTCTGTTTCTTCACTATTACCAGCAGAGACGGCATCGTCACCCTCTTCAGTTACTCCTACCAGACTTGGTGGCACACCTCCAACTCTTGCAAACCTCAAATTCCCGAGAAAGTAATTGACATCTGCCTTTTTCCCTCTCAGTATATCTGTAACTACCCCAAAGTGATCAGATGTAGGCAAAGGAGAAGAAGAAGTTTCAGTACCAGAACTCTTATGCAATGTTTGCTGAGCATTCTTGTCAAATTTTTGAAGATTTTGAGTGAACTGGTCAAATATTAAACCTATAAGGAGTTCCAACGACAAATTGTCTCCTTCCTTACATGTTGTACCCTCGTTCTTAAATGATCCAGCAAATTGGCTACATTCCCTCCGCTTCCGTTTAGATGCAACCCCAAAAAATGATGATGACTCTTTGCATGAACCTGAACAAGGATTCTCTTGAGCACACTGTTTCTGAGAACGCTTCCTTCCGTTTTTTAATGGACTTGGAAATGCCTGAAGAAAACTGTTAAGCAACAAAGACCAGGTAACTGCAAAGTGCAAGCAATTAGTACAAGAGACTTTCTCTCCAACTAAGTCCTTCTCTTTTTTCTTCAGAAGCTCGGTCTTGCGGTCATTGCCTCCGGCGTTGGGAAAAAACGTACCCAAAAACGTCTTGATCGGAAATTTTATCGACACGTTTTTCTTTCTATCATCAACAACCTCCTCGCACTGTTTCTTCTTCAGAAAAGAGCTCCTGTTACTGTTCTCATCGGTGAAATTTAATTTTGCGAAGAGTTCGGGATTGTTTGTCCCAGTTCTCGGACCCGCCCAGCACGACTCTAGATCTTTCGCAGCGCGACGAATACCAGATTCAAGTGGTGAAAAAGCACCCTTAACAGCGTCAAGGGAATTAAAAAAGGATTCTATGGGGTCATTCCCAGTCAACATTACGAATACGATGTAAAGCAGCTCTAGGTTCAATTGTGCAAATCAAACATACAAAGCTAGCAATATTTGCATTGATCAACAGATTCACAAAATTGATCTCAACAGAATATACGATTCACCCGCAAGACCTCCAACCACAAAATCCGATCCGATGAACAAGCGAACGAGATCTGTAAAAATAAACAGTGAAAACAATCCTGTTTTGAAATTACAAAATCCTAACAGTACAAGTCATCATTCGAAACAAAACGATTCAACCCATCGATTATCATCCACGGGAGTTGGAAATGTCCTCCCTCGATACAGAAATCTTTCAAAAACGAATTCAACCTGAAGCGTTGGCAGAGTAGAGATTAACAGATTTCATTTCTCTGATCCAATCAACTGAGGAATACAGCGACTTTCACCGTCAAAATTCCGCTAGGTTTGGCGGGGAATGCAGAGGGAGAGGAACGAAATCAATGAAGACGAAGAGGACAAGTCGCACAGAAAAATAAGGAATAATTTCTATAAAACAAATTAAAAAAAAAAGATTTTTTTTTCTCTATATGGATAAGGTACAGAAAAAAAGCTGACGCAGCAGCAGTAGGATGGAAGACATTTGGGCATAAATAAATTGGGTTGCAGATGAGGCCATGTTTGTTTATGCTTTAAGCAAAAACTCTTCTTTTTTCTTTTTTTTTTATGCTTTTATTCTTTTTATTTTTGATTTAAAAAAAATAAATATATGTTTATTTTCTTATTTTTACCCTTATTTTTAATCATTTTTTAACCTCAATTTTCAAATCTCTTTTTTTTTTTTCATTGTAAATTTTCTCATCAAAATATGAACAAGAACACGTGTTTTTTTTTTTTTTTTTTTTTACCCTGTGGAATTGATTTTTAAAGATTAATTACAATTGACAAGTGAAATGTAATTCAACGAAAAAGATGATTCCTACAATTTTAGAAAAGGATACTGAAAGATACAACGAGTCACACCATGTGCAATCAAATTTAAGGATGTACCTACATATTCAGAAGTCAAACTATGAAATTGTTGTCGTCTTATGTAAAAATGTATAGCGTCAATCTCTTTCGGTGGTGGATTCTCGAATTTGTTTTAGCAATATATCAAAGTATGATAATCAATACACACTTTCACATGATGAATTCTATTAGCAGATGTCATAGTCCATGATGGACCGCTTTGGCCTCACCGATAAGCTCTGAAGCAAAAACATACTCATGTGAAGAAGCAACCCCATCTATTTAAATCTAAAGTATATAAGGACAAATATGGCTTAAAGTTAGTCATGAGACCAATATAAGGTTTGTGGTGTACTATTTTTATTTTTGCAGGTCATAGTTTATATATAATGTACATTTGGTTTTATATAATTTAGGTATGTATTTTGAATGTTGTTATCACTCACCCCAAAAATATATATAACACATCTAAATCCTATAAACATTATAAAATCGAAAAATAAAATCATACAAACCTTATAAACACACTGTGAAAGAGATTTTGTACAGGTGTCTTCTTTTTTTTATATTAAGGCAAAAGATTTTATGGCTGACAAACCAAGCATCTGACACCTCGATCTAGTAATCAACACCTTGGACTCCACACAAAATCTTTCTCTCAATTACAAAGTTTTCAAATACTACCTCCTATAATCTAATCTATTGATTTTGTTGCTCCCCACAGTAGAGAATTCTTTCTTTACATTAAATAAATCAATAGAACGTCTATTTTACAATAAATTAAATTTTCTTAACCTTTTTATAGAAGCTTTGTTTGTTTCGATGTAAAAAGGTCAAACATGGAAAATTTTCCTATAAATATTTAAATATAAAATAGTGAAAAAAAAAACAATGAAATATGTGAAATTTGTTTGCGAAGACACTACTTGTTTTCATGTAAAATTATTGCAAAATAAGACTTTTACATTGTCTTTTCTTAATGTAAACTGCAAAGATAAACATTGAAAAAAATAGATCAATTATGTATCAAAAAAAAAAAATCAATTTATAAAACAGAGAAAATAATTCAAGTAAACATGAAAAATTTATAACAAAACAAATGGAGGTTGAATACCAGAAACATATAAGTGAGAGAAAAAAAAAAAAAAAAAAACTCATCTTTTATTTAAATTATGAAAAACACCCCTAGATCTATGTATATCTCTTTCCATTATCCAATTGCCTATAAGGAAAAAAAATTACGAAATGATTAAGAAACTAGATTGTATTTAAGGCTTTAATTAATAAATAATAATAATAATAATAATCAAGTGTTGCAACTTGCACCTCTTCCTCATCTTGCCACGTGTCAAATCATCTATCATTACATTTTTTTATTACTACATATAATTCAAAATAATTTTCTTGTCATCAATATTCTTGTTTCCTTTTCTTGGGTTCCAATCTTCTCCTGCAGTTGGAGGGACTCTAGTCGTGATCCAACGGCTAGAGTTCACTCGGTGCACATAGCAATACATCACTATATGTGCCAATGAACTTCAACCGTTCGATCACAACTGAAGGAACTAAACAACCGGAGAGGTTTTTTTTCTCCCCAACCCCCAAATATCCTAAACCCCAAATAAGAAGGTTCAGCTTGAGCAGGCTGGGCCGGTTTTTTTTCCTCCACCCAACAAAGCCTGGCCGGACCTTAGCCTTGGACCTCAAAACCAGCCCATCCCATCCTGGATCAGCTAATCCTGCCAGGCCCAAGATGTCCAACCCCAAATATTTGAAGACTAAGGTATTGAACCTTAAATAATGACTATGTCATTACGGCAACCACTAGGCTTCACAACCACTGCATCCAAGTTTATAAACTGGGTTTAGGTCGGGCTGAACACATTCTCCAACCTTGAGCTGTCTCAGCCCAGCCCACTAGCCTAAGAATCTCAATCAAAGTCCAAAAATTATTGGACGGGCCTTATGAAGGCTTGAATTTTTTGGGCCCAACTTATATTCATAGGGAATCTATCTCTAGAAACTCCCACTGTCCTATGGAATCGGAGAAGAAAAAGATGATTCACTATATAAAATGAGGTAATACAATAGATATTTCTCAAGAATAAACTTTGTCTCAAAAAGCTAGCTCAAAAATTCCTTTTATTAAACTCGTCTCCATGGCTAGGGCAACAAGACACTTCCGTCATATACCTCAAAAAAATTCTCATTCAAATCGCCATCAAATTTTATCTAAACGGGTCAATCTTCAAAACATGTACAAGAATTCGAGACACAAATAACTTTTTGTTCATAATCTTTTTATATTTATATATATATATATATATATTATCCTCATAGATGTCGACATTGAAATGAAAATTCAAGCATTAAATGGCTAATATGGGATTTATAATAATGCAGTATACAGTTAGGAAATAGGTCAAATTGAAGAAAAACTCATAATTTATGCATGGATGTCAATTAAAAAATGTATGTGAGTATGGAGAGAGACATTTAATGACTTTATAGTACCTTTTCACTTGAATTACATGCTGCCTAAAGCACCATATCATCTTAATACTTTTTTTTTTTGGTTGAAGTCTTTATTCACAATTTGATTAAAAAAAAAGGATGTCTAGTGCACAAAGCTCTCGTTACTGCAGGAGGGGAAGAATGTATGTAGCCTTAAACAACGCAATGCAAAAAAGTTGTTTTCATATTTCAAACCCGTGATTACCAAGTTGCAGCATGACAACCTTACCATCACACTAAGACATGTCCTCTTAATTCTAATTAGATATTCTTAACAAATTATGTAGTACACAATTAGGTCATTACACAAAAAGAGAGTGCATTGACTAATTCAAGGGTTAATCTCAAGTGCCCTTGAAGGGTAATCTCAACATTTTAATTTAGGGGAGAATGGATGGTGAAAGTTTAATTTAGGGAGATTTGAAAGAAATTTTCCATGAGGCTCTGATTGTTTCCATGTAAAATGGCAGAAAAAGAAAATTTATCTATAAAATGAGATTTTCACGGTTTGTTTTAATCTAAAATGCAAAGAAAAATATTGAAAAAGTATAAAAAATACGGAGGAGTCATCTAAAAGATTATTTTCACAATTTTTTTTACAGCAAAACAAACAACGCATAAGGGAGTGAGTAAAAATATGTGGAGGTTCCGGAAACTAATAATAGAAATCTCCCCAAAAAAAGGAAAAAACAATATATAAGTTACCCATTGGTTGCCAAGGGGAATTAAAGGGAATGAAAGTGAAAATTTTAAACCTAAAAAAGAAAATTATGTAATCATTATAGCTCATACTTTCACATGATTATCTAACTAACACCAAATCATTCCATATTTAGTTATCAATTTACATTTTACTATCCCTTGTATTTGAAAAGTAAATTAAATTTTACATCTAATAAGTATCATCACTAAATATGGTAAGAAATTAATGTAGTTTATATAATCATATTGTACTAGAACTATAAAAATTTTCTTTTTTAGTTTGAAAATTTCACTTTCACTCCCTTTAATCTCCCTTCCAACCAAACTTAATCCCAGCAGTGCATTGCTAATAAACATAACTCTAAAAAAAAAAATTGTTTTGTAAAATAGGATCTATATATGTAGTCAAACTGATTTACTTGGGGACTGGCTTAGTTCAATTTACATAAGTTGGAAGGTTGTCAAACTCTTGTATTGACTACAGCTACTTGATGTGCTTTTGATAGAATGCATGCCGATGCATCTCAGTCAATTCGATGCATGACTAACGGGCTAGGCAACAGAAGATTATTTTTTCTTAAAAGTCAATGTCATCAAACAATTTTAACCCTTTAGTTTAAGCATTTGTTAGCATAATTTATAAGAGGATGAAGCTTAATGGCACCTCCATATTTGGTTTTGGAACATCTTTTAGACTCTTTGTGCCATTATTTGGTCCAAAAAATCATATTTATGATTTCCCACAAAAATTACTTTCCATTGAGAAGTAACTTGTGTGATTTACTGTTGTATTCCGTGTGCATATGATAGAAATTTTTTTTTTCCAACATATCGACTTCATTTGCCAATAAATGACACATGACAGCTCAGATGGAACCCAAATTTTTTTAAACAAGTAGACCCCCAAATACCATATTCATATGCTAGATTTCAACCTTATTAGAATTCGCTACATGTCAGAGAGTTTTAACGAACAATAGTGGTCGGATTATTGTAAGCGAACAAGAACAGAAATAGAGAAGCTAATACAATGAATGGTATTTGATTATCCACATGGTAAAAAAAAAGTGGCATGCTGGAATGAGTTCCAACCAACCATTTCCCCTTAATTAAATCAATGTTATCCAAATTTATGTTTAATATTGTGAAGGAACATGACTTTCAAGAATTCTTCCCTTTTTTCTTCTTTTTTTTTTTATTGTAGGAAGAATTTTTTCCCATGTGATTAGGTGAGGATATTAGAATTTTGATTGGGTGGTGATGACTCAAGACTGCATTTTCCCTTATTTTATTATTTTAATGAGCATCCAATTCCACATAACACACACGTTTTCAAGTGTCCAAGAGTTCTTTATACATTTTATATCATTTTCACCTTCTTTTTTATTTATTTATTTATTGTTATTGTCATATTGGGAAATTCTTCAAGAAAACTCATCTATGGATCAATGTATACAATGCATGTTCCCCGGATACCATCCTTTGGCCTTTGAACATGTATCGTGGAATGAAATTATCCAGAATAAAAAAATATATAAACCCCAACATTTGAGCTCTTTCTTTACTTTATGTCTGTACATTTTCCACGCAATATATTAAATGGGAGGCGGATCCACATACTACCCGGACATATTAGAATCTTATATATTAATGCATAATGGAAAAATGAGAGTACAAGAAAAGTAATACTTGGTCACTTGAAGGAGAGAGAAAGGGGGGCCAAGATTTCGAAGAAAAAAAGAGAGATGCGAGAGAAAAATACACGCTGCCAATGTGTACTTCATTTTCCCATACTAAATTTAACAAAACACTTCATATACGTATACTACATTCCTAAGAAGTTTATGGATTCAAACCATGTCCATGATGTATCAGATAGTATAGTCTAATTCCACTTTGTGGCTGATGGAGTTTTATAATCGTCCAGTCTTTTCCAATTGATTTCGGATTACCAAATAAATAAATAAATAAAAACCCTCCACACAATATGAACAGAAAATCAATCTAACATTTTCTCAAGGAAAAAGAAATTCTTTTATCTCTCTCTCTCTTCCATGAGATTTGGACCTCCTTTCTCTCATCCAAGGGATTCCAATTTCCCCCACTTGCATATAAGAACCATTATTTTGCTTCACTTTCTTAATATTTTCTATGCAACAACCTAACATTCCCCCCCCCCCCCAAAAAAAAAAAAAAAAAAAGCATTTAGTTTTCCCCCACATTTTTTTTTATTTGATTTTGATTTATTTTATTTTTCTATTAGTTTCTTCTTAGGAAAGGAGATTACATGTCCTTGGAAAGACTAAGACATATCCCCATTAACAAACCCTTAAACTATAATGACAAAAGGTTATCTGAATTGTGGAGTGCAGAGCTACGCCAACAGCCCCCTCACTCTCTCTCGTCCCCTGCCCCTATGGAACAATCTACCATCATCTGCACCCAGTGGTCCCAATAATAATTAAAGAAGTAATTAAAATATTGTGAGCACACGAAGAGAACTGGATCGCAGGCCAGCAAGGTCTCTTCTCAAGAGTGAAATGAGGGCTTCATGCTAACTAGTTCCAGGTTCATTGGAGCAATGCTTTCAACGTTTCTAATTAATCATTTAAACTTTCTTCAACTACACTCCAGAAGATCAGTGCAACACCTCATTCCCTCCTTTTGGCAAGAAAGTAATATTCATTCATTCATGAATCAAATAAATAAATGTAAACAACAAAATAGTCAACTATGAAATGAGCCAAAGCAGGCAACTATACTATGGGAACAAGAAAATCGAGCTGCTTTCTACCCCCCAAGACTGCATTGAAAATGTATTGGCCATTCATCAAAATCCTTTTCTGAAGGAATACACTGGTCAAAAGTAGACTCACAAGCTGAGATCTCGAGAAGCAAATTTATCTCCGTGTAATGTAAGCCTCCAACAATCAGCTTGAAATATGAAAACAGAGGCCCTCTTGGGCACCACTGCAAAAGACAGTCTCGACAACATCAGTCCCCAGCCATTTCTTGTTAAAAATCAAACCATATTATAGCGGTTGTTTAGATTTTACGATAAATATGACTTACCAACATGCTAGAATAATATAACACTGCAACATGTATTTAAATATCCAAGTTGGATGAATATGCTGATCTGTAAACATTGAATACTGGCATTGCATTTACCTGGGCAAAGAAAATTGAGTACAGGGTTCCTGGGAGGCTCACCCACCATGGAATTCCGTCAGATGAGACTGAATTTTTCTAGACAGGTTAGACCCCAAGGGTTACCTGCTCACATCTCAAGTTTCAATTCTAAACAGAGTTGGCTAAGCAACAAAATAAATCATTGAATAATCCAGGTTGCCACGAGGGTGTTTGCCAATATTTGGACTAGAGAGAGCTGTGGTGTATAACAATACATGGGAGGGTGCATGACAATAATTGAGTACGAAATTTGACCCATGGCCAATCCAGATCATTCCTGTAACACCGCAGTGTTCTGGGAATCCTAATATGGGGTTATGTGGACCCAAATTGAAAAGAATGACACGGCAAATTATTCTTACAAAAGGAAATAAAAACATCAATGCAACATAGTCACAATTATATTGATTTGCTTGATTTTAAGGTAATGGCTGAAGTACCTCGGAATTTGTTATCTTTTGTGATTATCCCAAATGTTTCTGCAGTTTCTCGAATCATGATTCCACTCGCTCCATTAAAGGCTGTTATCTTACATTCAGCAACTGAAACGAAGACAGGTGGACTCCATTAGTTAATAAACAACAAGAAGAAATATAAGCCTTCACAATTGAGTCAACAAGGGAAAACATACTTGCTCCTTCACACTAAGAGCTTGTCATAGATTATCTCCCAACTCCCACTCCCAAAAACAAAATGGGCTTGTTTGGATACACCTGAAATAGTACCCTGGACATATCTAGTTCTCATAATAAAAGGATCACATTAAGGTCATCGCCCACTCCCCCATAGCCTGTATACTTGCCTACACATCCATTTGTGGGACGGAATTACTGTTTTGTTACAGATTTTTACAGTTGACAATCTAATCATAAGGTAGAATTGTCTACCAACCGTACACATTTTGTGCTTGGGGACTGCTGAATTTGTCCTCAAATGTTCATTAGGTTTGGGGCAATTGGGCAATAGAGCAACTGGTTTCAAAAGATTAACATGAGCCTGCCTATGTCTGATGACTTATGAAGTCTTTTCAAGGTGCTGAAACGACAATCCACCGAGAAGTAAGGGAAAAGATACTGGTCTATAGTCACCTCTGCCATGCAGGGCATTTGGACAGAGAAAAAAAGCAACACATTTGAGGGTTTATTTGTCACCTTAAATGAATACTTCTTAGGTAATAGTGTCCCAGATTGTTACATTACCCACCATGACACCGCAGGTCGTAGAGATATACGCAAAATTAGGGTGACAGAAGTGAAAGAAGATTTAAAAAGGATGAATGAAGGCAAAGCCCCATTGCCTAGATGAGGTCCCAATAGAAATTTGGAAGAACCTAGGAATGTATGGAGTATCTTGGCTAACTAAGTTGCTCAATAAAATCATAAGCTCAAAGAAAATACCAGATGAAATGGAGGAGAAACATTGTGTTCCAGATTTATAAAAACAAAGATGATATTCAAAGCTGCAATAACTACAGAGGCATAAAACTAATAAGTCATACAATGAAACTATGGGAGAGAGTTATTGAAACTCGCATGAGAAAAGAAACTACAACTACAAAAAACCAGTTTGGTTTTATGCCAGGTAGATCCACGATAGAAGCTATTTAATTGCTTAGGAAACTCATGGAAAGATGTAGGCAAGAAGAACCCCCATATGGTCTTTATTGATCTAGATAAAGCTTATGACAAAATTTATAGAGAGTTAATCTGGCAAGTACTAAAGAAGAGAAGTGTTTCAAACAAATATATGGACATAGTTAAGAACAAGTATTGAATGTGGTGAGTGTAAGAACAGTGGGGGGTCAAGGTCGTGAATTCCCAATACAATTGGGGTTACACCAAGGATCAGCTTTAAGCCCTTATCTGTTTGCCCTCATTATGGATGATTTAACCAGAGACATTCAATATGAAGTTCCTTGGTGCATACTTTTCACTGATGATATTATTTTAGTAGATGAGATAAAGGCATGAATTAACGCCAAGTTAGAGATATGGAGATCAACATCGGAATCAAAAGGTTTTAAGATAAGTAGAATGAAGACAAAGTATATAGTGTGTAACTTTAGTCACACAAGGATGGATAATGAAGTATAAAATTCATAACAGGGAGATACAACAAAGTGATCATTTTAGGTATCGGTGCATCTGGAGTACTGTGTAATCAAAGTATTCCTTTAAACTTCAAGAAAAATTTTATAAGACAGTCATTCGACCGGCTATGATGTATGGTATGGAATGTTGGACAATTAAGAAGCATCATATAGATAAACTTAGTGTAACTGAGATGATGATGTCAAGGCGATAAGGCGATCCAAGGCGTTCGGGGCCATCCTAGGAGCCTAGGCGCCTAGGCATTGCCTAGGAGACCAAGGCTTTCCCAGTATATATTTTTTTATTTCTAAAATAGTAATGTTATATTAATGTTTATATATATGCAGCATTTTACATAAATAATCAATATTTAAGACATAATTAATATAAGAAAACCAACAAGGCAACAAACAATGAATAAAGTATAGGACATAAAAAAACATATTTATGACTAACATTTGGTACTTCTAACAAATTTGACCGGAGAGTAACTTCTTTAATGTAGTTCGGATTCAAGCAATCTCGAATTCGTTGTAAAGCTAGCATAATCAATTTTCCAGCAAATCCGAGATTACTTAAATCCGGATTATAATGAAAGAGTTCAACCTTGTTCGGAGTACGTGAATGCTATTTAAAATCGTCTAAATGTAAATTATTTTTTGGGCATCAAAGCAAGCAATTATTTTCACGTGCTCTTGGTTTTTAGTAATGCTTTACTATACTAAGATTTATAGAATTTTTATATTTGAAAAAAAAAACCTAGCATTTGGAAGTTGAAAATCACCCCCACACTCAAAAATACGATTTTTGTTCTTAAACTAAAGGGTTGACTACTTATCCTTCTGGAATTTGAATTTTAGACTATTTTTATTGGATTCAAATAGGGGGTATTTGTTTATTTATGAATAATATATTAAGTAAATGAATTTACTTAAACGATATTAGTCATAAATAAGTATTGTCTGATAAATGTTGTTTCTGCCTAGCCTAATAAATCTTGTGAAGAAAAGTCAGAAAAAAAATACACACAAGGCCCAAGGCGACGCCCAAGGAGCCTGGGCGACCGCCTTTTCAACACTAAAAGGTGCCCTGCCACCCAGGCCCTTGGATCACACCCGGATGCCTAAGTGTCGCCTAGGCAACGTCTTGACAACTACGGTTCAGATGGATGTGTGGCAAAACCACGAAGGATAAGGTAAGGAATGATCATATTAGAACTGATTTGGGAGTAGCGCCAATACACAATAAACTACGAAAAAGCCGTTTGAGATGTATGGCCATGTTCAACGGAGGCCGTTAGATGATCCCGTATGGAGGAGTGATTTGATTCAGATTGAAGGATCTAAAAGAGTTAGAAACAGACCTAAGATGACTCTAGGGGAGGTGGTGAAAAAAAACATGCATAACTTCGGCCTTGTTTCAAGTATGACGTTGAAGAGAGCTAACTAGAGGACAAGAATACATGTAGCCGACCCCATTTCATTGGAATAAGGCTTTGTTGTTGTCGTTTGAATCTGAGTGTCTATCTTGGTGGGCAACTTGCAAGAACATCAAATTTTGGTTGTCTCCAATATTTGTAGGCAGTACATACCTTTTTGTCTGCTTTGTTCAATACTGCACAGAACCTTGTACACAACTCTTTTATTTTTTGTTTAATTAACTTTTGACTTATATTAAATACTAGGGCAGAAAAAGAGAAATAAAAAAATTTTCATGCCTCAATTGCCTCAATTGAATGGCAGTAAATCTTAACATTGCCCATTGGTGAGAGTTTCACCTTAATCCATGTCAAACGGGTTAAACCTAGAGTGAATGTTAATGAAACATTAGTCCTTTTATCACTTTTGGACTACCGAGCCTGGCCACATAAGGTGCCCCTGTCCAATAGAATGGTTCAAATTTAATGAAAGAAAATAATTTCTTATTATAAAGGGATTGATGCAATCCAAGGACCAGCCAGTAGTGGACCAGCCCAAGGATGTGTCAACATGGGCCCAACCCACACTATTCACGTGAACACTGTTCACGCGGTACTGTTCACGAGAACACTGTTCACGTGAACAGTATCAACAGCAGTAGTTAAAATATTTTGGTTAATTTCCTAATTTTTAGTTTACTTATTTCCATTGTTTAGTTTCCTAAACTTAGACTAGTTAGTTTAGAAGTCTTAGTTGCTTGGAGATTAAGACTTGCCTAAAATCTAGTTTCCTAATTCCAGTTTTAGAAACTTTCTTATTTCTATGTTTTAGAAACTTCCTAAGTTATAAAGGAGGTTTAGCTTTTTCAAGTATAGTTATTTCCTATTTTATTTGTAATGTTTCAAAGCTATAAATAAAGAAAATGCAGGCCGGCTGCAGTAGAATTTTCCAGAAAAAAAAGAGAGTGAAACTCCTATTTTCTGGTTGAGTCTCCAAGGTTGTGAGACTCAACCGAACTTTATTTCCTTTGTTCCTTTGCATTCAATACTCCTATTTTGTTCTTTGTTGCTGGTTATATGTGAAACACTCAGCACCAATTAGAGGAAGTAAAAACCAAATCAGCAGCCGACATCCTTTTGAACCTACCCAGGTTTTGGCGGCACCAGGTACAGCAAGGTTACAAAGCTCATAGCTCCTTCAATTCTTTTCGGATCATTCTCAGATTTTGAAGGGTGCTCATAACTATTATAAAGGCCATTCAACCCAAGTTTCATCAATTTCTGACGGTCAGATTTCCAGGTAAGAATTTTTTTCTATTACTTTTCTCTGCAGAATTTTGTGTTGGACTGAATTAAGATCCTATAGCAAAGAGAGCTTGTTAATTTGAGATGTCTTAACCCCTTTGCCATCAGGGATTTGCTAATGTAAGAACAATAAATGCAAAAAAAGTACTGTGGAAAAGAAACAGTCAATGATATGACCTAGAAGAATGGCACCATGTAAGTCGGCAGTGAGAAGACATTGAGCTAACTGGTTTCCCCTGCAATATAGGATACAAAGTTGCAGTTAGAAGAAGTGAAATCCTTAACTCAGAATCTGCAAATTAAACTTAGCTGCACTTTGATGGTTAACAAGGAATAGGAACTGCATGGTTTTACTATCAATGAAGTCAACTAGAATATCTCACCCAGAATTCTTAAGAAGTTGCATTATATAATCTTTCCATATGTCATGCATAGGCTTGAATGTATCAAAGCTGCAAAACACATCACACCACAAGATGTCGAATAAGATGGATCATAAGTGAGATTTAAACCAAGAGTCAAACTATATAAAAGAATCAGTCACCATTCAAAGTGTAAGGATTGAAATATCATCAAAATAACATTCATCAACTGAAATCAACTAAGAGTTATTTTTACGATCTTCAAGAAAAAGAAAGAGTCCTAAACCTACAACATTGCACACAACTTCTAGGGAAGCTCCTAATATGGGACATAAAGGCACATAAATCCAGAGAATCCAAAGTTTTCTTTCCCCCACTCTGGTTCACCTTCAAAACTTTCTTTAGATTGCTTTTAGACATGAGCCCTTCTTCTTCCCACCAAACAAATCCTAGAGACCTCCTGGCTGTGCTCAAAACATGGTGTCTACTAGCTTGGTGGTCCTTGCAAAAAATACCACTCATAATATGCTCTAGAAGTATGGGAACAAAGTCCCTCTTTTTCCTTGTGAATGCTATGCAAAACATATGATAATGGAGCATCATCTAACCACCTGTTCAAGCATCATGAGGTGGGTACAGGAATTTGGTTCTGCCTCCTCAACCTAGGCCACATTTAGTAGGTTTCCCCTTTCCAATGAGTTATGGTATCAATGGAGACTTGCAGATGAATGGTTCTTCATAAATGGGTCCACATCCTTTGGGAGTCTGCCCTTCTGCTATCTTGTGGAAATATTGGTAAGAAAGAAAAATTATGATAGTTGACTTTGGGATAATAAGTTTAATTTGCACTCAAAGGGAAAATTTGAAATTATCAAAATTTGGGCAACCCATTGGCTCTAACCTTATAGGAATTTTATAGAAATCGTCTTCAGCCGCTGGATCACGCTGGAGAGTCTCCAGCGGCTGGAGACGATTTGAATCCGAATTTTATGGCAAATTGTGCACAAATGTGATTAGATTATGGATTCGATAGGGAACAATTTTACATAAGGTCTTATCCAATAGTATAGTTTCTTCTCTCTTAGGAGTCACCTGTATCAATACCACAGTAATATGGTTCCCCTTTCGGGCCCTACCAGTTGTAATATAATTTCTTTGGAATAAATTTTGTTCTAGTTATAAGTGGCATAGTCCTCGCCACATGATGGTTTTGGAAACTTAGTTACTTCGGATGCATTTGCATGGTTAGCAGTTCTTGGACCATTGTTGGTGATCGATCACCACCTTTTAAAGTGAGTTTTGAATAAGAAACAAATATATTACTTGGAAAAGAAAGGAGGAAATGCTAGACCAATTTTTTCACTAATTGCTCCTTGGGGCTTCTAAATCTTAACATTTCTCTTTTGGAGGTGGAGATGTTATGCTCCTTGAGAGGTTTCTATGTTGTGGTCCTAGGTTCTCTTTCATGTTTTATACATATGTCATTGCCAGGACCCCTTTTTTTTTTTTTAAAAAAAAAAAATTTTAAAAATACTGTCCATGGACCCTTTTGTGATCATGTATGTGATCCATATAAAACGACCAAGAGGAGGGATAAAATAATATTTTAAAGAATTATGCATTAATCAACTCTCTTTTTGGATACTCTTCTACTACGAAAAAGTTTAAGGATGGGAAAAATTAGGATTACTGAAAATCAATAGAAATATGATAAGGAGTCCATTCAATCAAGTTTTCATTCTATCCTTTCTGGTAATTGCCACTTATCTATGATCTATCGCAGTATTCGCATCTGAGCTGCATTAGTGTTATGAATATATTTTTTTATTGGTTGACCAATGCTCTGCTCCATAGAGTATTCATTATACACACTTGAAAAAAAATTTGCTCCATAAAGGGAGTTAAAAGGACCACCAATATGCATACGTTCAAGCCTATGCAGCATAATAAAGTACCACCAATATGCTACTATCTTTCATTCAGATTCATTTGTTCTCTAGTCAAGTATCAATTCACTACTCAAGTACCAATTCACAAGAGAGACAGTCGATAACTTGATATGAAAATAAGCAACATAATAACTTAAATGAGATTTAGGCCTCATGCAACAAAACTTGGTCATGCCAACAAAGAGAGGGCAAATTTACGCATTGAAAAAAAAAATAATGCAAATGAATCTGAAAGGGAAAATAATGCAGTGCTAATCCCGAACAAGGAGAATTCCCGTTGGAGATTAGCTTGCAACAGGATTGCAGGAAAATAGGACAGATCAGATTAAGAGAAATTTGAATAAATCAATCAAAAGAAATATGATGTGTGCGAAGTAGACCCATAGAACTAGGAATAGCGATTTTATGGAAAAAGGGGAAGAGAGAGATCGTAAGTGAGTGAGTTCTCCTCTCCCCCTATCACCTGTTATTTATAGAAAACCAGAAACCAGAAATCCAATAGTTCTAGGACACTACAATTTAGAGTCCCAGTTACATAATGAACCAAGAAAGTAAAAGATAATGATAAAAATAACTGTAACTAATTTAAGGATAGGATTCTAATCCTAATCCAACTGCTTTGACTTAGTCAAAGCCGTCTACAAAGCAGCCAACGATTCTCTCTTTTATACGCTAACACTCCCCTTCAAACTGGAGACAAAATATAAATATCCTCAAGACTCAGCTTGGAACAATTGTGAAGAAATACGGTCTTGAAGCCTTGGTAAACAAGTCACCAAGTTGTGATTCAAATTTAACATATGGTGTTGAGATAATATGTCACATAACAGCACGAACAAAGTGATAGTCGACTTCGATATCTTTGTTACGCTCCTTGAAGACAGGGTTACTAGCGATATGAATGGCAGCTTGATAATTTGATTATCACAATACATAGGAATAAGCTGATAAATTGGGAAGCCTATTTCACCAAAAGTATTTTTAACCCACATTAATTCAGCAGTAGTTTGAGTCATAGCACGATATTCAACTTCAACACTTGACTTAGCAACAGTTGCCTGCTTCTTGCTACACCAAGTAATAAGATTTCCTCCAAAAAAGGTGCAACAACCAGTAGTAGATCAACGATCATCATCAACACCAACCCAATCAGCATCAGCATAACCACATAGATCAATATTGCGATGTGAGGGATAGAATAATCCTTAACACCTAGAGCTCTTTTTAGATACCTTAACAGATGTCAAGCGGCCTCCCAATGAACTTGTTTTGGAGTGTGCATGAACTGACTGAGGACTCCAACACTATAGGATATATCAAGCTGAGTAATAGTCAAGTAGATGAGCTTACCAATAAGCCGGCGAAACTGAGGAATATCACCAAAATCAGCATTATCACAAGTAGCCAATTTGAGGTGAGGATCCATAGTAACATCGATAAGTTTGCATCTAAGCATACCAGTTTCAATGAGCAGAACAAAAACATATTTTGCTCTGAGAAAGACTGATACTGTTGGAGGTACAAACCACTTCAATGCCAAGGAAATATCTAAGGACCCCTAAATCTTTCATCTGAAAATGCTAATGTAAATAAGTTTTTGTTTGATCAATGCCTATCAAGTCATCTCTAGAAATAATATTGTCTACATATACCACTAGAATAACCACTTTAAATTCCGACTTCGCACAAAAACCGAGTGATCTGAATAACAGGGTTTGAAATCATAGGAGATCATAACTTTGGTAAATTTATCAAACCAAGCACGAGGAGACTGTTTGAGACCATATATGGCTTTGTGAAGTTTACATACTCTGTGGGCATCAATCTCCATACCTCGGAAGTTGCTCCATATACACCCCCTCATGGAGATCACCATGTACAAAGGCGTTATTAATATCCATTTAAAATAAAGGCTAGTCAAGATTGACTGCCAGAAATATAAGCAATCAAACAGTATTGAGACATACCACTAGAGAAAATGTCCCCAAATAATCTACCGCATATGTTTGAGTAAAGCCCTTGGCCACTAAGTGTACCATGAGGCGTTTCACAGAACCATCAAGGAGATATTTGATAGTAAATATACATCTGCAACATACGACCTCCTTATCTATAGGTAACAATAGACCAAGTCTGATGAGATAGAGCCTCAATATAAGATAAGGGAAAGTCAGTATGTGCCAAGGCAAAAGCAAAGGATGGATAGGGTGAAGGGAGATGGGAGGCAGTCACTAGTCACATATTGAGTAATAGGATATGGTACATGCATTGGCAATGTGCAGGAGCATTACATTTGCGAAGTGCAAGTGGAAGATCTTCAGAAAATGAGGCCGATGAGGAGGAAATAGAATCTGGTGGAGCAGGCTATGCTAGACATGAAAGTCGGCGATATAACTGTAAGGAAGCTGGAGCCGGTGAAGGTACTGGTGGTGTGTGCTCATCATGGAACTGGACCAAAGCTGGAATTGGTGTACTAGGATCCAGTACTGGAAATAATAGTATGTTCTCCAAAAAGGTAACATCAACATTCACGATCTGCCACCTGGTAAGAGGATCATAACACCTGTAGGGCGAGAGTAGCCAATGAAAACACACATTACGGCTCGTGGAGATAATTTATCAAGACTAGGCTGAAGGTCATGGACAAAACAAGTGCCCCCATATGTATGAGGAGGTAAGGAGAATAAAGGAGATGATTGTATAACTAGGATAGAATTACCAATAGCGATTTTAAGGAAAAAGGGGAAGAGAAATTGTGAGTGAGTCGGTTCTCCTCTCCCCCTATCACTAGTTATTTATAGAAAACCAGAAACCAGAAATCCGATAGTTCCAGGACTCTACAATTTAGAGTCCTAGTCACATAATGAACCAAGAAAGTAAAAGATAATGATAAAGATAACTGTAACTAATTTAAGGATAAAATTCTAATCCTAATCCAGCTACTTTGACTTAGTCAAAGCAGTCTACAAAGCAGCCAACAATTCTCTCTTTTATACACTAACAACGTGCATAAATCCATAAAATTGTGCCAGGTTGCTCTATCAGTCAACATAACATGCCTCCTAAAAATGATTTAAATCTGATGGATAGATTAGTGTTACGAAGCACTCCTATTGGAGGCAAGAAAGCTCAAAAGCTGCAGAATCAATGGACATATTCAAGAAGGATATTAGAAGAATTAGAATAAGAATTAAGAGATGAACAGCTGAAGAGAAAAACAAGATCAGACCTTGTAATCAATACAGAAGAAGAGGAGAGGAAATAAAATCAGGTCTAGGATACCTATCCCGTATGCCAATCTCAACAGCTCCAAAACTCTTTGATGCTCATATTCTTTACTCATATTATTTACTCAAATCATGCTTAATTGATGGGGTGCATTACATATATAAAGACCTTCTAAAATTCCTAAACTGACTCATAAAATGTCTCCTAATGACTCACACACTGAATTAAAGTAAATAAACCTAAAACAGAATTCTTAAAAGCGATTAAGTATCCCAATTTAACTCAAACACTTAATTTAAGATTCTAATTTCATGTACTACAGTACTACTACCTTAACCCCACTTTATGGGCTTGTAAACAAAGTTGACAATGAGTCGCCTACGCACCACCAAGGCGTCTGGTTGTCTGGGTAGTGCCTTGGTCGCTCCAACATCCGCCTTGTCACCGTGCTAATCTTGCTTATAAATTAGTTCATTACAACAAAAGCCAAGAAAATAAAAGGCCCAACCTATATTATAACTACCCAAAGGTCAATTTCAGCCGATTGCACTGCCACCAGCACAGCAGCACTTTGTGGGCCTCCCAACATTGCACATATACCTCCATGCTAGATTAATGTCTAATGCAATTGCATCAGAAAAAGATAATAATGAGAAATCTACTGAGAAGTAAACTTACTTATGGAACTCTTGAGGCAAGTCGAAGGTACTGCACTGTTTATGTTGTCTGATTGACATGTGCTTTTTAGAGCGCTTCGGGCAGTTCTGTAAAGCTTTAATGTGAGGACCAACTGACACACCACGTCCTTGTACTAAATTGTCAAGAAGAAGCCAATTATCAATTTTCATGCTTCTAGAACCTTGCATGTATTTCTGCGCCAAATCACCATTTAGGAGAAGTTCATGCATAATCCTATCGACTTGGCTCACTCTTTTACTAGAAAGCTTCAAAATTCCACATAAAACCACATTGTAAGAAGTACAGCCATTACATTTCAAGCACTAGATTATCACAAAAGCAACTGGCAGTTTAAAAGGTCCAAGTTAGAAGGATAAAAAGTACCTCGATATTGGAACTCAACAAATTCTCATGTACAGGTTGAGATAACTGAGAATATGCAGGTTCATTTGATTCCACATCTGTGTCAACATCGTATAAACAGGTTCATTGTTATTTCATAAACTAATAAAAGGGATACTAAGCAGATTTTTATTTACCTGAAACTCCAGTAGTCCCCCGTGATGGAGTGTGGCCTGAGTATGAAAAATGCACTGGAAAATGGACCAAATGAGAAATTCAATTAAGACAACCATGAAGAAGTAAAATACATTTCTAAATTTTGACTGTCATTACCATGCAATATAGAAAATAAGAACATGGGTTTTTTTTGTTAATTTACACAAATATTATCCCATGATTATTTCTAATGAAAGCAGAAAAATACCAAGAGTCTGGTTCGCTCCTATACAAACAATCCAAACAATCCAAACAATCCAAACACATTAGAGATCGGTGATATAAAAAAATTATGGCCAATTACACCGGAGACTGGTCCAACCTTCTAACAAGTTTCTAAACCGGTCTCCAAGGTAACACGATCACAAAACCTAAAATTGATCAGATTTAAGAGAAACTCCAGATCTCGAAATCCAACAGTCTGAATAAGGCCAACTTTTGGCAAGGGCACCTTGTTTTGTTACACAAGGTTCATCAAATTCAATTTGATTCTCTTCCCCAACTCTCTACTGAAAATACCATATCAAACACAGTTTTTTCCTCCTACTTCCAAATTCTTCTTCGTAGCCCTTCTATTTATAACTTTTGAGTCCATTTTTATAAAAAATAGACCCCACCTTGGTGGCAAAGGGGGGTTTTCAACACATTCAAATCAATTACCTCTCTTTGCTGCAGGATCTTATCACAGTCCAACCTAAATTTAACCTTTAACAACAAACAAGAGTTATTGATTTAGACCAATGATTCCCCAACTTCAAATCTGACTGTAAAAATGTTTCAAAATTTGGGATCCTTGATCCTTAGGATATGAGGAATAATATTCCAGAAGATGAACTTGATCCAACGGGTGGGATCGAAACCAATCTTGCCCATAGGTCTCAAACATGTATTTAACAGAACCAGAATTGTATAACAGTAGAAAAAATTACTTATCTCAGAATCCAGCCGTCGGAAGGTCTTCAAACTTGGAAGGGAAGTACTCTAGGATGTGTTTGATAACATACCCAAATTTGAAGATGACCCAACCACGGATGAAGAAGTTATGAATTTTCGAAAAAACTACTATCATCTGAAAACGGGAATGAATAAAATAGGAGTTTCGTTTGAATCTCACAACCAATGAGACTCAACCAGAATTTAATAATAAACTCTGGCCAACTCTGCTGCGAGCATTTTATTTCTTCTTATTTATAAACTTTGAAAGATTACAAAATCATAGGATTTCCAAAACTAAAACAGAAACTTCCTCTATAGAGAATAATAGGAAAGTTTCTAAACAATGAAACAACTAAAACTGACTCATAAAGTAAATTAACTTAGGAAATAAAATCTAAACTAATTTTTAGGAAAGAAATAACAAAAGAGTGAAATAAAATATTTCAAAAATTTCTGTTGGTACTGTTCACGTGGTACTGTTCACGTGAACAGTGTTATTGGCTGGCTGACTCCTTGTTGTTGGCTGTCTAAGCTGGTTTGGCTTCTCGTGTGGATCATCTCATCCCTTCTGGTGTAGACTTGTATTGCATCACACCTTGATAGCTAATCTTAGTTTAACCACCCTAAAAAAGATAGTAACCCCAAATTGACAGCTAATCTAGTTTAAACCCCCCTCTGAAAAAAAAAAAAAAAAAAAAAAGAAAGATGATACTGGGTCCTCCTCTCTAGTGGATATTAAAATGAATCGTAAGTCATAATGGAGATCATACAAACAATCAGGAAGAACACATTATTTGGCATTTAATATAAAGACTATTAAGAAAATTGGATAACCTTTATGTGACGATGGCACTGAAGAGGATGCAAGTGCGACGGATACATCGGTCTCACATGCCAAAGGGGTGACAATAGAACACCTTATATTACGGCCCTCTTCTTCATCTTCACGAGGCCGCTTTTTCTTGTCCTGTTGCTGGTGAAGAACCTCTGCTTTTGCCACAGCAAACCTTCGCTCCAAGGCCTCCAATGTGCGTCTCTTCTGGTCTGAAATGACCGAACTTCCACCGGTAGACATGGAAGGAAATTGAATCCCTATGCTGATATTCACAGTGCAATTATATACTCCAAACCAAATGCTGCGATGCCCTGGATGGCTTAGACTGACTTTGTCTATAATGTCCTTCAAAGGAAAGACAACTTCCTATTTTATATGGGTGTCCACGCATTGCCTTTTTCAAATACAAAATATGCCCCACATTAGATAATGAATCATCACTTATCATGGCATCATATAATGTCCTTCAAAGGAAAGCGTCGAAAGACAACTTCCTATTTTTGATGGGTGTCCACTCATAGCCTTTTTCAAATACAAAATATGCCCCACATTAGATATTGAATCATCACTTATCATGGAATCAAACAGGTAAACATCAAATACCTACAAATATAAATTAAACAATTAATTAGTTATTAAATCCTGATAAATAGAAATTAATACATAGATTGAACCTTGACAAACTGGTACTTAGATTCTTCATCTAAAAGGTAGTACTGAAAATTTTTAGTTTATTAAATTTTCATAAGTTCAACAATATAACAAAATGTGTGAATGCAGTGTGCTAAATAATAGAAGGGAGGAAGTGCTTCAGAAATTAACCAGATTTACTCAGTTATGGGGGAAAAAACAGAGTAAAAGCTTAATAGCTTGTATATCTTATCCAAATTGGATATTCTATATATTTAAATAGATGGTACATGTACTTTAAATCAAATCAGAGTTGAGAATTTTCCAACTTCAAATTTGAGTTGCCAATAGTAGTAATCAGTAGTTTTTGCTATCCTTTCCTATACATGAATCTACAGATATCTTTAACAACAACCAGAAGAAAAGGAAAACAAAAACAGAGAGAGAGAGAGAGAGAGAGAGAGAGAGAGAGAGAGACCACAAGGATTAATTAGATAAACGAATTGCATATAATGTTTTGACAATACAGCCTTTTTCAATTACGATTTCCCATCAAAAGGTTTCAAGAAGTAATTTGAATCACAACTAAGCAAAGATAAGACGGTCTGTGTATTCAAAAATTACTTTTAGAGCAGTAGTGCATCATCCAAATTGATGCACGACCTCCCTTGCGGAGGAAACATCAGTTCCGACTTCAGCCCCTTGAGAAGAAACACAAGAGAGGGCAGAAGGGAGAAGAGAGCTCTCTACAGTTGCAACTTTTCCCTGAAATCCCTAACTAGAGAGAGAGAGAGAGAGAGAAAGGAGCAATCGGATTGCTACCATGCAGATCATCGTCCCTTTACACACAAACACAGAGATAGAGGAAGAGAGAAAAATTACCTGCCAAGTGGGGAAGAAGGGCAAGGATAATTGACGAAGAGAAATGCACCAGCCGTTCATCAGAGTGCAAGGCCGATATAATAATTAAAACAGAGAAGGGAAGAGGATGAAAGGTTGGTCAGACGCTGGAGGGGTTACAGGGGAACTAACCATTCGACGGGACAGAAGACTAAGGCTGTGTGTGAAACGTTCTTGTTCTGGACCAACGTTCTTTTCAGAAGAATGTCTTTTCCTGTTTCTGTGGTGGAATGGTGTTCTTTGGCTGTTCTTGAGTCTAGAAGTCTGTTTGGTGAATATGCTCTAAAACTAGTCTAAGAACAACAACAAAAAAAAGAACAGTTTGTTGTTTGGTAACTTTTGTTCCAGAACATTTTTTTTCCAAATATTTCTAAATCACAGAATTGCCACCAAAGCAATATCTTGCCTCCAAAATGATATTAATGCCATTAAGTTATTCATACATTGTCAATTAAAATACGATGAGCACTATCCCATATTCAACATTTTTTTTGGTTCGCAACATCTGCATCACCATATGCCCTTCTCCACAATAACATAATGGAGATTCCCTGAAATCTGTCATATTACTCTACAATAAAAATTTCATAATGCATGTAAAAATCTAAATGGATGGTTTTTAGTACTTATAGTAACAAATCTCTATACCATGTGCTTATCAAACTAGGTCTAAGATCTAAGAGAGAGAGAGAGAGAGAGAGAGAGAGAGAGAGACTTAAGTTAAATATATTAAAAGCCAACAAATGAACAATAAAAAGGGTGGGTAGTGGAAAGGGGATGATACATACTTATATCACTACTGGAAGTCACTCACACTAGGGGCCAAAAGAAGCTGATTTTCAATCTAAAAGTGATTCTGCTTACATAATCCAAATATAACTAAGGCCAAAAGGCCCTAAGAACAGAGAGGTTGTTCAAATCTTGACAGCATTGTTCCCAGTAAATTCTAGCTGTCCTTGTTAACCATGAGCTTCCTTTTTTAACTATCCTTTTTTTTTCTGTTTTAATTGCTGTCTGTGTTAATCAGGAATCAGGTGAGGAATGCTAAACATTTTTAATCTGCTGAGAAGAAAAATCTCAACTTGTGTGAAAAGTATATAAAAGGTTTTTCTATAAATATTTCATGAAAAGATCCCTACTTTGTATCCAAACTCCAACAGATATAAATCCCATAACAGCCTGATACCTTTTGAATATATTGGATACAATTAGAGTGGCAGGATCTATTCTTTAGATTGTAAAACAAAGAAAAATTTATAATGACACCTTTCCTTTAAAAAAAAGGCCCCACTTCATAACTCTAAACCAAATGCCCCAACTCCCTTTCCCTATTTTAACTCTCCTTTGGCATCTCACTTCTAAATAATAAATCTTAGTGTCCCCCTGGCTAAATTCTAATTCCACACAGTTTTCAAAACTGGCATCTAAATTTCAAGCTCTTCATGAACAACCCTTAAAACTCTAAATAACTTTCTCAAATTGAAACCTTAGTTAATCCATAGCATCCTCCACCAAACACCAGCTTGAATCCCAAGAAAATCTTAAATACTTTCTTCATTATTCCTAATTAATTCGCTGCTGACATGTGATAATCACTGTCAAGTGTCAGCCAGAAGTCCCAATCCAAATGTAGGACTCATTTACCGCATCATCCCGATTGGCCTCATGTGTACTGGAATTTACTGAGTTGAATTGATTGAGAAAGGAGGCAAAATCTGATGCTACAACTATCGCACTTTACGGCTCTTGTTTTCTTGGATTTCTACTTAAGAGGCTTGGTTGATGGGCTCTTGCTTCTGTTTCTAATGTCGCTTGTAATAGTGTTCTTTTGTGGTTTTGGCCAGAAAGAACCCTTCCTGATTCTTTCCAGATGACTCCCAAAGTCACTACAACATTCCTCTGTTCATGTCCGATGTCATCATTGTCACAAATTATAGTTATGAAGTTTTCTTATCTAGTTGGTAATTAAGGTTTATTTGCCAAGCTCACTGTTATTGGATGCCTAGATTACAAATATCTTATCCTCATTAAGCTATATTGACGCCACAGTCCCAATAATCGAAAACAGAAAAACGATCATTGAATTCCCAGAAAAAGACCAACACCTCAAAATGAAGAGGTCATGAGTTCAAATCTCCTTGGGGCTCTACCTACCCAAAAAAAATTCCCAGAAAAAAACAAAAAAAATGGTGATGGGAATCCAAGAAATCTCAAACAAATGCCCATCTATATACAATAGGAACCCAACTCGGCTGAAAATATTTCAGAAATCTTAGAAAAGATAAAAACCCTTTCGTGAAATCACTAGGTACCTATCCGGAGAAATCCGTAGGTACCAAGAGAAAGAGAGAGTATACCCGAAACCGAGTTGCAGGAGCTTGAAACTGAAAACCTGTGAATGTGACAAAAAAAATTGCACAATCCAAAAGGCATAGATGTTGATAGGGAAGAAGAGAGATGGAGATGAAGAAGCGAAGGAGGACATACCTCTGCGCAGTCCAAACGTATCTTTTAAATCTAATGCTCAACACCGGGATGCCGGGGTTTTAGGGGTTAACATCTTTTTGTTTTTTTGTTTCTTTTTTTTTTTTTTGGGGGGGGGGGGGGGTTATCTTTTAAAAAACACATATTTCCGAATTTTTTCAAATCTTCGAATTCGTTTTATATGGGAAACCGTACTGAACACATACAGATACGTGAATTACGTACTAAACTGAAAAATACAGTCCATCTTTGTTCACAAGAAAAAAAAAAAACTTATTTCGTTGTCTAGTTCGTCCCGTCGTGATCCAACAGTTGGAGTTCTCCTAGCACACGTGGATGAACTCCAATGGTTGGATCACAGTTGGAGTCCCTCCAACGACAAAAAACTACTTGAACCCCTCTCTTTCTCCCTCCTTTCCTCTTGCTATAAGCGACCATTGGTATCAATCTCGTACTTGATGTGGGCGGTGTTAATGGTAATGCTTCTGTAATATGGTTCAAGGGCATGAGATTGGGGAGCCGGATCCTCTCTAGTGCTAGAGAGGTTTCCATTACTGATCCAACGTGTCACGGCCTTAGTGTAACTAAGCCAACTGTGCGGCACTTAGTCGCTCACAACTCCACTTGAAGTGTTAAGTCAGCCTAACTTCTTACCAAAGGAAAAAAAACACACAAAAGAGAACTTTGAAAGAAGAACTTCTATTGCAAAAGAATTCTTACAAGGTTGCTTGAGTGCAGAGTGTAGAGTGCTTTGACCAAATGAGGTCATCCTTATTTATAGATACCAAGGGTACAATGAATTGTTATGATTTGTACAAGTGTAATATATACAACGATTGAGAACATTCTAGCATTTAGATCTAGAATACTCCCACCTCCTTAGAGAAATATAGAGAATGTAGAGGTTTTTAGAGAACCTTCAATATGTACAAGTGTGAAGAATTCTGGAATATGGACCAATCCACAAACCCAGTGCCAATCTATGGATCATGTAGATGGAGTAGGTAGCGGATCGTGACAAACGGCTGAGGATCCATTGGTACACATACCGATACATTGATATGGGTGCTGGATGATCCTCGATGGTTGGATCTAAAGTGGAAATGAACTTTTTTCAAAAAGGTGAGCCACATGCCGATACCCTCTACAGGCCTAAAGTTTCATTACTTTTTCTTTTTTTCCTCCTTTATTATTGCCTATTTTACCCGTCGTGAATAAACCTTCTTAAACCATCAGATTAGTGACAAGAGTTATTACTTTAACCAGAATCAAAATTGTGATCAGTCAATTAACCCAATAAAAAGTAACGAGCAACTCAACTCAACTCAGTCATATTCCGACTAACACATAGATCATATTTCTTTGATTCCATTAAAAACCATGATTCCAACCCTAAGCTATACATTATTTTCTTCAATTATTTATCCTATAAATACATCTGATGACATTTGCTAAGACACTAAGCAACCAAATGTATTCCATGGCCTTTAGAATTGGAGGTCCTTAACTCATATGTAAAGTTTTGGTTAAATGGATTTTATCATCGGTTCTATTTGTTTCCATGTAAAATTAATGGAAAAAAAAATGTAAAATCTTTCAATGTTTATATTTGTATTTAACCTAAAATTCAAACAAAGGCATTAAAAAATAAGTAAATTTTACATGGAATAAATTTTCATGTAAAATATCATTAGCATGGAAATTTTCACAGCAAAACAAATAGGGATGTAACGTAAAAATAAAGCTCTAAAATGGTTGTGGACAAATGGACAATTTGAAATAGAAAAATGAGAATGCTAACCCATGTAGGTATGCACTATTTACCCAATGATCTATGGTCACATTAGAATTCCAGGTAGCACCCTTACGTGGACTCTTGTGTATAAAAAAACACTAACCAATAGGAGCACAACACATAGACATCCTCAGAACCCTCAAGCTATTGGGGACAAAACTATCTTTTCACCAAAAGACCAATCGCAAGGGCATATCCATCATTACCAGCTTAAGTTAGGGATAAATCCAACCTCCAGAATTATAGTACTGTACTTTAAAAGCATGAGGGACTTACACCTGACATTTTCTCAACCATCCTTAAAAAAGGCTCAAGCCTCAAGGTTAAAAAGACTTCTTGACTCCCCATTTTTCTATTGATCACCCACGCTCTTACCTCGTTACTTTTACCATTGTGCCATTTTCTATTCATGCATTCACTATCTATCTAGTCGAACTTTTTCGAAAAGACCGACCTCACTCATTGTTTATTGCCTAGAATCATGACTTAAGCATCAAAGTGCCCCAATGCTATAAGCTTGACCTTTGTTCAGTTTATGTCGTCTACAGGTTGATCTCATCTCAGAAGATCTCAGCACGAATTCTAGCGGCAACATGGACCCCAAATAAGATCTTCCTATGTGGACACGTGCAAAAATATTTGCCACAAAAAGCATTGACCATCATTGATGTAATGAAAGCAAAGGGCCCATGCCAATGACGAACGCCCTAGAAGAATCAACCAATTTATCAAGCAATGTCTCGTGAAATTTTTCATCTTTGCCTTCAATTATATTTAAAAGCGATCTATAAACTTTATAATGACCATCCCTCATTGGTTGTCCATGGATGCTATTATCAAGAAGGCTGTCCATGAGTTCTTTTACAAATTTCTCCTGATACATTACTAATTCCCCTTGTGTAGATCTACATTTTTTAATAAATCGGCAAGATTTTTTTATTATTATTTTATTTTACAGAAAATCAGCAAGGGTATTGTTCAAATAAATAACTCCTCTATAACGATGGAGGAGTCAATGGGCTAGTTCAGGCCGGTTTTGCTATCAAAAAAGTTGGTCTCATACTTTTTAGGAGGCAACTCGAAACATATTCAAAAAGAGATTCAGGCTGGGGTGGGCTGCACTGAACACTTTAGTTAATGGGCCCATCTGGTGTCGATTTGTTATTGGACTGCTTTAATGGACTCTTATTGGTCTACTATCGGTTCAATTTCGATTTATTATACGTATACATAGTAAAAAGTTGGATTAATGGCTTTATCAAGTCATTATTGAGCTGGTTCGGTTTCAGTCTTGGTTTTCTACGTGTATATTTAATAAAATATTGGTTTAATGGACTCTTATTGGTCCATTATTGGGCTGGTTCGATCTTGATCTTATTGGTCCGAGCTTATCAATTGAATCGGTCCGATTTTGATTTTTCTTCATGCTTTAAAAACATAACCTAAATCTTGTCCAATAAGTTTTGGTGTTTGTTTAATCCGATTTGAATCAGGTTGGTTTGTTGTGGACCCAATTTTGACACTGCTATCTATAGGGTTCACTAGTATCCGAACTCGCTAGTTATACCTTCATATATAAATGATTGGTCTCAACTCAAGAGGCAGAACTGGTAATAGATATGAACCGGGATCCTCTGTAGTGATAGTCAAGCGGTAGTGATGATCCCAACCACTTACATTGTATCGACACGTATTTCGATGCACTATGAGCAGAGATGTACTATCCGAATTCGAATTTGACTCTTAAGCATCTTATCTGAATCCGCCTCTACATCCGATGGACTTTTAAAAATTAAATCCAAATTCAAATTCGCATTTTAACAGGATATCCGGCTAAAATCCGATTCGAATCCCAATTAAAACAAAAGCATATGTGCTGCTTATTTCCTATCTTTGTTGCAAAAATTTCATACCTTTGTTTCAACTTTCAAATGAATCAATCCTTTGATGAAGAGGGAGATCAAACTCATAAATCAGGATCAATAACAGAGTAAGTCCGGGATTATTTGAAGTCTTGAAAGAAAGAAACGCACAATGGAAATGTTGCATGCTATTGTTCTTCTTCCGCATCTGACTGACAGTCACACATCTGGTGGAAACAAGATTGCAAAAAGATCTAGATTTTGTTGGGTTGGGTTTCCCTCTTATGTAGAGGAAGACTCATTACTCATATGCCCATAAGGAGTAAGAACACTTAAGTAACTTTCTCATAGATAGTTAAATTAAGGTTTTATTTCTTTAACCCTATTAGAATGATATAATGATAGAAATAGTGGTTTTGTGAGTTGTTGTCCGCCCAAAACAAAGAAGAGAAGAAAATTGCGAGGTTTCAATCAAGGTGAGGATCGGAAGGTAATCCATGGTCCCGATTGAGCTGAAATTTGAACAGTAGATTCGTAACTAAGAGTTCTTCATTTTGAACGGTGCAATTGACGATTAGAGTCTTCTAGATCAGTCTGATAATCAACCTTTTCACCTATTCGGGTGAGATCTCTTCCATCTTCATCTTGGTATTTTGGTTGTTGATGGTGTATCATAGAACATATTGTTCTAGATGTTTTTGATAATATATGCCAAGAATATTATGTTATTGGGGAATGGTGTTATTGTATGCCTCTAGTTATAACTAGAGAAGACTCTTGTATTCTCATATTGGTGATAGTGAATAGATTTGAATGGACTACAGTCCCGTGGTTTTTACTCCTCACATTGAGGAAGTTTTTCACGTAAAAATTTATTGTGTTATGCGTGTGAATTTTATTGTGCTTGGAATATTATTATCTATTTGATTGTTTCATATTAGGTTCACTCAAGAGTGAAAAGAGTTTAACACTCATTTTCCTATCAAGTATCAAAGTTTGGTTGTTATTTAAAATTTTTGTCTTGGATTGAACAATGGAAACTAATACAAGTAGAATGGTTACTCTAAATGGTTCAAATTATTATGTTTGGAAAGAAAAAATAGATGACCTCATTTATGTTAAAGATTATTATCTACCCATGTTTGTTAGTGAGAAACTTGAAAATAAGACTGATGATGAATGAACATATGTCATCGACAAGTGTGTGGGTACATTAAATAATGAGTGGATGATAATGTATTGAACCATTTAAGTGGAGAAACACACGCACGTTCTCTTTGGACCAAGCTTGAGCAATTGTATACTAGGAAGACAGAAAATAATAAATTATTTTTAATTGAACAGTGATGGCCTTAAGATATCAAGATGGAACTTCGATGATAGATCACTTGAATTCATTTCAGGAAATCATAAATCAATTATCTTCGATGGGTATCAAGTTTGATGAAGAGATACAAGGATTATGACTTTTTGATACTTTAAAATTGGACTCATTAGAGACGTTTATAACATCATTATTGAACTCAGCTCCAAATGGTGTAATCTCAATGGATTTGGCTAAGAGCAGTGTTTTAGATGAAGAGATGAAAATAAAGTCACAATGTTTTTCTTCACAATCAGATGCTTTGGTTATCAGAAACAGGGGGAGGAGTAGGAGTCATGGTCAGAAGAATAGAGACAATAGAAATCTAATAAATTTGCAAATATTGAGTGTTATTACTGTGGTCTAAAGGACCACACCAATAAGTATTGTCGAAAGTTGAAAATAGATAATAAAAAAAAAAAGGTAAAGAAAAGAAGAAAGATGATGAACGAGTTGCCACCACTTCTGATAAATTTTTTACTGTCTATAATAGTAATGTAGTCAATCTTACATGCCAAGAGACAAGTTGGGTGATTGACAGCGGTGCTTCTATTCATGCTACATCTCGAAAGGATTACTTAATATCTTACACACCAGGTGACTTTTGTGTTGTAAGGATGAGTAATGATGGTTCGATCAAAATTGTTAGCATTAAAGATGGTTGTTTGTAAACTTATATTGGCACAAGATTAATTCTTAAGGATGTGAAACATATTCCTGACATCCACTATAATTTAACTTCTACAAGCAGACTTGATGATGAAGGTTTTTGTAATACCTTCTATGAAGGTCAATGAAAGCTCACCAAATATGTTATGATTGTAGCAAGAGGTAAAAAGTATTCAACATTGTAGTTGTTGCAATCAAAACTCTCTAAGGACATTGTAAATGCAGTTGACAATGAAAATACAACTGAATTATGGCACAAAATACTTTGTCACATGAGTGAGAAGGGAATAATGTTGTTGTCCAAGAATAAACTCCTATTTGGAATGAAGAGTGCACATTTGAAAAAGTGTGCTCATTGCTTGGCAAGGAAGCAAAACAGAGTCTCCTTCAAGAGCCCCTCTTCTTTAAAAAAATCAAATGTACTTGATTTGGTGCATTCTGATGTATACGGTCCTATGAAGACGATAACACTTAATGATTCTCTCTATTTCATAATATTCATTGATGACCAATCAAGAAAATTATGGATTTATACCTTGAAGTCAAAAGATAAAGTGTTAAATATATTTAAGCAATTTCAAGTTTTAATTGAGAAACAGACTGGTAAGATATTGAAATACATTTACACATATAATGGGGAAGAGTATACTTGATCACTTGATGATTACAGCAAAAAAACAGGGTATTTGACATCAAAAGACACCTCAAAAGACTTCTCAATTGAATGGTTTGGCAGAGAAAATGAACATGACACTGGTATAGAGGGTTAGATGCTTACTTTCAGATGCAAGGCTGCCAAGATCCTTTTGGGGTGAGGCTTTGAGACAGTTGTACACTTGTTATACATGTCACCATGTGTTCCGCTATAATATAATGTGCCAAATAAAGTTTGGACAGGTAAGAATATTTCTTATGATCATTTGCGTATCTTTAGATGCAAGACATTTGTGCATATTTTCAAAGATGAGAGGTTTAAACTTGATGTCAAGACAAGACAGTGTGTATTTGTGGGTTACGTTCAAGATGAATTTGGCTACAGATTTTATGATCTGACTGTGAAGAAAATTATCAGAAGCTGAGATGTTGTATTTATGAAAAATCATACTATACAGGATATTGATAAAACAGAGAAGACAGTGTCTCAACACAGTGATGATTTAATTGACTTAGATCCAGTCCCTCCAAAATCGGTGCCTGAACAAGTTGGAGATGAGGATCAAAATGATCAACATGATACAGGTGATACTGATATTTCTATACAGGTTGAGAAAATCATGATTCTTATGAGTAGCTGCTAATACCAGAAATTCCACCACATGTTTTAATCAGAAGGTCTATCAGAGATAGATAGTCTTCCACACGATATATTATAAATGAATATGTATTATTGACTGATGGAGAAGAACCCGAATGCTTTGAAGAAGCCATGGAAGATGAACACAAGGATAAGTAGATTGAAGCAATGCAATATGAGATGAAATCATTGCATGAGAATCACATTTTTTAATTAGTGAAATTACCTAAGGGCAAGAGAGCTTTGAAAAACAAATGGGTGTATAGGGTGAAACATAAAGAACACAACCAACTTCCATGATACAAAATTAGATCGGTGGTCAATGGATTCAATCAAAGAAAAGGCATTGACTTTGATGAGATCTTCGCTCCAGTTGTAAAGATGTCGTCCATTCGGGTGGTTCTAGTTTTAGTAGCTAGTATTGATTTAGAGGTCAAGCAAATGGATGTAAAAATAGTTTTTCTTCATGGTGAATTGAAAGATATCTATATGGAACAGTCAGAGGATTTTGAGGTAAAAAGAAAATATGAGCATGTATGCAAATTGAAGAAATATCTTTATGGCTTGAAACAAGCGTCGAGACAATGGTATAATAAGTTTGACTCAATTATGGGGGAGCAAGGCTATAGAAAAACTACTTTTGACCATTATGTTTTTGTTCAAAAATTCTCTGATGATGATTTGTTATTCTTTTGCTTTATATAGATGACATGTTAATTGTTGACAATAATGCTTAAAGAATTGACAGGTTAAAGAAATAGTTGAGCAAGTCTTTCGCCATGAAAGACTTAAAAAAAGCAAAACAAATCTTTTGCATCAAAATCATTCGAGACAGAAATATCAAGACATTATGGTTGTCTCAAGAAAAGTACATAGAAAAAGTGTTTCAAAGATTTAAGATGGACAAAACTAAAGTGGTTAGCTTTCTGTTGCTACTCACTTTAGATTAAGTACCAAGCAGAGTCCGTCTACTGAAGAAGAGAAGGAAAACATGGTTTCATATGCTTCAGCAGTAGGAAGTCTGATGTAAAGTTACTTAAGTACCCTTACTCTTTATGAAAAGAGTAGTTTTGTGAGTTGTTGTATGCCCAAAACAGAAAAGAGAAGAAAGTTACAAGGTTTCAATCAAGGTGAAGATCGAAAGGTCATTCGTGGTCCGATTGAGCTGAAACTTAGACAACAGATTCGTAACTGAAAGTTCTTCATTCTGAATGGTGCAATTGACGATTGGAGTTTTCTAGATCAGTCCGATAATCAACGTTTTCACCTATTCGGATGAGATTTCTTTCAATCTTCATTTTGGTGTTTGGGTTGTTGATGGTGTATTCCTAAAACATGTTGTTCTATATGTTTTTAATGATATATGCCAAGAATATTGTGTTATTGAGGAATGATGTTATTGTATACTTCTAGTTCTAACTAGAGAAGATTCTTGTATTATCATATTGGTGATAGTGAAAAGATTTGAATGAACTACGGTCCCTTTTTTTTTTACTCCTCACATTACGGAGGTTTTCTACATAAAAATTTCTTATATTATGCATCTAGATTTTATTGTGCTTTAAATATTATTATCTATTTGATTGTTTTCAATTAGGTTCACTCAATAATGAAAAGAGTTTATCATTTCCTTTCCTATCAGATTTCGATCAAAGCTTTTAAATTTTTGAGATTAGTGACTCCTATTCCTCCGATATTTCTTCCACTTTCTTTCACTCGCATATGTTAGCTGCTACAATCTGAAACGACACGTTTTAGAGAAATGTTTGGAAGGAAACTTTCCTCTAGAAATTCACAGTGACGTCATTTGGCAAAAATGGTATAACTCATTGAAAACCTACTAAAATAAAATAAAATATAAAAATATAAAAAGTTGTTGGTGTCCAGCCTTTCCTCAAGTCCCTAGTCCCTTTCTCTTTCCCTATGTGAAAAATCCCCACTTACTCACGTCCTTTATCTTTCCCCATCTTACCAAAAAAAAAAGAGAATAATCAATTACATTTGTCTTTCCCTATGAAAAATCCCCACCTATCCACGTCCCTTTTTCATTCCCCATGAAAATAAAGAGAGTATATATATATATATATATATATATATATATATATATATCGGAATGGATTATATTAGTTCTTTTTAAGTGATATTTGAATCTGGCTTCACCTTCGATTTCATCTATCCAAATTCGCATCAGAGTCTGATTGTTCATATTCAGATTCTTTTAAATAAATGCGGATTCAAATCGAATTCGAATTTCTACTATCCATTTACATCTTTAAATGGAATCCTCACTACCACTTGGCAGCCAGACAAATGATTTTTTTATAATAGATACAACACCATCCATTATGGTTACATTTAGGGGTGTCAATTTTGGGACCACACCGTGTCCCCCTAACCGGGCCAAATGGTTAAAAATCTCATCGAGCCGAATCGTTTAATAAACGTGTCGGTCCTAAGACTGGACCAATTAATAATAGGTCGTTTACGGTGTAGGGGTGCAATCCGATGGTCGCCCGATCAGATCGACCAATTAAAGCCCGAGTTGGTATAAATCGACTAAAAACCAATTAAAGACATATATAAGTTTCTTCCTCTATTTTTTCCACCTACTTTTCCCATTCATTTTTTCATTTACTTGTGAACATTGGATTTGCAATGAATATAATCATACTAAATGAGATTGCAATTGGCCATTTGATATCCTAGTCTCTAAGGTGACATGATTTTAGCAGATGATGCTAAAAGACTGTTACGGCCACATGTAACATGCTCTTTAAAACGCATATTTTGATCCTTTTTTTTTTTTACCATTATTCACATACATTTTTGATTTGTGAGTAAGGACAAATCGATGGGTTGGATTTACAACAAAATAGATCGATTACAATTGAGCATAAAATCGAATAGTATAACCAAATATAAAATTGAAAAAGATAACCGATTATAGACAATAATAGACCGATTGAACGGATTAACATAAGACTGATTAGGGATCTAGACTGATCGGACCGAATATAAACGAATCAATGTCTTGCAAATCAAGATCGATTAATTAAACATGTTGATCACGGTTCAAAATGTTAAATTAGTAAAGACCGATTAGCCCGACTGATTGACGCCCCTAGTTACGTTTGTTCGAATAACATTGAATGCCTAGCTAATCCCTGTACCTAACAAAAAAAAAACAAGGGAAATCTCTACAACTACACATTAATTTCTCAATATTTTATGTTGTGAAATGGAAATCTAATCCGACAACAAATGTTAGCCTATGTATAATACGTCATATGTATATGGGTAGGAGATACTACACGCGAACGTGTAGCAACTCAACCAATGGGAGCACGTGCAGCCTTTGTCCTATGTACTTGGATCCACATCCTCTCCCGCCTAAGTTTGGGCGGGAGAGTTTGCGGCCTGGATGGATAGCCGCCACCTAGCTCTCGGGTGGATCCGAGCCCTCCATCCGAGCCGACACCCTTGTCGGCTTAGCTTGTCAGCTCGGGTGTCGGCTCAGATGGAGGGCTCGAATCCACCCGAGAGCCAAGTGGCGGCCATCCATCCGGACCGCCAATTCTCCCACCCAAACTCAGGCGGGAGAGGATTTCTATACTATGTACTTATACTAATGGCTTTTTTTTTCTCTTTTGGGTAAAAATATATACTAATGGTTTGACCTTTTATTTTTTGGGTGATATAACATGAGAATAATTCTCCGGTACGAACTTGTATCTTTCTTAGGATTCTATTCTCGTTTATGTTTAATATGTCCCACATTCTAAAGTGGGTCCCACACTTCATCGACTATGATACAACACTGTGAAAAGTACAGGTACATGCAAGTGATTCAAACTGATATGAATTTTACATTCATTAGAACTACGAGTATTAAGATCGAGGAAAAGAAAAGAGAAAGGAGGGTAAAAGTGGGAATTACCACGGGTTTTGGCCACATATTAATTTCAATTTGTTAAAGAGGAATGCTTCCTCAAGTTGCTAGCTGGGAGGAATCTCCCAACCGACATCAATCAACATATAAAAATGATATCAATAATACTCAAATTATACCAATCAACATAGAGGAATCGGTATCATGACTATCATCAATGTTAGGACTTATAAGGTTAGGGGATTTGCATCGATCCTCTCCTCCCGGTGTTGATAGCAGCAACTTCATCCGGATGGCCAATACGTGGCTCTTGGTGAATTCGAGACCCACGTTAAAGCCGACACTGAGTCAACAAGCCAAACTGACATGGGTGTCGACTCGAACATGGGTCTCAGATTCATCCGAGAACCACGTATTGGCCATGCAGATGGAATTACCACATCCTTCGAGAACATTGAGAGGAGACGATGTGAATCCTAAGATCAGGGAGAAGAGAAAAAATACCAAGAAGAAAGAGACAGTTATGGAAAAAAGCATAGGAAACAATCCGCAAACTGCGGGCTTACAAATTTTTGTGCGTTTTCAAGTAGTCTTATTTGAACAAAATTAAAAAAATATATATATATATATATATATATATATATATATATATATATATTGTAAGAAGTGAAAATATTTTAATTGAGCTGAAAACCGACCACGACCAAGTGTTATTGTTGACAATTCACTTCTAATATTTGTAGGTTAGGGAAAAAGGTCAAAAAAAAAAAAAACTCTTTTTTTATAAATTTTAAAAAATAAAAATAAAATAGGGTAAAAGATAATTACCTCCCCTGTAACTTAACATATTGACAGTTGACCCCTAAACATTTCAAAAAATACAATTACCTCCCCTAACTAATTATTAAAATCCAAATAAGTCCACCTGTTATGAATATTCCATTATATAGTAACGGTTGGAGTTGAATAGTTTTTTAAATCCCAAATTACCCTTTTAGAGTTCCGAACTACCCATTTTACCCTTACTTAGGAAGGTTACTATTTGGCAGAGGAACGATTCCCCCGATTCCTTGCTTGCTCACCACTCACTGTCATTCCGTTTTCGAAACCCTAGAATCGTCGTAGAGTCGCCGTCGTCTAACACATTCTCCACCGCTGCAAATCCATGAACATTGAAGCGGCTCATGATTCGAAATGGCTGAAATGTTTCCGCTGAAGGAGTCATCGAAATTTTTCTTGCTGAGATGTTGAAGCAGTTTCATCCTGTCGCTGCAAGGGGGCTTGAATTTTCCATGTTTCTTCGAAATGTTGAAGCACAAACTGCTGCAAATCGTTGGGAGATTTGACCTCTTCAAGCACAAACCGGTTCGAAGCATGAAGCACTGAACGCGAAACCGTACCTACTACTGCAAACATTGAAGCACTGATATTGTAAGGATTGTATTTTAATTATCGTTTAGGGTAGCTTAAATCTCTACAGAGCTTGTGAGAAACCAGTATATTGCATACCCGATTACCTACAAAAAATAGACATTGTTCGTATAAAGCAAAATCTGACATTGTTCATATGAAAATCGAAGTAGGTCAGCATCCAATCATTTGCATACTCGAATATTTTCTTCTTTCAGTTTTTGTATTGCAGTTACAAGAGTAAAATCCGACATTGTTCGTATAAAGAGGAACCACTGAATAAACCCTAAAAATAATTTACCTTTCTATTCTTCAAGACTGAAATAGGTCAGCGATGGAAGAGAAAGAAAATGAGAGAAAAACGAGTGCTTAATCGAAGACTTCTCCCTCTGAGCTTCGTCCTTTTCGATCAAAACCAATGCTTTAAATACCATTTAAGGAAACGTGGTGAGTGAGGTAGAATGAGAAGAAGATGAGATTTGAGTTTATTTCAGTTGGATATAAGAGGGTTATATTCGTCTTTTAACAGTAATAAGATTTAAAATATGGATAAAAGGTTGAGGGTAGAGTTGTCCATAAAAAATCTAACTTTAACGCCGTTAAAAATTGGCCTATTTGGATTTTAATAATTAGTTAGGGGAGGTAACTGTGTTTTTTGAAATGTTTGGGGGTCAACTGTCAATATGCTAAGATATAGAGAAGGTAATTGTCTTTTACCCAATAAAATAATATGGATTCCAAATATGACTTTAAAAATCAATATCGGTTCGGTTGATCCGATCTATTTGTATAAATATCGGTCTTGATTTGGAAACGATTTTTGGTTCCGTTCTTGTATTGGCTCATGATCGGATCGACTGAATTCTTTACTTGTGACACGTGCCAATCATCAAAGGGAATTGATTGCAATGTGTCAATTTTCTATGATTAAAAAACTAGAAAGAAAAATTATTTAATTTCTGTAATATAAAAAAAAAAATATCTGTCACACGACTCACACCCCTTATAGTTTATCTTAGTCTCACCCACTCGATATTGTTTGCGATAATATCCCTAATGCCCTTAACTTTTGAAAAACTGTATCCATCAAACCCCGTCATTTCAATTGATGATGTGGCACCATTTTAATTTAATAAATTATAGAATTGTCCTTCTCTTTTAATTTTATAAAACTTAAAAATTTATTTTCTTTCATATTAGATATTAGATATTATATATTGCGAAAATAAAAAATAGTAAAGCACAGTGCGTTTAAATCGAACCGTCGAGAAATTTTGGAGAAATCCGACTGGGAGTTCCACCAGAATTTCTCAAGCCCCTTTGTTAGATGAATGATCCGCCTCCACTCCCACATCTTGGGCACAAACACAACGGAAAATTATTAATGTTGCCTGCAGCAGCCGACTTTGAGGAACCGGTGCCGGCTTTCTTCGGCAACAAGAAATTATGAAATTGGGTATCACACCACCGCTTAGATTTAAATTTTAAGGAACATTACGTGACAGATGATCCAGAAAAAAAAATGGTGTGGAAAGCCCTTTTTTGGTGGGATGCCTGCTCTCTCTCTCTCTTTTTCTTCTTCTTATTCACAATTCAAGTTAAATTGTGATCCTTCACTGGTTTCCAATTCCTCTAGAGGTGGGTTGGGTTTCGTCATCAGGGGTCATCTGGGGTCTAGGGCATATCAATTTCGCAGCCTCAAAGCCCACCATTTTTGAATCAGTCTCAATCGAGTTGGGATCTTGAGATTGGAAGTTTATTTATTTATATTTTTTGGACGAGATTTTCCACACTGACATCACAATTTAATTGAATTTCAACATATCAATTCAAGGTTGAAGTACTTAGGCTTGCTTTGGAAGCATTTCTTCCCTCCAGTCTTGACCGGTGGTGGAATTTGGTGTTTTGGAAGCATTTCTGTCCTCTGCGTGTAGGGGATGTAAAAGTTATAGTTCCGCCATTTAAAACTGATGAAACCATTGAGATTTTAGAAGTAAAAATCCTTGAACTAAAATTTGAATAAATTAAAGCAAATAAAAGGAAAAATCAACTCTTGGCCTGTTAGATTTTTGGAGAAACAAAGAGATTTACCTATCTAATAAAAAATAGTACAAAAATGTACAAATGAAAATCAGAATTTCATGGGAATCCGATTATTCTCAACTCCGATCGTCCAAATCTGTAATCTCTTTTTTTTTTTGTACGAATTACAATAACTATTCAGGGAAGGTACAAAGAATTGTTTGTTGAGAAGATTTCCCACAGAATTTCCATTCCCTTCTGTGTCATCGCCGGAGGTTTGGATAAGAAAAGATGTTGGTTCAAGTGGGTACAGAAGACACGTGAAAATAAAAATATAAAGTTGAAATATAAGATAATTGTGGAAATAAAAAGGAAAATAAAGAAATCTCCAAAAGAAAATATAAAAATTAAACTGAATAATATTGAGGGTAAAAAAATCTTTTTAACATCTAAACAAGGTTTGGGTGTCTTTAGGGGGTGTTAAGGATATTATTGCAAATGATGACGAGTGGGTGAAATTAAGATAAACTACAGGGGGTGTGACAAATATTTTCCCTATAAAAAATGATAAGACTATTTGCTGGGTTGTTCTGAAGAATATGAAATTTGAGTCATAGACAGATCCAATGTGATAACAACGGATTCAAATCAACATCGTACCTGTTAGGGGGGAAAAACATCACCCAATGAAAATCTTACACGTGACACCTAGAACTGCTCCGATCGATTAGGCATGGTAGAGTTGCACTCGGCTTTGGTCACTCGGAGGCACAGTCCTTTTGAGATACGTCTCTTGATCGGAGGTATAGTCCTAGTAGGATACATCTCCTGGTTGGAGACTAGAGTCCTACGAGCACATGGTCGTTGTGTGGGAGTCTTTCTCCTAGTGCAACACGATACTGATCATCACGGATGTGTGACCAAGCAGGTAACGACACATGTCAGTCTTGTCTTGACCAACTTAGCTTCATTCCCTATAGTATTCTAATATTACTCAGACTCTATGACCTGGACATCCCATAGCACAACACCTCGCAGTCCTATTGACAAACTATCTTTCAGAGTCCCAGTACCTCCATGCTTCTTGTCTACTCTTATAAATAGAGAACAACCCCCTAAGATAAGAGAATGAACTTACCTAATTTCTTTTGCACTCAAACTCTCTCTATGTTCCCTTCTCTCTATAAGTTATATTTTGACTGTTTACATTGGAAATCTGACTTAGCATTGGAATGTACCTGAGGCTTAGTCGTCAACCTCTTTTGTCTAATATTTGTGATTATAGATTATTCAAATTGCAGATCGATGGGATGTTTTCCAATCGCATTAGTACCGAATACTTGAAACTACAATTCCATGATTCTTATTTCAAGAAGGGTATGGTAGTTGTTGCACAAACAATCTCAACAATTATGGTCAAAAGGTTTGGTTTTTCTAGAGAACAGGTCGTGTGTCTCTCGTGTCAGTGCTTACGAGCCTTGTCTAGTCTCTACAATTCCCCGGTAAATCACCATCGAGGTAGATAAGATCGCGTATGAAATCGCATTTATGAGGCTTTTATCGTTTAGTAAGAGGCGTTGAAAGCTATTGTAGGGCCCATAAATAAGAAGACAAAAGACAAACCCTAGGTCCAAAGTCCTTCCAGCTATCACGGAGTAGAATGCCACATGTGGATACGGGGAAGATCCCACCAAAGATGCTCCAAGTTAACATAAGAAGTATAAATAAGTTTGGGATAAACATGTGCTGCCCCATCAGTCCTATGGGTCCATTTAGATTCATTCATTTAGACTACCGTTTGGTATGCATTACCAAAATGCATTCTCACAGTGAAAAATAAGAATGCATTCGTAGCATAGAGTAAGAATAGACTAAAGAGCATGATATTTTGTTATGGGTTTAGAATACAGAATGAGTAAGAGTACGTTTCAAAATGCACCGTATTCTCTAATGTGTTCCATATTTCCATGATCGAAATACAATAATGAATACTAAAATCCAAACCCTATTTTTGTCAATATCAAAACCTGTTCTTGATTTAAAATGCATTCAGACAATGCATGCCAAACCTAATACATTTTTTCTTTTCATGAGCTAATCCTTTTCCCTTCCAGCTGTCCAAGCTTCTCAAAAGTATTCCTTCCAACCGCTATGAAACGATTCCAGATCTTTTGGGGACCATCATCCGTTCATATTCAATGGGGCAGCAAATACCAGCCACTCATTAGTCATTATTCTACTCTACCGGACACCAAAAGAAATTATCCACCACCAACTACCACAACCGGCTAAAGGTAGATTCCCTTGTTTTTTAAGTAACCGGTAACCTCCCAATTTGTCAACTACTGCTTTCAAGCAATGTACGGCCGAGATTCCATATTACAGTGGGTCCCAATGCGTTACCTAATTGGATCCCATAGTACCGTTCCCATCCTGATGTAAATCGCATCGGGCCCTATAGTGAGTTGTCACTAGAGGTGTCAATTTTGGGATCAAATCGATAGCTTAGACTGAATTTGACTAGAATAACTCCAAATCGATCCAGACCGAAATGTTATTGGACATATTTTGGGTTGAGATATGATATATCCTACAGATCCCGGTCTAGTTTAGTCTAACCCAAAATCGATCCCAAAAAGTGGATCGATGAGTCCAAACTAAATCGATTTTGACCGAACATTAAATCCTAACTTCACTACTTCAGCTTTCTAGATGGTTTTGACGGTTTTCTATTGGGTAAACCAGCCTGATAATATTCCCAAACCAGGTCGAATTATTAATGAATGTGCACAATATAGTCCACTCATTCTGAAAATTTTAGTAATTATGTTTTGATCAGGGTTTATAAAATCCGATACTAATTTAATCCCAACTGAAATCAACAAGAGCGATCGGTTGACACCCTATCCTTGTCAAATGGGCCCACAGCTTAGATCACGATCACGATCTCTATCTCTATCAAGAGTCTACATCGTAACCGGTAATTGCGGGTGCATCTATGACGACCAGATTCGCTTCTCACCCGCGCACACGGTAGCCGGCAGTTAACTGCAAGATAGAGCGGTTTGTCGACGTGGATGAATACTGAGCGTCGATCTAAATTTTCAGACGATGCCAGTCACCGAATCCTTGATTTCAAAAACCACTGGTTCGCACTTGGGAATTGGTACTGTCTGTAAGTCGTGCTCGGGAGTCTCGGACCTTAAATTGCTCGGAAACTGCCATTAATGGCGATGACAATTAAAAATGTCTGTTCGTGTCGGTAGTCGGCGCGAGTAAAGTCATAAAGATTTCAACAGCGGCATTCACTATCCACGTCTCTTTCAGAAAGAAAAAGGTTGTGGTTGTTTGTGCCTTTTTTTTTGGCCCTTTTTTCTAAGAGCTTCTGAGAGATCATGTCCGTTGGTTGCTGGTCCGCTAGGGTTTTAGCGACTTATTAATGAAACGTAAAGATCACGCCAATGGAGCAATCATTTCAGTTCCGTTAGCTTCGTTTTCTTCGCTTCTCTGATTGTCCAAGTTCGAATTCTGGATCGAAAAGACTGTAGCCATTTCTTCGTCACTTTTGCGGTTTCTGATGAATACTTGGAGACTTGATGTTTTCAGTTTGCAATAATTTAGGTGTTTGGTGTTAGTGGGAATGTCGGAAGTCACAGTAACAAAGTCATGGCGAGAGGAGCTCACCAGTCATGCGGAGGACACAGGTATTACGTACACCGACTATGGAATTGGAGTCGCACCGACGGCAGTGGAAACAATGGCGACGAGTTTCATTGGTGTTGAGGGGCTCGAAAGCAGTGCGGCTGAAGCGGAGGGCTTTAAGGAGCAAGTTAAAGGATTCCTGACTGCTTCTGCTGAAATGCTGCTTGAGTTGGCTAGAGGTTGCAGGGATGTAGTGGAGCAGAATCTTGGTAATGAAAATTCGTTTATTGTGCGGAAGTTCGGTGGGCCTTGGACAAAGGTTACTAGTAGACTCAGTTTCCTGAACGACTACTTGCCGGAGGATCGTGATCCGGTTCACGCCTGGCCGGTGGTTTTTTTAGTGTTCATTCTCGCACTAACAGGTACTTTGGGCGTTTTTGGATGATAAACGTATAGAGTTTAATTGCGCCAATCCGAAATTTGTTGAAAAGGATACGACAGTTTCGGCATTTTTGCTTGATATTGATTGTGTAATCGATCTGCTATCACTTTTAGTATCATCTTGTCTATTTGCAGTATTTTAAGCTGATGCTTTCCTCCGCTATGAATTTGTCTCAAACTTTTATGGGTTGGTCTTTGTGTTTTATCGAGTAAGATTTCTTATCGGGGCATATTATAAAATGTGATTGGGCGAACGAACAAAATAATCTCTCTCTTTCTCTCTCTTGGGGAGAGGAGAGGGGGGGGGGGAACTGCCAGCCGCTTCATGTTCATCATGCATAAGAGGATCCCTTGAATTGGTGTATGACACCAATTATTGAACATCACTTTTTGTGCCACTGCGGTAGACATCATGATAGATGGGGGTAGATCAGATTCAAAACCCCCTACCACCTTGGATATCATCTGTTGGTGTGTCAAACTTCTCTAGTCAGGGAATGTACTTTAATCATAATTTGTATTCATGATTTCCCCTTTTGATTCAATTTCTTTGATGTGTTTGCTTTGTCAATTGGAAAACAAATATATTACTCTATAGGTGGTGAATCGGGATCCAGTAAATGTGCAGTTCCTAATTGGGATTGGAGAAAATTTAAGCCCTGGTGGACAGGTAGATGCAGTACACTGCTTATGCTAAACCGTTTGTGGCGGAACCAAAATACTTTTTACATGACCAACTGACCAACGAAGACCACATGTAAGCATAAAGAATAATTGCAGTGGATGAAGTATATGTGCTGAAAGATTAGCTTGTGGTCTCTATGGGGACATGGAGTAAGTGGAGGAACTCTCAAGTCTATAAGGCACCCAAGGATCCAGACCTAACTAATGTGGGATTATTCCCAACAGTTACGAAATCAACTCTGCTATCACAGTTTGAGTCATGGCTTTATGTAGCAAGGCTGCAGGGTTCCAGAGGCCATATGGAACTTTCATGTTTTATCTATATAATTTTTTATAAGCAAACGTGTTTAGAACTTCTCAGAAGAGCTTTACCCTCAATTTTTCACAAGCTCACATTGATGGAGATAGGAGAATCACCAAGGGGCTCAAAAGGACATTGAAGGAGGTGAAAGGACTGTAGCTTTCTTAAAAATTTGAAGGGTCTCAACTAATTTAGTTGTTTCAACTTTTGAGATTCTTCTGTTTACGTGCTTTTCTGTCAGAATAATGAATTATACTGGTAGGGTGTGAGAGAACATACAGACAAATTGCAATAGGATTCAGATAAAAAACAAGATGGAGGAATGCTCGCTCCACTTTTGAGACATAATGAAGAGGAATGCTAGCTCCACTTTTGAGACATAATGAAGAGGAATGCTCATTCAACTTGTACCATCTTTGTGCTTGGATTCCCAGTCAGGAGGATCATGTTATATTACTTGTATATAAAAAGAGAAGGAAGAGTTAACACACATTAGACAAACATAATTCTACTTTCAAAATTTCATGTTTTATTAATTTTCTTCTCTTAGTTGTTAACTAGTTAAGATTGACTGAATAACCATATGAATATCCATTTCTGAGCTTGCAGATGGTGGTCTCCCTCTTCTCTCTTTGGTCCCTAACTTTGTCATTTTATGAGCCTTGTCAAGCATTTGTTTGCACTTCCTTCAATTTTTGCTCTGTCACCATCTCTATTTTGGATTCTGAAATATTTCTTTACTATTGTTTTTGGACCTGAAAATGCATGAAGTTTTCAGTGTCCTGGTGTTAGGATTTTGTCACTCAATTCCTAATGCAAAGTCAATGTGCAGCATTGAATGTAAATGATGGACAGGACAGTTCTGTACCACTGATAAAGAAAGTGTATATACATCCTCCTAGTGCTAGTCATATACAGCTTCCAGATGGAAGAAATATTGCATATCATGAGCAAGGTGTTCCAGCTGACAGAGCCAGGTTCTCCCTGATTGCTCCACACTCCTTTCTTTCATCCCGACTTGCAGGTAAATCAACCAGTTCATCATAGTTGTTGAGTGCATTTTGGATACAAAGGTTCAGTGGTTGTTCCTGGTGGGCTTTTGTCAAATTCTTTGTGTTTTGTTCTTAAAAAGGAATTCCTGGAGTGAAAGCATCACTATTGGAAGAGTTTGGTGTCCGCTTGGTAACATATGATCTTCCTGGCTTTGGGGAGAGTGATCCTCACCCCAGCAGGAATCTTCACTCGTCAGCTATGGATATGTCATACATTGCGGATGCTGTTGGCATCAGTGACAAGTTCTGGGTTATGGGCTACTCAGGTGGAAGCATTCATGCTTGGGCTGCACTCAGATACATTCCTGACAGGCTTGCAGGTTAGAAAACCCCTTCCCCCAAGAAAAAAGAAGCTTGATCTTGCACCTTGGTATTTGGGAACGGGACACTTCCTCGTCATTGGCATCATTGTCATTACAATTATAATTATTGTTGTTGTAGTAGTAGTCAAAGTGGAGCACTGATGTGGATATTCCAATTGTCAGATAAGGAGGCCCACTTGATTGTTCACATCAAGTTTGGGGTCCAACTCAACCATTTGGGCCCCCATGAGTTTGGAGTTTTCACTTTGTAAGTTCAACAGTAAACCATTTTTGAAAGGATGACTACGCACCTTCATTTTACCATGCCCCTTTGTTTGGTCTGTGACATTCCATGAGTACTGGGTTGATATACTGATATGTGCTACTAGCCTACTTGCCCACAGAATTAAGTGGAAAAGCAGCCATGTGGGAGATTTCTAGTCCTCTTAGAATCTTCTCTTAGCAACCAGCCTATTATTATTATGACATTTTTTCCTAGGTGGGCTGCTTTTCTGAGTGGGGTCCTGGAATCTGTTTCCTGGCAATTTTGTTGGCATCCTTGGAGTTTGTCATGTGAGTCCTGACAGATTAGACTTTTGAGAGTGGAGGAAGAAGTCGTCATTTTGAAAAAGGTTAGAAAAGGTTGGATGGCCATATGGTTGTATCATGCCATTTATCAAATAGTTGGAATGTCCATATCAGCTTTCCACGTGGCTTAAATCAGTGACTTGTGTCGATAATAATATCTCGTTCCTTAATTTATTATATGGATATGGCAGCACAAGTAAAAGACTGGTCTTTTCGCAGGGAACTGACTTTCTGACCCATTAGTGACAAAACCTTGCAGGTGCAACCATGTTTGCCCCAATGGCTAATCCGTATGAATTAACAATGACGAAAGAAGAGAGGCAAAGGACCTGGGAGAAGTGGACACCAAGAAGGAAACTGATGTACTTCTTAGCTCGGAGGTTCCCTAGATTTCTTGCTTTCTTCTACTGCCGCAGTTTCCTATCTGGGAAGCATGGTCAGCTTGATAAGTGGTTATCAGTATCATTGGGAAAGAAAGTGAGTGTATTTCCATCTTCAATCACTATACAGATATCACAGTATTTGCTAAATATAAGCAATTGTAAAACTCAACAAGCCTCATCTATCATGATATAAACCCTAGATAATTTTTTTATGATATTTGTAATTGATTTCTTTTTACTGTGTGTTGATGGAAAAGCTGGAATTAACTAGATCTGAGTTGGATAAACTAATATTACAGATTGATAGAAGGTTGGTTCATTGATTTGGTTTGCTAATGTGTATTAGTTGGATAACTAATATCTCCATCATTTGTTTTAGCAATTTATGACCCATTTGATATTGTTTCTATTGTTTCTATAGGAAAATGGAAAAACTGTTTTAAGGTTGTTCAAATCTGGAAACAGCATCTCAGCAAAGCGGGGGTAAAGCTGCATACTTAAGCCCCTCTCCAGCCCCTGTAGTAGCAGGAGCCTCGTGCACTCCATTTGGGGCCCAAATTTGTGTACAAGGGTCCATTGCTCATATGTCAAAATTCAACCCAAATGGAGTTTGCCAAGTGACAAAATATAGCTTCGAAAATCAAAGCCATGGAAGAGTGCATAGTAGTGGACCATAGGTGTGCGTGGACATACATGGGGGAGTATTTGATTGACTTCGAACATGGCTATCCAGACCTAGCCCTCTCTGTCCAGCAATCAGAAAGCCACATCATCTGTCCATTTCCATAATGAGGGTGGGCCCTGTTGAGAGGCCTCTCAACATTGGACCATGCAATGAGTCTTTCCCTTGTCATTACTCGCTAAATTGCTAAAGTTGATAATTGTTTTCGATGCTTTTGATATTATATATCACCTAATGGAGTATTGGATTCAAGACTTGGACTGGGTTTTTGACGCCTGTGTTCACTCCTCATGGCTCAACGCATCATTCATTCCCCACCCAAAAGCTGGACTCAGAGGGGAGAGGGGGAGAGAAAAGGGGAGTGGAGGAGGGGTTGGAAAGATAGAGGGAGAGGACTATTATGAGAGAAAGAGAGGTAAGGTAGGGGGAGGGAGAGAAATGAGAGAGAAAAAGGGGAGAAGAAGAGAGAAAGTGCAGTTGGGAGAGAGAATGAAATTGGGGGGAGGTGGGAGAAACAATGAGAGATGACGAGGGAGAGAACTTTTCAATTTTTTGGGTGTAATGACAAAAACATACTCAAATATCCCCTTTTATAAATTATATCACTTAAAATTTTAATGCCAAAAAAGAAAAAAAAAATGTGTTCAAAACTTCTTTTTTTTTTGGTTTCTAAAAACAGCCCCCCCACCCCCCAAAAAAAAAAAAAAAAAAAAAAAAAAAAAAAAACCACACACACACACACAAAAAAATATGGAAAGTTTGAAAACAGTTTTTGAAAACAAAGGACTTATCAAATATGTGTTCTGCAACAAAAGCTTTGGCCTTTTTTTTTCCTCTCTTTTTCTTCAAAATAGAAAAACAGTTTTCAAAAACTTTATCAAACCGAGCCTTCATCTGATTCATGTTTAATATAAATTAACAAGTTCCTAAAACCTCCCTTTTTTCCCCAAACAAGTGGTTAAGACCTGCTTTTAGTTGATATACTCTATTTTAGTTTCCTAATGCAGTTATTTGCAAAAAAAATTCCTTAATGAAGCAGTGGTTAATTAGCAGCCATCATTCACTCTCCCAATCATTTTACTTATGAATGGATGCCTATAGGCTAGACTAGAGTAGAGATTGGTTAAAGTTTCATAAACTCAAAATTTGAGTGAAAAAAGGAAGTGTAGAAATTAATTACATGTAAGCAGTCTTACCGAAATGTTGTCTGAATTACTTGTTTTCAGTATAAGCATATAGGTTACGCTTTTAAACTTCACTGAGTGTTTGAAAGCCCTCACCCTCTTTCTTCAGAAAGTGAGACGAGGAAACAAAGGCACTTTAATCTATCCAAAAGATGTATTGTTGACACTTGACACACATATCGCAGATTCCCAACCAAGGACAGCCATTGATGTGCAGGACAGCCAAATGTTGTACTCATCTTGATAGCTACTAGGGGAAACTTTTGATTTCTTTTATTTGATGCAAACAAATGAAATATTAATTAGGAATTAGGAAAACAAATATTACATACTGTTTCCAATTACAAATGTCTTGATGATCATGATAAAATTGTCTCCACAATTTTGTTTTTCTTGTTATGATTAATGGTTTGCCATATTGATGCTTACCACCCAGAAACAGAAGGCCAATTAAACTTCATGAGAACTGTACGGGCAAAACCTGCAAATCAACTTAGCAAGGCCTCATAAAAAATTAAATAGGCAAAACCATCAAACCCACTTTACAAAGCCTTAACTCTCTTTGAAGCATGCCTGTGATGGATTTTTAACAACCAAACTGTTTTGTGATACAACAAGAGATTATCATGTGATGATAGCTTCTGTTCGCTTATTCTGAATAGACCTTACTTCAGTAAACTCAACCAGGTGGCCCATTTTATGTGTGTTTCACATTCTCATGCTCTACAATGATGTTTCCCTCACCTATTATTGCCATTATGTGCAAAATGGGCCATTCTATTCTTAGAAAAAACTCTAACATAATACTGATCTTTTTCAGGATAGGGCTTTGTTAGAGGAGCCAACCTTCGAAGCACTTTGGCAGAGGGATGTGGAAGAATCAGTGCGTCAGGGAAATCCCAGACCATTTATGGAGGAAGCAGTGCTACAGGTGTCAAATTGGGGTTTCAGCCTTGCAGACCTTCAGGTGCAGAAGAAGCATAAAGGAAAAGGCATCCTCAATTGGATCAAATCCATGTATAGCCAACCTGAAATGGAATTGATAGGATTTCTTAACCCAATTCATATTTGGCAGGTCTGCACATTATCCAGTCCCTGTTTCTTTTGCTTGGTTCCGAAATTAGATAATAAACCTTGAGTTAGCTTTATTTTTTTGCTTCTTTCTTTCCTCTATCAGTTACCTCTTTATCTTCCAAGGAAGGAACTTCACAAATGAAGATTTGGCCTAGAATATGCTAGCTTTTATGCATTGATTGATAAACCCCATTTAGCACATGCTGTTGCTAGGAAATCCCACATAATTGTTTGCCATCGTTAGAATCACCCAAAGTATGGCAGCACATGTGGTGCTCTTTTGAGGTTGTATTCACCATTCATTGTGTCACACCCAACCTTAGGGGACCAGATTCTATCCAAAATTTTCTGGACAACTTTCCACGTTTCTTCTGATTTTCCAGAAGAGTACTATAGAGTGGATGTTAGTATTACTGGTTCCATTGCTTGTTTGTCTAGGAGATTTGCTAAGGGTACTAACAAATGCTATGCTATGCTATGCTGCCTTGTCATTCTACCTGAAAGTAGCTTAGCTTATCTTCAGCCATTAGTGGTATTCCCATTTAAGTACCATATTTCTTACTTTCTCCAGGAACGCGGCATAGTTGGAGACATTAGTACATAAGCTTATTTGACCTAGGAGATCTCCTCTGTTTATTCAACTCCTAACTCCATCTGGTTTTTTTCTTCCTTTTGCACGGCACTGCTTTTGCCTTCAAATTTTATGGGTTTTCATTTAGGCACCATATTTGTTCTGATTTTCTTGAGGAATTCTAGTATCATTGTTTAGGGTCAATTATTTGGCCTGACATTTCCTTAGTGCACACACACAAATGCTGATTGCATCTGGTCATTCTAGTCAGTTTATATCTTCAACTATACATGGTATTTTCTTTTGAGATTTGGGTTCTTGGATTGTTAATAAATACTGTTTTGATGGTGAACAGGGTATGGATGACCGGGTTGTTCCACCATCAATGACCGACTATGTGCACCGAGTTTTGCCAGGGGCCACAATTCATAAGCTCTCTGGTGAGGGCCACTTCTCCTATTTCTGTTTCTGTGATGAATGCCACAGGCAGATATTTTCTACTCTTTTTGGAGCACCACAAGGTCCATTCAGTGTGAATGTGAAAGCAAACCTACCACCATTTGCAGAAGAAGTTGAAGAGTCAGACGATGGGTCTCTGACTGCCATGCACTAAAGTATACCATTAGTTCCCCATTAGCTTCAGATTAACATGAAAAAAAGGGAATTTCTGTAAATACTCCTGATTTGCTTCTTTGGTCATAGAGGTAAAAGGGAAAACCCAAAAAAAAAAAAAAGTCAATAAATTATTAGTCCAGTCCCATTTCGCAAGCTATTATAGAGCCAAGTGCTGGGTACGAAATGCATGTTCAGTTTTGGATGAGGCATTGATCAAAGAGGAAAATGGGAGTAGCTTTATTTTTTTTTCCACACTTCCCTTTTCATGGAAATGGTCATTCTGATTCATACACTCTTCATCTTTAGTAAAAAGTTACTATCATTTCTACTAGTATGGACACAGTAGATCAACATCTTTACAATAATGCTCATGTCTTTCAATTTTACGTGGTGCTTACACATTGCATGCTACAGTGCTATATGTGAGTTGATCATTCAACAATCAAGATCAGATATTGGCATTTGATAATGTCTCTTCAACAGAACTCCAGAACACCTAGGCCTAACTCACATTACAGATTAAGCTGGATTCATGTGAAAAAAAAAAAGAAGCTAAAATGAAAACCAAAAAACTAAGCTGAGATAAACTGGTAGAAGTTGCATTTACTTCTTGATTTTGATGTGTCATGTAAGTGTCTGGTGAATCCTATATAACATTAGACGATTGTAGTGCCTTGCAATTTAAGAGATCCTTCGTAGTATTCTGCAGCTGATTGAGGTTCAATGGAAGCCATGTGAAAGCCCTGCTCCCTCTCATCATGAATCCCATCCTCTTCTACATCTTCGCTTGAATCTGCCATACCTTGAGCAATAACCCCTGAACGAGAGTGCCTATGTGAAGCCTTTTCATTTGAAGGCCTTACGAGCCATGTGAGATCACAGAGCCCCATATTGTAAGAAATCAGAATTGCTGCGGAGATGAAGAGCTGAAGAAGCCAAGGAACAGTGGCTAACACTGTCCCTGCAACTGCAAAGATCTCTGCTTCAGGGCCGTGTTGTGCGTTGGCTGTGGCTAGATGGAAGAGAATGATGCCACCAAATGTCATCAAAATCGAGTAGATGATGATCAACCGGAACTTGAAGTACCTTGTTCACCTGCATTCCCTCAAAGGGATGGGGTGATGGGGAGGAGGATCTCCTGAGGATTGTGCCGAACCCATGTTGAATTTGCAAAGAACGAGGAAAGCTTCTTATTCTTCTTGAATTTGTTTAAACCAGAGTTGTGGTAAGGTTTAGTATTTGATAGTCAGTAGAAACCTTTCCATTGGGCGAGAATAGTTGACCTGCGTGAACTTTTATCTTTCTGAACTTTTATCTTTCTTGGAATCTTTAATGGGTCCTACATTCTATAAGTGGGTCTCCGGTCTCCCACACCGTATCATGGTAATGGGATTCTATTAAAAGTATATGTACATATGGGTGATCCAAAGTCAGTTGGGGCGGGTCTGGTAATCAGAATGGTTTCTAACCAGTTTTGATCCTAAGGGTTACTTTTAGAATCATCCCGTTAAATCTGACTGCTATAACCGATTATTAATGAATGAGACGGTTTTGGTTCTTCATTAGTTCTAAACACTATTACAATGTTTAAAATTCGAAAATGCTTACCTAAAGGTACAAAGAGTCCAATATATATATATACAAATAGTCAAATATCCATTCCTACGTATACAAATAACCAAATACGAACATAAACAATCAAGATCGGATTATGGCATTTGCTTTTATATATATATATATATATATATATATATATATATATATATAAACAAATAAATATAAATATGAACAAAATACTTAAGAATGTAATTTTCATTACTAAGCAACAAATAAATCTAAAATTCCAAAATGCAATGAACTTTTCAAATAGATCAAATAAACATTTTTAGACTCAAGTTAACAACCCAAATTACCAAAATATAAGTACATTGCTCAAAAATGACCAAAAAGAATATCTCGATCTCTAACACCTTATCAACCTTTCAAAATCAGAAAGGAGTTCATATATATATTAAAAATTACGATATTTTCAATCTAACAAAATATCAGTGAAATAAGAAACATTTAAATTGAAATAATAGTGCACTCTCAAGTTGAATATCATACCTAAGTTATACATCACTCATCAATTTGAGTGGTAGGGAATACTTAAGTTGGAGTAGCACTTATAAGTACATTGCTCGAAATATCAACCAAACGAAGGTTCCTATATATATATATATATATACCACTCTTGAACTTTGTCTTTAATTCACCTAATCCCAAACTTTGTCCATAATTTCACTCAACCCTCCTCAAATGTTAAATATATATATCAGACAGGTCCTTACTTAACAGACCTGTCTGTTACGTGATAAGGTGGCAAAATTAAAAAAATATATAATATCAAAATTACCCTTTTCACTTTTTTTAGATAAAATTTCTCCCTTCATCCCCTCTAACGACCCTGTCTATCCCTTTTCTCTGAATCAATCGCCCTGCAAACCCTTCCTTCACCGACAGTGTTGCTACCAAAGAAATGACTTCTGCAGTTTTCACTGATTTCTTTCCTCTTCGCTGTTCGTTCCATCGTTCTCTTACTCTCCGACTCACCATCTTTCCTCTTTCAGCTTGTCTTCTTCCGCTGCATCTTTCTTCTTCTTCTTCAAAATCAATGTTCTCTGTCAACACCAATAGTGTCGCTGCTGCTTCTGCGATGGACCCATCGCCACCACCATTGAAACCCACTAAGATGGTAGTCCTTGCTGTTAGAATATTATGTGTTTAGGGTTTCAATGAAACCCATTTCATTGCATACAGTTATCCTAGAACACAATAGAAAAACCATAAACAATGAACATAAAGACATATTTATCTGTGAAGAGATTGATTCCCATATGCTCCAAAGCACTCCAAAACTTTGATCAAAATCCCTCGGCTACAGTTTTCCATAGCCTCCAAAGGATATCCTAACGTCTCTTGCTAATGGGTGCAGAGAGAACTAATTAACTGTGACTTTGGGGACTCTAACCCTATATTTATAGAATACTGCTGTAACCCTATAACCCTTCCCACAATAGAATTAGGGTTACCAAACCTATCTCATACCATGTGACGAATCAAACAAAATCGGTTATATCGTATCAATCAGACTCCCACTGAATTAACTAGTTTAGATAATTAATTAAGCCCACATAAATCTAATAATCTCCTACTTGGGCTATATTAATTATAAAACTATCATTAACCAGTGTGGCCATGGAATCCAACATACTAAAACGTCACAAACTTTGAAACATCCATCAAGCTTTCCAATGTGAGCAACAGTGGATAATACACCTCAATATATGGTGTATGGCCTTCTGTCAGCCACAACAGAGGTCTACTCAATACATGATTTGCCTGAGATAATGCATGAAAGTAAACTCTCATGCGAGTCCAAACTTGATTAAATAACCTTAATCAAAATGCCTTAAAAATTTTATGGATAATAAAACATGGTATTTAAATATCCAAAAATATAATATCATACCTTGGCTAGACATCGCCTTTATTCTTTGATATAATCCTCTCATGGCAGACTGCCTCTAGCTTTGATTAATACCGCACTTTGACTTATTGTCATTATTTGTATGACTGAAAACCGCCTCTTATCTTGGCTGAATACTGTCTTATATATTTGGCTGAATACTGCATTGTTCGTCCTTTGGTTAAATACTGCCTAGTGTCTGGCTAAATACTGTCTGATTTATCTTTGGCTAAATACAACATGGTTTATCTTTGACATGTCAAGCATATAACTATATATGTAAAATAGAAATAACGTAAATGCTAATGTAAATAAAATCATAGTTACAAAAACTGTACCCATTAAACCATGAGCAATACAATCAAATACAATAAGCAATGTGAAAACACAAGTATAAACATAAAGAGTCTCTCATTGATTAAGCATATCTAGAGACTCCCACTGATTTTTAGATTTTGGCCACTTAAGTCTCTGATAAAATTAATTGTTTTCAACCATTCCTATATTGGACATACCGTCCCTTAAAAATTCTCACTGACAAAACCTTTGTCAGAGAATCTACAACGATATAAATTTTTCTTACCTGAAGAGATTCGATCTCTATTAAGCTTTGAAATACTAAATTTCTTATTATTCCTTGAGACGAACACAACTGAACCGCTGTTACAACACATCTCAATAGGTTTAGAAGTAGAGTCTACAACCACCAAATTAGAGAAATTTTTTTTACACCAAATACCTTGCTTGTTATCTTTACATAGAGTTACAAAATCCTACTACCATGACAATAAATTTTGATGTTGGTTTCCTATCATTAATGCAATCATTATAAATTGCATTAAAGTAGCCTAGAGCGTCACTACTTTCATAAATGAAGATGCAATCCTTGGTCTTCTGTATATAATGCATGACCATCCTTTTTCCCGTTGTCCAATAAGCTATACCAGCATCCAACTGAAATCATTCCATAACACTTGATGAAAAGGCTAAATATAAAATGATTACATCCTTAAGCATATATCAAGCTCTCTACTGCATTATAGATGTTGACACTCAATATCATTCTGTCTATAATTATGTAAGTTTGTCTCTTTTATTGATTTGAGCATCCGTAACTTACTAGTTATACATGCAAACTGAACCGTTCGAAAACACAAACAACATTTATACTTTGAGATAAATTTAGAATTTTATTTTTTCTGTCATGAGCAAACTCAATACAGGTCAATGAAAAATATTGGTTTTAACTAGTAAACCATGTCACTATAGGCAAATGAAAAAAAAACCATCAATAAACATAACAAGGAAGTGAATCCACTCCCACTGACCTATAGATATATACAATAGTCAATGATAATCTCAACAAAGTTGAAAGAAGATACAACCCTGTCAAACTTAAAATACCATTATCCAGATAACTGTTTAATCCACAGATTGACTTTATAAGTCGACAAATATATCTTCTTTACCCTTACCACAAAACCTTGTGATTTAAGCATATAAACATCTTCTTTCGAATTTTATTTGATCAAAATGATCTTTACATCTATCTGATACAACTACAAAATAAAATACGCAACTAAGACCTCAAAAATTTGAAGTTTTCTTTATCTTCTCTTTGTGTGATTCCATTTCACTACAAGTTTTACTTTGTAGCAATCAATTCTCCCACTGAAATCACACATTTTCTTGTATATCCATTTTGAGCATACGAGTATACCGTTTATCGATAAAAACATAAAATCTTAAGTCTCGTTATTGTTCATAGACAACAACACATATTTTATGACCATTAATCATTTAAAAATAATTTCATTTTTGACAACTTACTCAAAATAATTGGGATTTTTCATCTTGTCCAACACCAAAACATCATTTTTGAAATACAATATGTGATTAGATGAAGTCACAGATCTACATGGTCTAGTATATCTCCTCATTGCCTCATCTAGCTCTGCTACTATGACTGAAACATCGATCTTAATGAATATTTCTATAATCATTTCATTACACTTTTGTAATATTTTCGTTATCTCAAGTGGTTGCTTCACACCCATTTCCATGTGGTCTCATTAAACTTCAAATTTCTTGGATCTGTTTTAACATCCCATAAAATGACAACTTAATGTCCAAAATAATCACTCTCTCACGAGTGTTATGAAACCATGTCAGCTCTACAGTCTTAAACAAGAAGATAACTTAAACTGAAATTGACTAACTAGGCACTCTATTAATAATATAGGTTGCAATATCAATTCTTTCTTTACATGATCAAATACATTTTTAGGCTTTTACAAACACTTGCTAAAATTTATCAGAGAATATACCAGTATCACATGGTCTCTCAAACTCTCTCATTCAGATCCAATAGTTTCAATTCCATTAATAAAAAATTTTCCATCTTAATTTTAATTATTTGAAAAAACACCTATGAAATAAGCTATAATGAGGAGTCCTCGATGAAATCTCGATGTCTATCAAGTTCAATAAATTCTTATTGTGAATAATCTTTATTTACCTTTATCTTATCATTTTTTTCTTTAATTAATTCTCACATATATTCTTTATAATCTTTCTTTGGACAATAGTCCTAAAACCCTTATGACCAGAGCGGAAGATAATAATATACAATTTAACTTCTAAAGATAGATAATCTAAAAAGAATAAATTAAAGATTTTTTACTCCTATGGGTTTAGACTACGATTAATGTTTAAGTATCCAATCTATGCACCTTTTTGCTCAAAGTTTCATAATCTTTATTCATTTTTTACTTAAGCTTGTCCAGCTTTACAACATTTATTCACATGTCCCTTCTGAGTCACACTACAAGAATTTTATTCTACTTAAATCTATTTTATCTTACAGTTCTTTAATGTCTAATTCTTTGTCATTAAAATTTATGACTATTCCATGAAAAATATTTTTCTTTCTGTGGGTTTCTCTACCCCTTACGTAACTTGCCTTTGTCTGAGTATGTATATGCACTATGACATTGTCATTCATATTTTTCTCTTTTCTTTGAACTTCTATCTTTAGTTCTTTTACTTTAGGGTTCACTATATTTTTGAGTACTATATGTCACTAGGATCCGACTATACAATTCTCGTGAGGAAGTGAAAAGTTTAAAACATCACTTACATAGATTTTAATGAACCTTCAAATATTCACTTATTTTTGAACTTATCATTAATAGTTAACAGCTCTACCTTATACTTATTCACACTCCCGATACCACCTCTTATCATCAAAAATTGGTATTGATGGACTTGAGTAATAAAACATCTATCCACCCCTTCTTGAAATATCAAACATTTCTTTGAATTTCATAGGGAATATCCTTCTTCAATGTTCCTCATTTGAACATTGTTTTACTTGATCTTAAGGACTAAATACCCTAAGAACCAGAATACAATTTTCTGTTGAGTAGATATAGATTAAACAGTTATAGACTAGTTTTCAATTTCTATGCCAATTCATAAAACTAACTGTCAAAAACAGACATCTTAAGGTATTTAATTATTACATGTCCACAACTATATTACAATGTAAATAATTGTAAGTCTACGATTAATACCAAATAAAATTAACTAGCAATAATATATATAAATAACATGTGCAAGCTAATTTATATCTTTACAAAGTCAATCGAACTATAGACACATCTTTTCGGATAATATGTGCACTGGTCCTCTTGGTAGTTGTGCAATAACTGCGTAAGGTTAATGACTCTCATAAATCTCACTACCTTTGGGTGGATGAAGACCCCTTAAAGCCAAGATCCTTCAAACATTTGCATGAGTTCTTTATATTCGTTGACAACGTTACTTTTGGGTGGACAATGTCTTTCTTTGCTGCATCCATAAAGTGGGAGTTTATGTCAGTGTCACTTTTGGGTGAACACTATACTTTCTTACTATAGCTTGTAAATGTATAAATATTAGATTTGAACATATTATAATAGAACCAAGTGTGTCACTTTGGTGGTCACCACAAAATCCTTACACAATAGCTACAAATCCTAATTTGAATAAACTTTGACAATATCACCTTTGGGTGAACGTCGTCAAACTAAAGCATTTACAACCACAGACCCTTGAATTTGAACACATCATAATAAAACAAGGTTATCACTTTGGTGGTCATATCAAATTCCATCATGATATAAACAAATCCCAATCTGCAGCTCATTTGGGATATTTATTTAATCATGAATGTTTTAAAATACAACTTTACAAGTTTAAACATTCATATAAACATGGACAATAGCTCAACAATCAATTTGGTACAACAACTTTAAGAAAAAATCAGCAAAAACACTGCAAACTGGGTTTACATAGGGCATTTTCTATAACAATATGCTTCCCAATGTATTTAAATATGCCAAAATATATACTAGATTGAAGAGAATAAAAATTGAAGTCCAACAAAACAAACCGCAGGTCAATCTGACCTTCCTAGCTCCTATAATCACTGTTTAATGTCCTTTTTTGTTAAAAGCAGAAACCAAACAGGCCCTTATAAGCCTGTCTGGGTCAATTCGGTCGGCTCGGTCTACCCAGTATCGCTTTGGTTCGATTTGAACAGAACCGAATATTCCAATTCCCTTTTTTTTTTAAATTCTTTTAAACCTAAACGCTGACTGGCAAGGTGAACTAGGGGGTTGGTTCAACGAACCGATCCCGGTCTAATATTGGTCCAACCCAGTCCAAATTTCTAGGGCAAAGTACCGGGTAATCAGGCCAAAATCTGGGCCACAAATTTGGGTTTTCGGGTCAGAGTGCCGGGTTACCGGTTCTAACAACGCGGGTCATCGACCAGGTCAGGACATAGTTTAGACGGGTCACACGTGTTGCCCGCGCACGTGACCTGGGTCAGGCCGAGTCAACTCGTTCCTAGGCATGGATAACCCGTTAGGGTTTTCGAGTTGACCCTCAGATGACTGGGTCAACGCCATCAGATTTTTTTTTTAAATTCTCGCACCCGGGAGTGAGATCCACTCACTCCCGGCTACCGTCGGTGAGTGGCTGCCCGTCAAGCGGCAGGTGTCGGTGATTTTTATATCACAGGCTCTGTCTCATCCTTCTCTCTCCAATGACATATGGCATGACATGTTTTGTTGGTCGAAAATTTCGTTGATGGGAAAACTCAATAGATTTTATCCAAAAATCAAAATTTTTTTTTGCAGTTCATTTAAATCTCATGGGTAAGTTTTTACAATGATCTACCATCGATTATAGGTCTGTATGGTTCGCTCTGATACCAATTGTTAGAATATTATATGTTTAGGGTTCCAATGAAACTCATTTCATTCCATATAGTTATCCTATAATACAATAGAAAATCCATAAACAATGAACATAAAGACATACATGTCTGTGAAGAGATTGATTCTCATACGCTCCAAATCACTCCAAAACTTTGATCGAAATCCCTCGGCTACAGTCTTTCACAGCCTCTAGAGGATATCCTGATGTCTCTTGCTAATGGGTGCAGAGAGAACTAATTAACTGCGGCTGTGGGGACTCTAACACAGTATTTATAGAATACTGCTGTAACCCTATAACCCTTCCCACAATAGAATTATGATTACCAAACATATCTCATACCATATGACGAACCAAACCAAACCGGTTATACCATGTCAATCAGACTCCCACTGAATTAACTAGTTTAGATAATTAATTAAGCCCACATAAATCTAATACCTACCCTTTGTTTTTCTACCTTCTCTCTCCCTGGCTATTTAGTAAGAACTGAGACTGAGGGATGATCTTGTGAATCTTTTGGATGGTTTGGGTGGGTTTTAATTGCAGGTGAGAGCAATGATAAAAGGAAGGGTGCAGGGGGTGTTTTACAGGAACTGGATGGTGCAGAACGCGAGATAATTGGGACTTAAAATGATGGGTGCGCAATAGGAGCGATGGCTCCGTCAAGGCTCTCTTCTCCGACAACCCCGACGCAAATGCCTCTTGCTGCAAATTGGTACAGGGGATTTAGAGTTTCTTCGGATCCTTTTTCTCACTTTCACTGATTGAATGTTTGATAGAACAAGAATTCGTAAAGTATCGACTGAAAGTGGGCTTTTAATTGATAGCCATGTTTCCCGAAGAGACACTTTCCCCTCTGTCCGGAACTGATCTGGGCACTCTCCTATTCAAGCAGGAGAGCCTCACTTCTGTGTTCCCGTAAAGCATCAAAATTCAAAGGACAGGGAACATCATCTCTTTCCCATCTTGAAAAGATAAAATTAAAGATCTCCTCCCTCCACTCGTCAGCTTTCCTCAACCAAAATGCAAGAGCGAGCAAGTGGCGAGTTCATTCGCGGCAAGTTCGCTATCTTCGAGTAGCGAGAAATCTTCAAGCTCTGCTTCTCTGCTTTCCATCTCAGAGTTCTAGAAGGTGGATTTTTTTTATTTGCTTTTTTCCTCTGTTTAAATTGATGAACAACGCTGGAAAATTCTGACTTTTTGGATTTCCTTTATGGGTCTTGTTATACATAAGAGTCAATGCATCTGGTTGAAACATGGGTCTCGACAGAGGGATGAGAGAGAGGTAATGAAGGAGACAGATGATTTGCAAGCTTTCAAGGCAAGAACAAAGCTAGCCAAGGAGACAATTAGCAAGAAAAAGGAGCAGGGAGCTCCGATAGGACATACCCCCGGAGCCGTAGAAGAAAACCCACTCCTAGAGCATTAGAGTTGTAGAGCCCCTAAGCCCCACAATACACCCATTGGATTGATCTGAACATCAGAGTTGCAGAGCTCCTTCTGCATAACTTTTTTTTTTTTTATTGTTTTTATGGGATATTATGCTTTTTATAATAAAGTAAAATAAACATTTTTAATTTTCTGTTAGTCAAACTTAGCAGTAGGGGTGTGGGTGATATTATTGGACAAGTTTGGGGTTGGGTGAATTAAATGTAAAGTTCAAGGGGGTAGGTGAAATTTTCCCATATATATATACATTCAGACTTTTGGTCTGGCTCGTCCCACGAGTCGTACTAACCCTACAATCGTATGGATTGGGTCATTTGGGGTTGAATGAGAACCATTCAACTTTCACCGAAAGCAACGAAGATGACTAAACACCCCTGTATGAGTGGCCCCAAGAAGGTAAGAGGAATCAAACTCTTAACCTTCTACTTCTTGATTCGTAGGTTCCTTGCCAACTGAGCTATTTTATATATGCCATTAAAATGATTATGGCAATTGTAGTTCCAACTGTTCTTAATTGATCTTTCGGTTATGAGCCCATAGGGAGATCCATCCCAGAACTATCCCAATAAGCTAATAGGTGGGATGGTTATGGTTTCTATCGATTCTATTCCGATTCGATTCCCAATTCTTTTCCCAATTTTACATTAGGCTTAGAAATTAGGATGTAGAATAAAGTAAAATTCAATAATCAAATTGGTAATAATTTAAAATTAGTGACCCAGACAATGACTACAAAATAATTTTTTTTTTTGGTAAGTTTAAAAATTTTCACTTTCCTCCCTTATGTTTACCTTGCAATCAGAGTCAAAGGCTGTTAGACTGTAAAGAAAATTAATTACATGGAAAACTTTTATAGTCACTGTACAAACTACCGAATTTCTTTTTATCATGTTTAGTAATGACACTTTTTAGATGTAATTGTTATTTGACATTTTAAATCTAAAGGATTTGGATGCAAAGTAGAATGAAACGTAATAAACAAATATTGAATTATCGACCTAGTCATGTGGTGTAATAATTACGAAAATTCCCTTCTTAGGTTAAATTTCACATCCTTTCCATTTTAATTTCTCTTGCAACCATATAGAACCAAAATGAAAATAGCTATTACTACACTACATAAAACAGTAGTAGACGCATCTATCACACGAAACAAAAAAAAACCTCTCCTACTGTGCAGTCCCTCTAACTGTGATCCAACGGCTGGAGTTCACCTAATGAATTGTAATTGTACGACTTATATTTGGGAAAAGATAAAATACAAATTTCCCTTTTCAACTTTAACATGTCAACCAAACATGCACTTGATGAAAAAGGGAAGCTGTGTTTTCTGTTTAACCCATCCAAACTTTCCCACCCCATTCTCGCTATCCAAACGAGGTCTAAAGAGCATGGAGTTTTGACGAGCACTGCCTGTAATGACGTGTGAGTCTGTGACACAGTGGCGACGAAGAAGAGTTGCCCTTCCCAGTCTCAGTCAGCGAAACGTGGGATTAGTCGCGAACTTTGTAGAGAGTGTTTCGTTTGAACATATAGATTAAAAAGGCCCCTTCCTTTCCACTTTCACCTCCCTTCCCAATCGGTTCCGTGGCAACCTCCAGAAACACCTTTTGCCACCTGCCAGTTGCCACTTCTTCTTAACTACCAAAATACGCATCTCCACTCTTTCTCACGTCGCCTATCCATCCATATATATAATTCCATTTGTCTCCAACCGTAGCTCTTATTGAATGTCGGCTCCCCACAGAATTATCTCCATTTTTTCACTTACTCTCTCCTCCGCTGCTACCAATCCCAAGACTTTCATTTTATTCATCAATCGTTCTTCATTGTTTTCTTCGTTTGATCGAGCTCTGAGATTCAACAGCTCTGTTTCTAACTCGCCGATGCTGAACCAACAGGTCCTACATTCAATTTATGTACTTGCTATCGGTTATCAATTTGTTTTACGATCTTATGAAATTGTGATGATATTCGGTGTTATGCTTTGCTATCGTGTACTGTTTCTGTTTCATTTCACGTTTTTTGTGGCCTTATTGTATTGATGATTTAGTTTCCGTTGTAGGAGTTTAATTGGTTTTGTTGTATACAAACAGTTGGATGATTGATTTTAATATTGTCAAATTATTTTCTTGTTTGAAATCGTTTTGATGACCTTAAATGCAATGCCGGTTTGGACCTAGGTGCTTTAGAAGACAACTTCTTATATAGATTTATGTTTTGATTTGTTTTTCTGGATCGTGATGCAGGAAAAGGCTGGTAAAAGAGATAGAGTATGGAAAGAGAAGACAAAAGACGGAGGACCTTGTTCATCCACGCAGGCTATGCCAGCACCTGCCGAAGCTATTGCCGATAGGCTTAGTGGGTTGAATATCGTGGAAAATAACGGGCAGACATCTGTTCCAGTTGCATCCATACAATTGGGCAGTGTTCCAGTGGCAAGCCAGGTTCCTGTTAAAAGTCAAAAAGGCATTTGGAAGCCCAAGAACTATGGAACAGTTAGTGGACCCAGAGCAGTGGAAGTTGAGACTAAGCAAAGTTTGACTGCCCCTGAAATTCAGGTGCAAGGTGCTGAAACTGCATCAACTAACAAAAGCAGTGTTGGATTGAGTAAGATCTTTAAAGGTCCGCTGGGAGCAGATTTTAATGTGGATAACTTCACGTATTCTCTTGCCCAAATTAGAGCCACATTTTATCCCAAATTTGAAAATGAGAAGTCAGACCATGAGGTATTATTCTTCCTCTGTGTTGTTCTTGTTTTCAGGGCATGCTGAAACAAAATGCACAAATATGCTTTTTCACGTACTTCCCCTATATATTGACAACATGACATGTTTTAACAGTTCGCTGTGTACTACACTAAATCATCCGTTAACTATGTGTTATCGTTTCATGGTCTGAGACTTGGAGTGAATCAGGTTGCTGTTACAGATTTTCCTTTGATGCCCCTGATTCTTCATGAATTGCAAAACAAATCATTTCTAGTGTCATCATTTCACTTTCTGTGGGATAACTGCAACAATTTAGTGTAGAAACCTCCCCTAGGATTTAGGATGATTTTTTGTGGTAATGGATGAAGCACACAATGGTTGTGCTTGGTGTTTGATTCCCTTACTTTTTGGGATGGGGTTACTAAATGAAAAGTTTCCGTTAGTATTTAGGTTCCCATCGATGTATATTGGCTGTGTATATTTTGGATATTTGGATTCTTTCTTGGTGAATATAGTTGTCAAACCGTCGCCTAGGCGCCCTTGTGACACCTTGGAAAATCTTGCGCCTTGGTCACTTAGGCGCCTTATCAGGCCTCCAACGTTTTGGTTTGCCTTGGCGCTTTGACAACTATGCTGGTGATACCTCAAAAGTACCCAGATTTATTCCCAAACTGGGCTTGATGTACAGTCACATTATTTTGGTACATTTGGTGGTGAATCTGTTCATTTACCAGTATTGTTGTTGCCTCTCATTTAGGGGGACACCCCGAAGAGCCTGCTCCCCTCCAAATGAAGGGGAAAAATATTTTCATCTATCTAGTTGATGGTGGCTTGATTAAAAAATGAGTTTCATTACTATGCTGGGTCTCCTGATTAATGAAGTTTATACAGCAAGAAAAGGAATGTTGTATTTGAGAGCCAGTTATATTCCAGGGCTTAGTCATTTTCTACTGAGTGGGGTATTTTTCTCTGATGTTCTTGTACAGAGGGTGGGAGCGAGTATTATTACTGAACCAGTCCCCTTTGGGTAACAAAGTTGATATGGCAAGAAATGGATCACTATATTTGCCCGCTCGGGAAATTCCAGAAATGAGATATATTCAAGCAAGTGCCACATGTCTTTTGTGTGTGAGAGAGAGTGTCTACTGTCTGTTTCTGAGTTTATTTTTTCCGATAGATGTCTATTTCCTGAGTATCCGTGTCTCTGCCTTGTTTTAGTCATTATGTCTGTCATATCTGTGTGTGTGTGTATTTGCTTTCTACTTGATTCTGTGTATCTGCGTTACTGCCTCCTCCCCCCCCTTCTGCTTTTAGTTTTATTTATGTGTCTTCACCTCCTATTTTTTTTTTATGGATTCTTGATCCTGACCTCTTTATGCATATAAACATAGGACTATTTTTCTTTTCCTTCAGTTCTTTGAGAGCTTACTTTAAGGATTCTGGAAGAGTTTTGATCTTCAATTGTTATTGCTTGTGTTTTGCATGGAACCACTGATGACTAGAATGTGGACAAAGTCGGGCTCAGAATCATAATAACTTACTTGCCTTTTGGATAATAATAGTTAAAGGAATTCTCTTCTATGGCTTCCATATCATCTCTTAACCATTAACAGGGTAAGATCCATTAGGGAGTCAACTTTGCATTGTTGAAACTTGAAAGAACATTATTATGTTGCCTTGCATTGTTGAGTTTAGTTGAAACTTCCATGTTTATGATAACTAACATAACTAGTACATGCGTTCCTTCGGTAGGTTTTTTGGAAACCTTTAGGAGAGTTTTGAATAAATATGGATGTAGTAATTCAAGGGATTCTCGTAAAAATGTAGTATGTTTACTTGGGGTTACTGGAATTTGTATATTTGGATTAAGGACTCAGTCCGGCTAGCTTATCCCCAGAAATAGCCTAACTGCGCTGTGGCAATATTATGGTAAATCGGTGAAGGAATACAGAGAGAAGAGGAAGGAAAAAGAAGGAGAAGAGAATATAGAGGAGAGAAGGAGAAGTGTCAAGAGCAACAGGTTGGGAGCTCTTGCTGAGACAGAACAAAAACTAAACCGAGAGCCCCACAAGATCTTTTATATTAAGTGAAAATATTACACAACCACAAGTATACCCCTGATGCCCAGCTACACCCTTAACCAATACATAAGACAAATATAAACAAACTACCCAAAATACCCCTTTGTGGCACTTGATGCAACTTAACATTCCCCCTCAAGCTGGTGCATGTATATCTCCCATGTCCAGCTTGGAACAACCCTCTAGAAAAGCTGGATGAAATAAAGCCTTAGTGAACATATCTCCCAATTGATTCTTAGAAGAAACGCTTGGAGTAGAAATCAACTCCTCAACATAGGCATTTCTTACAGAACGGAAATCAACCTCAATATGTTTGGTGCGATCATGAAATACTAGATTGCTTATAATGTAAATAGCTGCTTGGTTATCACAAACCAAAGCTACAGGATCAGGGAATACAAACCCAAGTTCAATAAATGACCTCAACCATATCAACTCAGCTACAGTATGAGCCATGGCTCGATTCTTAGTGGATTCTTTCTTGGTGAATATAGTTGTCAAGTGCCGTTGCCTTTAGGTTTTTTTTTTTTTTTTTTTTTTTTTTTTTTTTTTGTTCGCCCTTGTGACACCTTGGAAAATCTTGCGCCTTGGTCACTTAGGGCGCCTTATCAGGCCTCCAACGTTTTGGTTTGCCTTGGCGCTTTGACAACTATGCTGGTGATACCTCAAAAGTACCCAAATTTATTCCCAAACTGGGCTTGATGTACAATCACATTATTTTGGTACATTTGGTGGTGAATCTGTTCATTTACCAGTATTGTTGTTGCCTCTCATTTAGGGGGGGGGGGGGACACCCCGAAGAGCCTGCTCCCCTCCAAATGAAGGGGAAAAATATTTTCATCTATCTAGTTGATGGTGGCTTAATTAAAAAATGAGTTTCATTACTATGCTGGGTCTCCTGATTAATGAAGTTTATACAGCAAGAAAAGGAATGTTGTATTTGAGAGCCAGTTATATTCCAGGGCTTAGTCATTTTCTACTGAGTGGGGTATTTTTCTCTGATGTTCTTGTACAGAGGGTGGGAGCGAGTATTATTACTGAACCAGTCCCCTTTGGGTAACAAAGTTGATATGGCAAGAAATGGATCACTATATTTGCCCGCTCGTGAAATTCCAGAAATGAGATATATTCAAGCAAGTGCCACATGTCTTTTGTGTGTGAGAGAGAGTGTGTACTGTCTGTTTCTGAGTTTGTTTTTTCCGATAGATGTCTATTTCCTGAGTATCCGTGTCTCTGCCTTGTTTTAGTCATTATGTCTGTCATATCTCTGTGTGTGTGTGTGTGTGTGTGTTTTTGCTTTCTACTTGATTCTGTGTATCTGCGTTACTGCCTCCTCCCCCCCTTCTGCTTTTAGTTTTATTTATGTGTCTTCACCTCCTATTTTTTTTTATGGATTCTTGATCCTGACCTCTTTATGCATATAAACATAGGACTATTTTTCTTTTCCTTCAGTTCTTTGAGAGCTTACTTTAAGGATTCTGGAAGAGTTTTGATCTTCAATTGTTATTGCTTGTGTCTTGCATGGAACCACTGATGACTAGAATGTGGACAAAGTCGGGCTCAGAATCATAATAATTTACTTGCCTTTTGGATAATAATAGTTAAAGGAATTCTCTTCTATGGCTTCCATATCAGCTCTTAACCATTAACAGGGTAAGATCCATTAGGGAGTCAACTTTGCATTGTTGAAACTTGAAAGAACATTATTATGTTGCCTTGCATCGTTGAGTTTAGTTGAAACTTCCATGTTTATGATAACTAACATAACTAGTACATGCGTTCCTTCGGTAGGTTTGTTGGAAACCTTTAGGAGGGTTTTGAATAAATATGGATGTACTAATTCAAGGGATTCTCGTAAAAACGTAGTATGTTTACTTGGGGTTAGTGGAATTTGTATATTTGGATTAAGGACTCAGTCCGGCTAGCTTATCCCCAGAAATAGCCTAACTGCGCTGTGGCAATATCAAGGTAAATCGGTGAAGGAATACAGAGAGAAGAGGAAGGAAAAAGAAGGAGAAGAGAATATAGAAGAGAGAAGGAGAAGTGTCAAGAGCAACAGGTTGGGAGCTCTTGCTGAGACAGAACAAAAACTAAACCGAGAGCCCCACAAGATCTTTTATATTAAGTGAAAATATTACACAACCACAAGTATACCCCTGATGCCCAGCTACACCCTTAACCAATACATAAGACAAATATAAACAAACTATCCAAAATACCCCTTTGTGGCACTTGATGCAACTTAACATTCCCCCTCAAGCTGGTGCATGTATATCTCCCACGTCCAGCTTGGAACAACCCTCTAGAAAAGCTGGATGAAATAAAGTCTTAGTGAACATATCACCCAATTGATTCTTAGAAGAAACGCTTGGAGTAGAAATCAACTTCCTCAACATAGGCATTTCTTACAGAACGGCAATCAACCTCAATATGTTTGGTGCGATCATGAAATACTAGATTGCTTATAATGTAAATAGCTGCCTGATTATCACAAACCAAAGCTATAGGATCAGGGAATACAAACCCAAGTTCAATAAATGACCTCAACCATATCAACTCAGCTACAGTATGAGCCATGGCTCGATTCTTAGCTTATACACTCGATTCTTGCAATTGTAGACCACTTCATTACTTCTCCAAGTTACCAGATTACCACCAAGGAATGCACAATATCCAGTGGTTTGTCTTCCATCCCTTTCAGATCCGGTCCAGTCAACATCAGAACATCCAATCAGATCAGCGCTATTGTTAGGTCTATAAATAATATCCTTTCCGGGAGAACCCTTAAGATATGTGAGAATACGGCAAACCGCTTCCCAGTGATCCATTTTAGGCGATTCCATAAATTGACTAATAATGCCAACAACAAAGGGTATATCAAGTTGAGTGATAGTAAGATATATAAGCTTGCCAACAAGTCTTCTATATTGATGTTTGTCAACAATATCTTCTTCGTCATTTATCCCAAAAATCTGATGTGGGTCCATGGGGGTGTCAACTGATTTGGAAGTAAGCAAGATCAGAGACCCAAAACATATTTTCTCTGAGAAAAACTAGCACCATTCTTGCTCCAAATCATCTTAATACCAAGGAAATCCCAAGAGTGCCTAAATCCTTTATTTGAAACTGTTGATGTAGAAATGATTTAACTTTTGCAACATCACTTGAATCATTACCAAATATAATGATATCATCAGCATATGCAATCAAAATAACCACCCTGGCTTCCTGTTGGCAAACAAAAACTATCAGAAAAATACTATGTGAATCCACATCTGGTAACAATAAAATTAAATTTCTCAAACCATACTATGGTAGATTGTTTTAAACCATAGATAGCCTTATGTAGCCAACAAATCTTTTGAGCATTCTCCCCTTGAGCCAAGCAATAGATGAGAATGTCTCAAAATAGTTCACTTCATATGTTAGAGTATAAGCTTTAGCAACCTAGTAGGCTTTAAGCCTTTCAATTGAGCCTTCAGGGTTATACTTAATAGTGACACTTAACTAAATCATTTTTTGGAGGTAAGTCAACCAGAGACCATGTCTGACAAGAAAAGAGGGCCTCCATTTCCACATCCGTAGCCATCTTTTAGTCAGGATGAGACAAAGCATGAGAACAGGCAATAGGAATAGTATGATAAGATAGGGATAGTGCAAAAGTGTACAAAGATGATGGAAGATGAGGAATGGACTTAATTTTTTTTCAATAGGATATGCAACCACAGATTTTTCAGAAGAAGAATGAGTACCTTTCTGAAGGGAAAATGGCAAATCATCAGAGCCCTCAGGAACAGAATCAGACTGCATGGAGGGCTGGAGAGGAGCTGTAGGTGATAAAGGTACCTTCTGACAACGCTGATAGACCTGCAGTGGTGGTTGCAAGGAATTAGATGGAGTAGAGGCAAGAGGTATTAAAAATACTTGGGAATCGGTGGACATGGAAAAATGTCAGTTGCCAAATCTTTACTTTCAACAAAATAATATGAAGTGCTTTCAAAGAAAGTAACATTAGCACTAACAAAGTGTTGGTGGGTGTTAGGATCATAACAGTGATACTTCTTTTGTGTATGAGAATAGCCGAGGAAAATACATTTGAAAGCACGAGGAGACAACTTATTATTGCCTGAACACAAAAATGAACGAAACACACATCCAAAAACGCAAGGAAATAAGGAGAACCAGGAAAAACAATTACAATAGGATATTTATTATCAAACATAGTAGATGGCATCCAATTAATAAGATGGCAAGTAGTTAAAATAACATTTCCTCGAAAAGTTTTTGGTACATTTCTGCGAAACAATAAGGAACGAGTTACTTCTATTAAGTGTTGTTTTTTCCTTTCAGCTACAGCATTCTGGTGAGAGGTATATGGGCAACTTGTTTGATGCAAAATGCAATGGTTAAAACAAAACAAAAAGAAGAAATAACACTTTGAGTATATTCCAAGGCATTATCAGAACAAAAAACCTTCCTAGAAGCATTAATGTGGGTCTTTAATTCATTATAGAAGGAATGATAAATAGATAAAGATTCTGAACAATCTTTCAAAGATATAACCAAGTTAAACGAGAGTAATTATCAACAAAAGTAATAAAATATCTAAAACCAGATCTATTCTGAACAGGTTAAGGACCCCAAATATCTGAATGCATAAGAGAAAATAAAGAAGAAACTCTAGATTCACTAAGACAGAGACAAGTGCCCAGGCTGAGAATGTCATTGAAGGGGGGCTGCACCGCTAGCAGAGGAACCAGCAGCCGCAAAAGAAGGCTTATGATCCTGATAATATAACCCATTTCTCTCATGCCCAGATGACCTTCACCAATCTTCTTCTTTGGCTGAAGATTCTGGAAGACACAAATAGAAGGATAAAATGTATAAAACAATTGATAGATTTAGTAAGCTGACTAATAGACAAAGATTCAAAGCAACCGGGGAACACAAAGAACAAAAGTAATGATAAAGAAGAGGTGGGTGAAACAACACCAGAACCAGTCATTAGCAAGAATAATCTGAGATGGAGGACATGTCTTAATATGAGATGAAAATAAATCTATTACCAGTTACGTGGTTAGATGCACCAGAGTCAATAACCCAGGAATTACGAGACAATGGGGACGAAAGAGCAGTAGTACCTGTATGGGTAAGAGTGGTTGCAGATGACCCAAGTCGCTGGACAAGTTTCAGTAATTGAGTGACCAGATCACCTTGAGACAAAGAATCTGATGAACCAACTCCAGATAAAGTAGATAGATTCGTGTCACTAGGGGCCCGTTTGATAACCATATTGCTCCCAATCCCTTAATCTCGGTCGGGAGCAACTTTAGTGATCCCTTAATTTCTAAGATTAGGATATCATGTGGTATTTAAGTAATTACAATCCCCACTGATAGACTTTTTTCATTTGCGTTATCAAGTGATTGCTAACTGTTTGGAGTGATCGTTGAATATGAGATATTGCTTTTCTCACACTACATACACCAAATATGTAGACGGATCAATCAAGAAGGGAAAATCTATCTTTCCACTGGTTATCGTCACTTCTATGTATTTAATCAAGCTAATGTCTCCACATGTACGTTATGGGTTGGAGAAGGAGAGTTGAAGAGTGGCAATTTCATAAGTTCCTACCTAACGTTATCATGACTTGAGTGCATACGAAATTTGGGGACTTTGGGACTTTGGGACTTTGAGGAAACAGGAGGAAAAAAAAAAAAAAAAAAAGAAAAAAGAAAAAAACCCAGAACAGAAGACACAAGAAGAAAGAGAACAGGAACTCTTTTACAACGCAGGTAGTGAATCTTTAGATGTAGGGATCAAAAGAACTGATCATTCTTTTACAGTGTGATATTTGGGGGTGCAGGGTGCTATTGGTACGGTCAAAGATGAGTCTAGTGTTTAGCATGTGGAAGGGAGGAACTCTTGGATCTAGTGTTTAGTATGTGGAAGGGAGGAACTCTTTGGTTCCCGGTCAAATCAATAAGCAAGTTTCAACAAATCTAAAAGGAAAAATTGTTGGAATTGATAAAGTAAAAGCTTATGCTCTCATCCTGTTTACTGCCTGCATGCTTCTTCTGTGGCCCGTAGGACCAAGTTTGAGGAGGGGATATGTACTGATGGCCAAGTAGCAGAAAAGGGTTTGGACCAGAATTTGGTTCCTCCACAAGTGTTCCACTATTTATCTTCCTCACTTTTTCCCCCCCTTTAAATACAAAGGCATGCTCCCATGCATCACACTGTATATAAACAGTGTGCACAAATCCAATCAAAATATTTGAAAATGCACTATAATATTATGGGTAAGGGTTTCCCATAACACCAGTGTGGGAAATTTTATGCAAATATGACAAAACATTGGGCTTATTTTTGTAATAAGCCTTGGGGTTGGGTTATATGTATGTTGGGCCTTTGGTCCCTTGGTTTTTCATTGTAATAAGCCACTTTAATGGGTCTAAACTATGGGTAAAAGGTAGGAGTACGGGATCAGCGTGTTACCACTTACCAGCTTATGTCTAGTTAGATAAGTCTTTATCTAGTTGGATTGTCTTTATCTACTTGGATAAAACTTTTAATGTTTGAACTCTTTTATTACTTTTAAATGTTTTAAGCTGTTTTAGGTTACTTTCCTTTATTTTAGGCTGAGTTTTTTTAGAAATAAACTATCTCCAAGGTAAGTTATACACACACACTGATGACTGATATAAAAATCTGCCACTGATATATGCATGACTTTGGAATACGGGTCTGATATATAACACTGATTTGTACTCACATATATGGATATACAAAACGGATATAAGACTATTATAAATCTGAATTAAAAATCCGGACTGAGTCAACTGACTCACTGACGTATATTTTCTGATTCACAAATCTGAAACTGATGTTTTCAAGTCTGGACTGCATATAATAGTTTGTATATAAAAAATCTGCATAGAAATCAGTAATAGAAAGTATAAAATATTAAAACCTGTGTATAATTCCTGTATACAAATCTGTATAAAGTCTATATAAAAATTTGTATTAAATTTTGTATAACTTCTGTATGACAACCAGCTTATAAATCAGTACATAGGACAGTATAAAAATCTGTATAAAACTCTGTATAAATCTACACTGTATATACATGTTAGATTCTGTAAAAAAAAAATGCAACATATATACATATTAAAATCTGATACCGTAAATACTTGTATACTATGAGTCTGTATAAAACTACAACATATATACATATTGAAATCTGATATTGTATATAAAAAAGAACAGTATAATACAACTGTATAAAAGTTCATATAAATACACAAAACTATGGCTGAATATATATATATATATATATATATATATATATATATATATATATATATATATATATATATATATTACTGATGAATTAAGTCTGACATGAACTCAGGATGTATAAATCTGGTACGAAAAGATTTGTGCGAATATGATATTTGGACTGCTATGAAACTGAGACAAAACTGAAACTAGATCTTAGACTATAATCTGATCTGACCCTAACATCCCAAAAATATTTGAAAATCTTACCTGGAACATATCTGAAAAAGCTTCTTCTTCTTCCCCACTGTTTCTCTCTCTCTCTCTCTCTCTCTCTCTCTCTCTCTCTTTTCTTTCTTTTTCTGTCTCTCCTTGGTGTGATTTGATTCCCTCCCTTCTTTTCTTTCTCTTATTTTTAATATCTTAATGTGATTGATCTCTTTTTCTTTTATTAGTTAACCCAATATTGGGTTAACAAAATTTACAATGACCAGCAAGAAAGGTGGATTTGCCTTCCTTACTGATATTTTTCTCCCCTATAGGCCAATATATGGGTCCAAGTTCAAAACGTACAATGAGCCTCCCTTTTGAAATTCAAAATTCAAAAGAAAGCACACCAAAATAGTGAGCCCCACTACTGCCTACGAAAGTAAGGATTATATAACTTATTGAGTTGAAAATAATAATGTAATATACCTCATCTACATGGCACTCAAAGCTGCTAACTGACACCTAGTTTTCTAAACGTCACCAAGTGATACAACACATCACCAGAACCGAAATAGTAAGAATAAAATGATAATTAAATAAATAAATAACTAACACACAAAAAAAGAAAAAAGAAAAAAAAAACCTGGGTGTCACTGTTAAGATTCAAGAGGATGTTCCCCGTGGAATTGGAATGGGGTGACGAAGTGGAGAGGCTGTAACATCAGTTTCGCTTATGGAGCAGAATGTTTGTCAATTAAAAGATGAGATATGTAAAGAATGTTGTTGAGATGGATCAAGGTTGTCAGGGCGACAAGGTGATCCAAGCCGCTAGAGGCCTGACAGATGTCCATGACGGCCAAGGTGGCATATTTTCCAAGGCGCTTGGATGCCTAGGCGGCGTCTAGCCGAACGCCTTGACAACTATGAGATGGAGTATTGGGACCCCGGACCCGAGATGACAGTTTGAGTTAATTAATTTTGCAGGACATTACAATACTGGAGTCGTGCTTGTTGGTGGCAAGATGAGGGGAAGTCAGTTGACATGGTTGTTTGGTCATGTGCAGTGAAAAGCAATGACTGGATCATGGAAGAGCAATTTAGTTGAAATTGAGGCTCTAATGTGACAAGAAGAAAGTGCCAAAAAACAATAAAGAAGAAGAAGAAAGGTGAATTAGTGAGAGAAGAGACGATAAGCTATGATCTGGAGGCAAATATTGAACTACATAGAGTCATAGAGTGGCATTATGGCATAGGATTCATGCCACCAACTTTAAGTAGCAGGATAAGGCTTTGTTTAGTTGGGTTTGATTATTGTCATGACATTGATCTTACATTCTTTAATTTCAAGACTAGTTTTAAGATGATAAATAATCTGATTTCCCTCCTTTCCCTTGATATTGGATCTGCTTATCTTTTTTCATTTATTTATTTTTAATTTTTTTATGGGGGTTTTGTAGTAGTTGTAATTTGGTCACTATGTTCTATATTTGCAGGTTCGAACGAGAATGATAGAGATGGTATCTCAAGGCCTGGCCACAGTGGAGGTTGGTATCACTGTTATACTTTTCCGTGTCACTGTATATTCAACTTTTGGAGTCTTCACCAATCTCTGCTTACCTAAAACAAGCAACAATATTTCGTCAATTATTGGTTCAGTGAGATAGTGGTGCATTATCAGTGACTAGCCTAGGTGTTTCAGTCTGAAAAAAATGTATCAACTCTGATACACAATACTTTCTACAGGTCTCACTTAAACACTCGGGGTCTCTTTTTATGTATGCTGGACATGAGGGTGGAGCATATGCAAAGAACAGCTTTGGAAATGTGTATGCTCATAATTCTACATTGATTTGAATCTTTGTCATTTGCTGGTTGTTGCTAATTCTTAATGCAAATTTCTGTTGGTCTATTTCTCACTGTAACCATATCTGGTAGTTTTGATTGCACTGGAAATTTGAAACTAAGCGAGTAAACTTCTTGTGCAGATACACTGCTGTTGGGGTTTTTGTTCTTGGACGGATGTTTTGTGAGGCATGGGGCACTGAAGCAAGAAAAAAGCAAGCAGAATTCAATGCTTTTCTTGAGGTGATTCATGCAGTGGAACTGTTTTAGGTGAATCATCCAAAATAGTTGGGTGATGGCTTTTAACTATTAAAATTGTAAGTTATGTCTCAATGTGTGGGTTAAGCAATCTAACAGATCTTGATGACAATAAGTACTGTTCAAAATTACGATTGAATTTTGGAAGTGGCCTTCTTCAGTTGTCATAAATGAAATTTCATCAGATGGACTGCACTTCTTGCCGCTACCTCTGTTAGGAAACTTTAGGTTGGACTAAAATCTCGATTGGAGAAGAGGAAAAGTGTCTGTGTGGTTAGGCAGTTAAACAAACTAGAATAGATAGAACAGAAATTAGTTGGTTATCCAATGGATCTGTGAATTGTCTTCCACTGGTTGATTGGTATGCAATTCTAGTGTCCTCAGGGTTATTAAATTATGCATTCCTCTTTTTTTAGGCTTCTAAGTGCCAGGATAAATCAGATGGTTTCTTTTTGAACTTCCATACCTCGTTTTTTTCTCTGTTTGGGAAGGCGTTTCCTCTCTTTGTATTTTTAGTGGGAGACAAAACAACTTGGCTTAAAGTAGTGGAAAATATATGAAGGCTTATGATTTAATTGAAGATGGTTCTAGGGTTAGACTCTGGGACAGAATTCCCACAACCAACCTTAGTATTTGGTGTAAGCCTTGCTGAGTTGGTTGTATTTTAAGACTTTGAATGGGAAATATCACCAACAGTTTGGAAATATGGGATAAATAATTATTTCATTCATGAATCTAATATCGTTCAGGTACTTCATTTATCTTCGGAGTAGTCTAGGATGTAGGTTATGTGTGCAAGTACTTCTCAGTTCTCCTGGCAGTTGGTTAGGCACCACATGTCATTATATCTTGTTATTTTTTGGTTCTGTTATCTTTCATTGGTGTCTACTAGCAATCGACAAGGGATTACCTACTACAGTCTTGTGAAATTTGTACATTGATCATGTTCCTGAGCAAATTGTACGTCTGTGTACCTATAGGCTATGGCTATATGATTTATTGGTAGCATTAGATTTTGAACCATTTGTTGTTTATCATTGCAATTTTTTCAAACATTTTGAAGGAAATAACCCATGTTGGCCAATTTTTTCAGCGGAACCGTATGTGCATTTCGATGGAACTTGTAACTGCTGTTCTAGGAGATCATGGTCAGCGGCCTCGGGAAGATTATGGTATGAATTGTTTTTTCTGGATGAGAAACAAATGTGTTTTTGTCTAAGGTATATGGGACCGTTCTTCAATGGATTCCCTTCTGGAGGGAACCTACCTCTCCTTAATAACATTTAAATTTCCTAATGAATAATCTTGGGCAAATTGCAACCATAATTAGAAGTCCTATATGTTGTCAGTTGAAAATTTTGATGAAATTCTGATACTTTGTCAATTGAATATTTTATCTTATGGTTATTACTTTCATTCATTAACTATTCCCACATACTGCTTGCAATATTTCCTGCCACCCCCCCTCTCTTTTATGTTTTATGTGAATTGGTTATTTTTTAAAATGTTGAGAAAGTCATTTTTTGGTAAAACTGTTCGGATCACCGAATAGGGAGTGGCTCAGATAAGGAAACTGAAGCCCTAGTGTTTAACTGGAAGCCGCCTTTCGTGTGATGCGAAAAGAATATTTGAGATTAATGGATGTGTTGATGGATATGATGATTCAACTAAGTGTATCTTGGGGTGGGGAGGAAAGATGGGTTATTGTTCCTTCAGTTTTGTTTAGTTACTATTATCATCTTCCTCATCTATAGTTTATTGAAGAGAAATTGTTGACTTCTGTGCTTAGTATCTTAAATAAATTGCTATTTATCATCTTTTATAAATGCACTTTTTGATGTTTTGCCCCTTGTGAGAGATACACATGCACTAGGTTATAAGATAGTTTTTACGGTTATACACTTATACCTAATGATATCTTCTATTCTTGTTTGTGAGCAGTTGTGGTGACTGCAGTCACGGAACTGGGCCATGGAAAACCAAAGTTCTACCCTACTCCTGATATAATTGCTTTCTGTAGGAAATGGCGCTTACCAACCAATCACGTTTGGTTGTTATCGACAAGGTGAGAATTTATAGTTTAAGCCAGTCTTATCGTGATATAATGACTACCAAAGCTAATGGAATTGTTGGAAATAGAGATAGATTTTTCTTGGTTCTGTGATTATGTTGATTCTTTGGATTGCGATGTAGCTGTTTTTGGTCATGTCTTTGCTTCTGTTCCTTTGCATGATCCCTATCTTATAGTGCCAGTTGTTTCCTTTCTTCTGTTGTTTCTTGTGTTATATTGTAATATAGGCTGAAAACTTCCTGACCAATTAGAAATTAGTGTAATTCAAAATTTCGGTTGAAATACCAAAATTTCGACTGTTTGTCTCGGTTTACTAGATTTCAACTGAAATTTGATCATTTCGATTCATTTCTAACAATATTTTGTCGAATTTTCTAGTTTTTGTACCCTTTGCTTGAGAGCTCTAGAATTGCCAGAAAACCTCAAATTTTGGCAATCATTTTATTGCTGAATCAATTCTTGATGGTTGACTGGAGCATCAACTTCAACATTTGGATGTATTTTAAGCATCATTTGAGCACATTTTTCCAAATTTCTAATTTTCCACATATAAGGCTCTTGTGATGGACTTTGAGAGATCATTCAAGCAGAGGATGACATGGCCGTCAGATGCATAGTTCGAGGTTTCGGTCAAAACCTGTATAAGTCGGTTTCGAGCCTGGCCGAGACGAAGCCCAGGCTCAAAACTGACTTATACCGGATCTTGGGGTTCGACCAGGTTTCGTTTCGACCCATAAAATGAACTAGGGTCTATATCTAAGTGTCGAAACCATTTGAAACCTTACTGGCAGTCATCAGGCAATACTTACTTATGACTAATATCATTTAAATAAATATTTCTTTAATTTTATATTAAGATATTATTCATAAATAAGCAAACATCCCCCCATTTGAATCTAATATTCTAAAATTCAAATTCCGTAAAGATAAAAAGTCAACCCTCCAGTTCAAGAACAAAAATCGTATTTTTGGGTACGGAGGTGATTTTCAACTTCCAAATGCTAGGCCTTTTTCCAAATATAAAAATTTTATAAATCTTATTATAGTAAAGTATCATTAAAAACCAAGAGTGCACCAAAATAATCTCTTGTTTTGATGCGCAAAAAATTGGTTACATTCAGACGACTTTAAACAGTATTTGCATACTCCGAACAAGGTCTGACCGGAGTGTAACTCTTTCATTATAACTCGAATTTAAGCAATCTCAGTTTTGTTGGAATGCTAATTATGCTAGGTTTGCAATGAATTCGAGATTGCTTGAATCCGAACTATATATTAAAGGAGTTACGGTTCGTTCAAATCATGTTAAAAGTACGTGAATATTAGTCAAAACAATTGGAGTGATAACATGTCCTGGGATACATACGTGCTGCAATCTGAGGAGCATTATCGTCACCATCAGTGGTATGTTGCACGTGGTTTAAATGTACCACAAAGCTCAACATGAAACTAATTGGTGAGATTTCTAATTTCTAAGTTCAATCATCAATGTGTTAATTAGTGGCTTAGTAGTTGGTAACTTAGTACATTGTGACATTTGTGTATTATTTCAACGTACGCTACCAAACATTGGTCCACACCACATGTAGCTATTTTCTCTGTCTTTTTTGCAAACTAACATTAGAAATAAGTGTAAAATGGTTTAAATAGGGTACACAAAAAAAATAGACCAAAAAGAACATATTTAAGCCTCAAAACCATGGAGTCAATAAAGCTGGGAGAAAATATCAGGTTTCGGCGGTTTCGACCAGTTGTGCCGGTTTTGAGCCTGGCCGAAACAGGCCTTGAAACCGGCACCTTGATCCTTGGTTAGATGTAATAAGGTTCGAGCAATAGTTCTTCATTCCTAATGCATATTTTGATTGAATAATTGTGCGTTCTAGGACTAATTTATGTGTAGTACAGGCTATATAAGGGAAAGGATACAATAGGCTATGCCGTTGTGGTGCACAATGCACACTAACAACCTAAGGTCCGATTCCAAACAACCACTTTTTCTCTCAATCAAATGATTTAAACATTTGGAACATGCTAAAATAACAATCTCTATAGTTTCAGGGCAAAATTCTAGGTTTTGTCCCCTAAATGGACATTTAGAAAATTTCACTGAAATGGACCAAATTTGTACTAAAATGCCAATAATTTTGGTTTCAGGGGGGTTGAAATGCCCACGGAAATTAAAATTTAGAACCTTGCCAAGTAGGTAGTGAATGAAATGGCAACCATATAAACTAGAAGAGAAGGAACATCAGCAGAACTTATTGCAAAGCAACATAGTTCTTTTTACAAATACAATATTACAGGAAGGTTCTACTATTTTTTTTTCCTTTCAGAATTCCAGATGTTTTGCTCAAGTTCTTAGCTTAGAAAAGGTCCCCAAGCCTCCTTGACCAGACATGATAAGCAGTGTGTTCCTTCCAGATATAAATGTATAAGATGGGAGATATGTAACGATTTAGCTTATGCAGAATTTTTGGACAAAAAGGAACTGCACTAGCGTATTCAGATCCGATTCTGAAGTGATGAAGTTAAAATATACAAAAAGTGAGAATGTGAAAGAAATCTGAATTCAGATTCTACTAGTTCCACCACTCAGAGTAAGCAAATGCCCATCTTGCAAGTGTTTTAAGATTTGGGAACAGTAAAATTGTTACAGTTTATAACAAAAAACTGACCAGATCCAGGAAACCGAGAGAGAGAGAGAGAGAAGAATCCATTGTGTACCGTCCTCCTCCTGCAGCTGCTTTATTTATAGAAAAGAAAGTAAAAGAAAGGTAGGACTTAGGAACCTTTCCTAGTTACAATCCAACTAGGAAAGGTTCTAGTCAACAAAATAAATTAAACTAGCTAAACAAATAAATTAGCAAAACCAGTAATTTGCCTTATAAATAGGCCCATTACTTACAAAGTAATTTAAGTAAAAAACTAAAACTAATTGCGATGGCAAGGGGGGTTTTTCAACACATTCAAATCAATTACCCCTCTTTGCTGCAGAATCTTATCACAGTCCAACCCAAATTTACCCTTTAACAATAAACAAGAATGATTGAATTTGACAAATAATTACTCCACTTCAAATCTATCCAATAGAATGCTTCGAAACTTGAAAACAATGTGATGCAGCCCAGGTCTACCACAGAAGGGGCTGACACCAAAAGAAGCTTCATATTGGAATTGGGCCTAGCCCAATTGGATAGTACCTACCGCCAGCCCAGTTAGATACTGCCAGCACTCAATTCATACTATTCAGTACTATTAGATAGATAGTTTCCTAATTTTATTGTTTAAGTAGTTTCCTAATATATAGGATAGATTGTTAGTAGGTTTCAATTACTTGGAGACCAAGTTACTTTCCTAATTTCCAGATTTTGGAAGTTTCCTATTGCATTGTTTTAAAACCTTCCTATATTATAAAGGAGGTTAGTCTTTCCTATTTTAATTGTAAGAGTTCAACTATAAATAAAGAGGAAGGAGGCTGGCGGCAGCTCAGAGTTTTCCAGAAAATTTAAAGAGTTAAAATTTTCTGGTTGAGACTCAACCTATCATTCTTCTTTCTTCCTTGATATTCTGACCTTTATTTTGAGTTATAAAATTTCCTCCCTTGCTGGCGACACTGTTCCCTACAGCTCCATCAAGAACTCTTGCTGAATTGATTCTAGTTCATAGAGTCTTACAGCCAACACTGCCAGATCTAGGCGCTACTAGGCTCAGCCAACTTGCGGGCCCCATAATTTCCTCAATTCTGTTATGATCTTTATCAACTTTTGAAGGGTGTTCATAAATGTTATCAAGGACTTCCAAACCAAATTTCATTAATTTCTGACAGATAGATTTTGAGATAAGTAATTTTTTCTATTACTTTTTTCTGCAGATTTGTATTGGACTGAATAGGGATCCTGTAGCAAAGAGGGATAGTTAAATTAAATTGCCCTAAACCCTCTTTGCCACCACAATGGTCCTTAGGATATGAGGAACAATATTCCAGAAGATGTGCTTGATCCAACGGGTGGGATCGAAACCAATCTTGCTCGTAGGTCTTAAACAGATATTTTAACAGAATCAGAATTGTATAACAGTAGAAAAAAATTACTTATCTCAGAGTCCAATCGCTGGAAGGTCTTCAAACTTGGAGGTGAAGTACTCTAGGATGTGCTTGATAACATACCCAAATTTGAAGGTGATCCAACCATGGATGAAGAAGTTACGAATTTTCGAAAACCACTATCATCTGAAAACGAAAATGAATAGAATAGGAGTTTCGGTTGAGTCTCACAACCAGTTAGACTCAACCAGAATTTAATAATAAACTCTGGCCAACTCTGCTGCCAGCATCTTCTTCCTCTTTATTTATAATGCTAAAAGGAAATACAAAAGATAGAAGGACTGGTTCCTATAAGGAATGCCCAAAAATAAAAAAGAGAAACTTTCCTTTATAACTTTTAGGAAAGTTTCCAAAACAAATAACATCTATGACTAACTCATATGATAACTAATCTTAAGAAACAAAACAAATTTAGGAAACAAAATTAATGACTAATTTTATAGAAATAAATCTAACTTAATTGAATTTGGGAAGAAAACATTAATTTCTAATTCTGTTGGTACTGTTTACGTGAACGTTACCGTGAATAGTGTTTTTGGCTTTTGTTGGTTTGATTTCGGCATTTCCTTCCTTTGGTCTTCTTGTGTAACTTGGACTGCATCAAATTGTAACTAGGCTCAGCCCACAGCCTATATCGTTAACAAAAATAATGGAAGCTTCTAATGCTACTAGATGTTGCCTTATATTTCCTATCTAATTTTTGAGCTTTAAAAGAGCCTTACCTAGACTATTGTACCAAAACAACTTTTTGGTGTCCTCTTATCTTTGGTGATGATTATTATATAGGTTTGTGCAATGAACCGATCAGGTGGGGGCCTGATGTAGTTCGCATAGAGGACGAGTTTGGCCGTGGTCGCTGGAACTACTGTTGTTAAAAGTGCAAGGGCATCTTAACTCGTAAGGCTTGAGGTGCAAGGCAATATATATGATGCAGGCTGGTCATGCTTGAGAATCATCCTGAAGCACAGATTTAAGTCTAGAGCTATATCCAGATTTAGAACCATTTTTGAACTCTGATCCAGATCTAAAAATACAGCATGGGAGTTCAATTGATTTACTTGTATGTATTTACATGTTATGCAAACAATCATATCAGATGGTTGTTATAAAACAGTGATGGTACTTTTATAAACGTGCCTGGGAATTGCTAATATACTGGCGACCACTTGAGTACTGGATGATTACACTTATCATGTTTATTGAGAGGACAAAGGTTGAGAGATTTTCAAAACTCCCTTGGGTTTTCCTAAGAAAACAAGGTTCGTCGGCTTTCGCCTTTGATCTTGTCCACCCATGCCGATGGACGGTAAAGATTTGGAGTTGTCACCTAGATTAAGGTCTAGGACCTCAAATGTAGTCTCTTCATAAGATAAGACTTTTATTGACTCATGACTCAACATATCGGCTTTTGTCTATCAAAGAACGGGTAAGCGTTCAAGGTATAGTTTGGGAAGGCGTTAGGCACCCAAAGCTGTCCGATCCGAAGATCGGCCTCCTATATGATTCTACTTTCTTTAAACTCTATGGTTCTGACTGTTCATGGTCTATGGATGACTAGGGCTCATGGGGGATCCTATACCAAGTTGCTAAGTTCTTCTAACCTAGGACTCAACCAAACATGTTCTGAAATAAATAAACAATAATATACAAGGAACCAGACCGATGATGGTTCGGTGATGGACTAAGTATGAGACGTCCATCTTAAACTGCCTACGTATTCCATCTTGGAAATTAAGTCCAAAACGTAGTTTGAAATAGATTGTGATTAAAGTTTATGGATATGGTTTATGATTAAGCTTCATTAGATTCAATGTTCAAGTTGAAGTTTATGCTTGATAGGTGGTTGAGTTTGAATGATGCAGTCCAAGGACCAGCCAATAGTGGATCAGCCCAAGGATGTGTCAACATGGGCCCAACCCACACTGTTCACGTGAACACTGTTCACGCGGTACTGTTCACGTGAACAGTACCAATAGCAGAAATTTTCCTTCTTTTGTTATTTCTTTCCTAAATTATTCTTAGATTTTGTTTCTTAAAGTTAAATTATGGATTGATATTTTGTAAGTTGTTTTTTTGGAAACTTTCCTAAATCTATAAAGGCAAGTTTCCCTTTTAATTTATCTTAGGATATTTTTTAGATTGGAAACTTTCCTAAATCTATAAAGGCAAGTTTCCCTTTTAATTTATCTTAGGATATTTTTTTTTAAGAGGACTAAATCCTTCCTTATTTTGTAATATTTCTTAAGTCTATAAATAAGATAAAGAAGAAGAGAGTCAGCAGATTTAAACCAGAAAAAAGAAGAGAGTTTAGCTCCTGATTTTCTGGTTGAGTCTCATAGGTTGTGAGACTCAACCGAAATATTCTGTTTTATGGTTTTCTTGTCCTTCTGTTAATTCCTTCAAGTTCTTATTATTGCATACTGAATTGCGATACCATTAAGTGCTGATTTGATCAACGAAAGCTCGTGGGATTAAAGATTAAATTCATATCGACCAGCTCTAACTAAACCAGTCCTGTTTTCAGATGATAGGTAGTTTTCAAAAAAATCACATCTCTCTCATATGTGATCGGATCATCTCCAACTTTGGATATGTCTTCAAGTACATCCTAAAGAGTATTTCCCATCAAGTTTCAAGTGATTTCAAGGGTTAGATTTCAAGATAAGTGGTTTTCTTTATTACTTTTCTCTGTAGATTTTGTATTGGACTGAATTAAGATCCTGTAGCAAAGAGGGCTTGTTAATTTGACTTGCTTTGAACCCTCTTTGCCATCATTGAATCTAGATAGCTTATGTGGATTGAAGTAGATATGGATAATGGATAGGGATACAGATAGTGGATATGGGCTACCTAAGAAGACTAAGGTGTGCCGTACTTGGAGGGTTCTCCAAGTTGCCTACGTATTTCAGAGGTCCTGAAAATCAGGTACAATGTAGTTCGGTGTTGGGTGGATAGCGGATAGCCCCATAAGACTGAGTGGATATGGATATGGGTAGCTTAAACAAGCCAAGGGATGTACAGCTTAACAAGCGAAACATTCGGATGGTCTTATCTAACTGAGAGAAAATATACAACTTTTACAAGCGAAACGTACAAGGGGTGTATGGCTTTTACAAGCGAAACATACTGATGGTTTGATTTAACTGAGGGAAAATGTACGGCTTTGGCAAGTGAAACATACGAGGGGTGTATGACTTAACCAACGAAATGTACGAAGGGTGTACGGCTTAACAAGCGAAACGTACGAGGGGTGTATGACTTTTACAAGAGAAACGTACGAGGAGTGTACGACTTAACAAGCGAAACGTACGAGGGGTGTACAGCTTAACAAGCGAAACGTATGAGGGGTGTACGGCTTAACAAGCGAAACGTATGAGGGGTGTACGGCTTAACAAGCAAAACGTACGAGGGGTGTAAGGCTTTTACAAGCGAAACGTACGAGGGGTGTACGGCTTAACAAGCGAAACGTATGAGGGGTGTGCGGCTTTTGCAAGTAAATTGTACGGGTATTCTAAACTGTTTGAGGGGGGGAGGTGGAACCCTATTTGGGATGTCCCAAACTGCCTACGTATCCTAGGGTTTCCCCTAAGAATCAGGATCCGCGTAGTTCGAAAAACTGGATGTTCATTGGGTGACCTGCTTGGGTTGGAATAAGGGTAGTCCTATAGGGCCGAGCGATGATCCTAGATGACCTATGGCTGGATTCACATCACACCTATCTAGGTCTCTGTACCGTAGGGGAAATGAACTGAGGGGCAGGGATCGTCCTAAAACTACCTTTGTAACTTAAACCCTAATTTTGGAATTGTTGGGTTAGGCTTCATGCTTCTTGATTAAGACTTTTGTCTTTTCCGCTTTACCCTTTCTGTGAATGTGGGTGCCTAAATGCACGTCCCCACACCTAAGAATGTCTTCCAACAGTGTACATGCATGGTAGTTCGACTAGGGTGTAGCGAAAAATAAGTTTTTGCCAATAATAAACATCATTCAAGCATGTCTTATAGCAAACAAATCTAAACATGACAGTGTGCACAAAACTAGCATTGTAAGCATTCAAAACATGGCAGTGTGCACCATATGATTGTGTAAGCATGTGAATATGGTAGATGCACGAATATAACAATGTAAACAATCAAACATTCGACTTAGACTCAAAGAAACTCTCACATCAACAATATATTAGATCAGATCCTCAATATAACGGTTAGATCTCTTCAAAGCAGTATTATTATGATCAACGACTTATATCTCATCAAAACAGCCAAGATCAACGGCTAAGATCTCATCAAGTTATAATCATGATCAATGACTCATATCTCATCAAAGCAGCCAAGATCAACGGCTTATATCTCACATTAAGTTATAATTATGATCAAACTAGGAAATTAATGGCTCAGATCTTGGGTCATGTTTAGACTAAGATCTAACGTTTCAAATTCATCTAAATCAATCATAATGACAATCCAATGGTTCAAATTCATTTAGATCACTCATCATGATAATCCAATGGTTCAAGTCATTCAAAAATGATAATCTAATGGTTCAGAATCATCTTAAACACCCAAGATGAAGATCCGATGGTTCAAATTCATCTAAAACCATCATGGTGAAGATCCAACGGTTTGGATTCATTTAGGACACTCATAAACAAAGATCTAATGGTTTAGATTCATTTAAGACACTTAAAAACAATATCCAATGGTTCAGATTTGCCTAAAACACTCATGATGAAGATTCAAGGGTTAAGATTTATCTAAATCACCCATCATGTGATCAAAATCAAAATCGACATCCAACGGCTCATATTTAATCATCTAAAACAAAATCTGCAAAATGAACTTAAGCGTTCCACACAAGTGAAACCAACCTGCTATAAACATAAAAAAAATGAAGAAATCTAGAAACAAAGTTCCATTACCAAGATTAACTATAAAAAAGAAACAACAAAGTCACAATGGAGCATATATATAGGGAAGCATTCATACAAGGAGACATGACAGAGAGCCCTATAATGGGAAAACATTCACCGAGACACACAAAACACATTTATGCAAAAGAGATGAAATTCACTACACCCCCCAAGATAGGCATATATGTTGACAAACCAGAGTTATTGAAACAAAATAGGCTGACATATATTCACATTTTCACTAAGAAAGGGCAATGAATTTGACATAGCATCATCCCGAACCCAAGCATGTGAAGCCCCGACAGAGAGATGAAAGCGATTGGACATAAGAGCGAGTTGAGATTGGAGAAATACCTGGTGATGTCGGTAGCCGTCGATCAGATACGCATAGGCTTCTTGAAGCTATCATCACCTTCTTCCTCATCGCCTTCTTCCCGCACACCTCAACCTTTTTGTTTTCCTCTTCATTCCACCATTTTCTTCTCTCCCTTTTCGATTTTCTCTCAATTCTTCCAACCCCCTTTTGAGCAGTGGTGGTTTGCAGTTTTATAGAAAACGGAGACTTGATAAAGGGATGGGAGGTGGAGTGTATTGTGGTGCAGCATGGGTCTTGGTGTGTTGTCGAATGGAGGTGGTTTGCAGCATGGGAGGTGGATGGGGGGACTGTACAGGTTTAATGAGGGATGGGAGGTGGATTGAAATTGGGTTGCGTGGACTGGGTTGGCAGTGCAGGATATGGGTCGGTGGAGTGGAGGCCATGGCTGGTTTGTGGCAATGCTGGAGCTGGACTGCTGTGGAGTTGTGTCAGGCATGGCTGGGCAGGTTTGAAGAGGTAGATGGCGGTGTAGGTGAGAGAGTGGTGGTGAGGTGTCGTGAGCAGGTCGGTTGATGTACAGTTAAGGTAAGTAAAAAAAAGAAAGAAAGAATGAGGTGGAGGTGGCAGCACGGCTGCCTCCCTCCACCCGAGGTCTCTCTTTCTCATTTATCTCTCTCTTTCTCTCTCTCACTCTCTCTCTCTTCTCCTCTCTCTTTCTCTCTCTTTCTCTCTCTCGGATTCCCCCTCTTTATATATATATAAAATATATAATAGTATAATATATATATATATATATATATATATTATATCATACAAGTACATATACACAACGTACATGGGCTGACCCAACCAATAGTATATTTTATATATATATACACAACGTACATGGGCTGATCCGACTTGGTCTGGACCGGTTTGGGTTAGGTGAGGCAAAACTAGATGAGGTTGACTGGATTTGACTAACTTGGGTGGAACCGGGTTGGGCTGGACTAGATTAGACTGGCTTCTCTCTCTTCTGTCATTTTATGGGCCATTTCGGCATGCAGCTCTGCATGGAATTCTTCTGCCACCTCTGTCTCGGATTTTCCAAGTCCACTTTGAGAAGGAAAGAAAATAAAGAATAACGGCGCTTGAATTACCTGATTCGGATGTCAGATGACCAAAATATGAAGAATTGAAATTCAAACAGTCCAATTTGCGATAATTCAGCTTGCAACTCTGCATAGGATCTTTCGACGGCTTTTCTCCCAAATTTTCCACGACCACTTTGAAGAAGACGGTCAATAGAGCGTGTTGGTGCTTGAATCACTTGATTTGGACGTCGGATGAGCAAGTTATGAAGAATTGAAGTTTAAACAGGCATATCGGCTTGAAACTCCGAATGGGATCTTTTTTTGGCCATTGTCCTGGATTTTCCACGTCCACTTTGAAGAGGACGGACAATGGAGCACGCTGGCGCTTGAATTGCCTGATTTGGACGTCGGATGATCAAGATATGGCCGAATAAAGTCCAATCGATCCAATTTACGATAATTTGCCTTATAAATCATTAATTTAAGATAATTTGCAGAAAAGCCCCTAGATGTTTAATGCACCTTCCATCCGACTAAAATTGCGATATCTTCTTCGTTTGATATCGGAATTGAGCAATTCTAGTCTCATTTCGAAGATAATTCCGTGACCTACGCATCCAAGTAGGTTACAGCCCATGACCTTGTTGCAGGGCACACCGAAATCAGCCTCGAAGTTGCCACGAAAAATCCAAACCTTGAATTGACTTGCATACCTTTCCGAACATGTTCACCAAGACTCCTGCACATTGGGGGGGAACTTTAGCTCGGCTCAGAACACCATAGAGAGCACACAGGGACTGATCAACGGTCGGCTTGAGAGAGTTTCACTAACCTCCCTTGTACTTTCCCAAAAGTTTCATTCACCTCCCCTCTCTTGCTGTCTATACACTAGTAAGGCTATGTTTGGTTGGGGAAAGCAAAAATGGGGTGCTTACACCTATTTTTTCATGGATCTACTCTTGCATAACTTTTGGGGTTCGATGAGTTTGACCCTCTGATGCAGTTGCATGTGTATGGCTAGACCAACATGATCTAGTTTGTAAATCCAGACCGAGAACCAGATACAAATCTGGCTTTTGGTCCAGCAAGGGTAGATAGGGGTTATATTGTCATTTGATGTTTATCTTTTTTATTCTGTTTTAGCCATTGTTGAGTTTGATCCGAAGTCTACCTGAATCATAGTTGAATAGGAGTTAGTTCACAAAGTTTTAAATAGCTGTGTGTAGGGGTTATATTGTCATTTGATATTTATCTTTTTTATTCTGTTTTAGCCGTTGTTGAGTTTGATCCGAGTTCTACCTCAATCATAGTCTGAATAGGAGTTAGTTCACAAAATTTTAAATAGCTGTGTGTAATACATCAAAAATTTCGGATTGGAACTGAATGAAAAATTTTAATTGAGATTATGCTGGTTACTTTCTACCATGACAGTTAAAGTCTGTTCTTCCTTCATGGTCGGATTCTCTCTTTTTGACCCATCTGGTCCTCAGGTCTGATTTCTCCAATCTTTTCTTATTCTTCTTATTTGCTCCTTAATCTAGATCTCTTCAACTGATTTGGGCCTCCATTGATTTTGAAGTTCGGCCTTTTGGGGGAGTCTTATTCCCATCTCTAGGCTTTTTACTTCCAATCATAGGAATAGATTTATTGCTTCGGCCTGGGATCTACCTATCCAATTTTAGCGTGGATAGGATTTCCTAAGTGTTCTAGTTTGATGTTCCTCCTTTGGGTTTGTTTCAGTTCCCGAGTGGCATAGCTTTGGCCCCAGGGTTTGAGTTCCTTTCGGTTCCTTGTTCATACAACTATTTATTCACCCCCAAAAAACTATTAATCTGTTTATTTCTCCTTCTCCTGCAACTGTCATCCCAACTGAATTGAGAAAGAATTGATCGATCTCACTAACTCTCAATCCGTTTGGTTTAAAATTTGGGTAAATGTCCTGGTCCTTACAAGCAACTCTGCTGTGAGAACCAAACCTGGTATCACTGCAGAACCTGCAACTTCTGCCCCATATGGTTTCAGAATTTTGTACATCAAAATACTACCTGATTTCTGGAACTGCTATTGGTTATTCCTGAGAGGTTTGAGAGTTAGGAACTCAATCCTATAGTTTCATGGGATTTGGAAACTTGAGGGAGAGTTCGATTGAATATCCTAGGTGCTGTTCTATCGTGTGGCTGCTGCCATCTTGAGGCTGGATAAGAAGAAATTCTGTAATTTACAAACAAGGCACAATCTTTTGGATCTTGGAAATTTATTTTCTTTAGAGGCTTAAGAGTTGTTCTCCTTTAATGTTCTTTGTGATGTAGATAGGCTAGCAGAGAAATTGATTTGTAGCTCTTTAGTTAGCTATGTCGTTAGGAGGGAGTCGAGGGACATGCCTTCAGATTTTTTTCCCCATGGGTTCACTTTCTTTTGGGAGGGGGGATGAATCTTTTTTGGAATTGATGCAATTTCATCTGAAGAGTATTTCTTTTTAATTTTTTAGGAATACATTTTATTCAAGCACAAAGAACAGGCAGTCTAGGTAGGAGATCCAACTGAATGGAACAATTGTCAAACTAGAAATGACAATAAAAAAAAGAAAAAGAAATACAACAACAGGGCATACTTACGGGCTATGCCATTATGCCCCATTGTACGGGGACTCCCTCAGATCCCTATCTGTTGCTGGAGAATCCAGTATAGGATTGCAAAATACGTAGTTCCTAGAGAAAGAAATGTTCATTGGCAGACATAGAGGACTAGAGGTAGCTCTCCTAATTAGACAAAAATTTATTTGGTCTGTATGCAACTCTGATGAGATGCAATCAATGACCAAGACCGAGTCTCCTTCAACAATCAATTAAAGAAAGTCTGAGGAGGATCAGAAGTCCAATCCCATGATGGCTGATTTTACTAAATTGTAGTTGAATAGCATTCCCAATCAGACCTGAATAGGTAAGAATTATAGGACCTTCATTTTTCCAGAAAAGTTGTGATGGAGTCTGGTCTAATCTTCTAACAAGTTTCAGAACAAGCCCGGGATAACAAAAATGCAGCTCCCAAAAGTGATCAGATTTAAGAGAAACTCCAGATCATGAAATCCACCAGTCTGAATAGGCTCATAGTTATCAAGGTGTCACCTAGGTTTTCCAACGCCCTGATTGCCTTGGCGCCTTGGGCATCCAGGTGACCCTCCAACGCCTTTGGTTGCCTTGTCACCATAATAACTACGGAACATGGCCAAACTCCAATTTAGTTTACACTTTAAGGGTGGTGATTATTCACACCAAATCCTAGCCTAATCTGAAGGCTAGATGTTTTCCAACAGCAATTTAATCTCGCAAGAGCAATACTAGCAGAAACAGGTATAGATTTAGAAGAGGGTATGACTAAGAGTCTCACCCTAATTCTAGGTGAGTATCTCATTAGCCACCCTAGCTTCACACTAGAACAATATCTCACTGCAGCTCTGTCTTTCACAAAAGAATAGTAGAAAACCAATTTCATTTCAACCTCTGATCCCGAATGCTTAAGGCAACTTTTTTTTTATAGGGGCTGACATGGTTTTAGACCTTCATTGGGACTTCTTCCTATGCTTAATGGCCTGTACATTTCCAAGCATAGTTCGAAATCTCGGATCTCGAGGGTGTCTCGACCCTTGAAAAAACCAAGATTACCGAGATCTCAACCGAGATAGATCTCGGCGAGGACCTGCCGAAACTCCCAAAGGGCAAAAATGGGAGTTTCGACAGGTTTTTATTTTTTATTTTTATGGTTTAAGCCATTTTTTGATGTTTTAAGGCCATTTTAATGTCATTTTAAGGCTATATATTGTAGGAAAATACTTATTTAACATATATAAACACATTTGAAGCATAATACTTTACATTGTCGGAAAATCATACATTCATAAGTCATAAATCCCATAAAATGACATAACTCACAAGTGCTCGTTATATGAAAGACTTAAATACTCAAAATGAAATAATACATTCCCATAAGTCCATCCCAATGTCTACTCAATGTCTAATCATATGTAGAGTGGCGTGCAGGTTCCATCTAATCAGATTGACTTTACTGAAGAAATACATCTCGGTCTGATAAACAAAGTCCTGCCACGACATCCTTCGGGTATAGAAGGTCTAATAGTTTTCCACATATTTCTCATACACATGATCAGGGAAGTTTCTAAAGATACCTAACCTTGGATACAATTCACTATAATGTGGAGTAAAGTGAGCATATATTGGCTAGTGTGGGGGCGTGGTTCTCTGGAAATTCGGGACTGAAAAGAGGCTGTCCACAAAGTTGGAGTCAGTCTGTGATGTAGCATTATTAGTATCAGTGGAATAATCATGTGCACTTCCCATCATGCGGTCATCATCACCGGAATAAGAACCGTACGCCGAAGTGGTGCCAAATCCATGAGCACTCCATTGCCCCTACTCCCGTCCACTACTACCCTCGTTGCTCAGTCCTCCAAAGCTTGTGGACATACTATCAATTTCAACATCAGGCATAATATCAGGATCAGGAATGATGTCAAAGAAACGATCTTCTTCTTTTTCCACTGGTTGCAAAGGGTGTTCCCGTTGACGAGACCTACTTATATACCCAGTCGTAGGCTGTGATGAAGATGCGCACCTACCATGATCTGGATCTTATGTAGCGTGTGTATACTGACTCTCGCCGGTCCATTTAATAATGGGTACAGTCGGTCTAGGATCACCACCACCACCACCATCATAACCACCACTACCACCCTCATTACCACTACCACTACCATCATCACCACTACTATCAGAAACTGACTAGCCACTTTGATCTATTGTATCATCATCGCCTTTTGGGTCACTATCAACTGGGGGGTCAAACGGTCGAGGCGACTGTGCGTGTACATGACCCTCATTCGAGGACATAAACCGCTCGAGATTAGAACCCATCGGAGCAGACACAGTGGGGTCGGGCATCCCACCAGGCTCATCCATTACTGGTACTGCTCTGTCTCTCACCCATTCCACATAGGGATCCTCTTCATCTGAAAATAGTTGGAAGATGTTGGATAGCTCGATCAGCTCTTGTTCATTTCTTTGTTCGAACTTCAAGCATTGTACCCTTAGTCTTATGTTGTAATGGGAGTACACCAAGTCATTTAGCTGTTGAGAGCCCAATTTATTCCGCCTCTTTGAATGGATAAGGGAGAAGGTACTCCAATTTAGCTCACACCCAGATGCGGAACATGTCTGGGATATGACTTTGATTGCTATTTTTCCTCAATTCAGCTGCATGCTCACCATACAACAACCACCATTCAGCTGCACAAGAAGAAGAACACATTTTAATACACATATTAAATAAGATATGTTACTTGAAAATTTCAATTTCCATAATTCCATACCAGGATCGGTCTTATCTCGTCCCGCCACTGCAGCAGGAGTTCCAAAACTCCCAAGACCATCTCTGAATGTTTTAATCTACACTCATTTCATAATTTATAACCATTAGCCATTGTTATATATGGATATTCAAATAATTTAGCACTTAAGCCATACAACTCATCTCCAGATTGACCAGTGCTTGTATAGTATAATCTGGCACCAATTTTGCCACAACATCTTTTACCGCACCGATAAGGTCAGAATTGAGCCTAAGCACATGTGAATATTGATACTTGGGGTTCAAATAGTATGTTGCAAAATATGAGTCGCTAGATTAAAATATAGTACTAACTATTAAGTAGAACTAAATTAAAGACATTATTAAATATACTCACCAGCCTTATACAATGGGTGCATCAGTTGACTCTCCCATCGATCTTTGATAATTTTCACAAAATGTTTGTTTTTACATGGAAGCATAACTTTTATACGGTCCTTTAATATATCCATGGCAGCATATAAATGTGGCATGGTGGGTTGGAATGCTATATCCACTAATTTCAGCATCTTCACCACTGACTCTAGAATTTTGACTACATCCTTCAGCGTTCTTTAAAATTCCTTTGAAGCTATAGTAGTCTGTGCTTGAAACCCAGCAGGAGAGCTAGACTACTTCCACCCAAACCAGTCCTCAGATGTAAACATTGATTTGAGGCCTACCATCTTTGCCTAAAAGTTCTTTAGTGCTATGTAGTTGGTAGCAAATCTGGTAATGCCGGGTCTTACCAAGTCCCCTCCACATCTCTCCCTCAACAAGTTCAAAGAATAGCCATGGTTGTATACAAATGTTGTCACCTGGCGTGCTTGTTCAACCACTTGCTTTACTTTTTGGATCTTGCCCATGTCCTTTCAACATCAAGTCAATGCAATGGGTAGCATATGAAGTCTAGAAAATGTTATAGTTAGCCATCATCATCTCTTCTGCCTTCTTGTAGTTGCTGCCATTGTCTGTCACAATTTGTACCACATTTGTAGCACTAACTTCATCTACCACTGTCTGTAGCAATCCATAGATGTAGTTAGCATCTTTTGTGAATGCAGATGCATCCACAGACTTCAAGAATGATGTCTTCCCATCATTGTAGACCATGAAGTTGATGATGGACTTTCTTGTGGGATCAGTCCAACCATCACACATAATAGTGACTCCATATGTATCCCAGTTATTCCTTAACCTTTCTATCCGTCTTTCTAGCTCTTTTTTAATTCTTGGGAGATATACATTCATCACTTCATATGGAGTGGGGGCTTTAACACCATGACCAGCCTAAGCAATTGCATCAAAGAAAGGCTGATAGTATGGGCCACCACTGGCATTTGCTGGGATATTATTATAGATGGACCACCTAGCATAGGCATCCCCAGTAAATTCTTTTGTACCCTTCCAGTTCCACATACTCTTCAATTTCTTTTGCTTGGCGCCAACGTTCCTAAAAACTATTGGATCCTGCTGTAGGATCTCAACATAGTCCTCATCCTTAGCAGTAGCAGGTGTAGGTGGTGGTGCCTGGGGTTGTGCTCTAGTATTTTTTGATCTTCTAAACATAGAAGCCAACCCCCCTTACTCTGCGTTTGTGGTTCTTCAGGCTGCTGAAATGATCCACTACCACCTGCCCCTAAGGCTCTTTGCTTCAACTTTTTCATGTCCATCTCATGGCTGACTTTACTAGCCATTGTTGCCCATCTCAGATCTTTGGTCTCTTGCTTAGTCATACCCTTGGTATCTATACCATCATCATCTGAATTATCATTATCCAAATCACGCACTGTGCTTTGGATTGCTTCCTCAAATTGTTGTTTAATTTTTTCTTTCTTTGCCCTTTTCTGCTGGTCTCTCTTTATCTGTGCAGCTATGGCCCTGGTAATCTCCACAGGAACTATAGCACACTTTGCCACGTCTGTAGAAGTCCCACTCAAGTGTTGCTTAAGTCTGGTAATCCCACCAGACATAAGCTTCTTCCACAAAATTTGCATTGGGTCTTCTTTCTATCACCGTCAATGGTGTTACAATACTGCCAAGCTATGTCAGTACGACTAGCATCACCACCTCCCTTACGAGAACCCGAAGCAGCCATTATATTTAGAACGAGGCACTATTACATAAGATGATAAATAGAGAAATTTAAATCAATAGATTTATGATAATAAAACTTAAAATGGAAGAACATAAAAGCATCAAATATGCGAATACAACTCAAAACACATTGAAATTACCTTTCAAAATTTTAAAACTATTTTATCAGAAAATAAAATATTTTTCCTAATTTTACATAATTATTTACATATTATTATTAATTTTGGATATTAAATAAAAATAATTAATTTTTCCAAAAATATAATCCGACAACATATATCCGTAGATTGGCCAATGGTGTTCAACATATATTATTTTGAACACCAACAGATAAGTATTAATATTTTTATTAATTTTTTATTACTGAAAAATATGATTTATTAATAAAAAAATTCATAAAAGTAAAAATATGTACAGAAAAAAAAAACTGAAACCGTGATCATGTAGATCGGCCGACGGTGTTCAACATATATTATTTTGAAAGTACCGATTAATGTTTAAAAAATGTATTTTTTTATTTTTTTAAACAAAAAATAAAATAAATATATATATATACAGAAAAAAAAAATGAAACCATGTTCGTATAGATTGACCAACGGTGTTCATCATATAATATTTTCAACATCTAATTAATATTTATCATATTTTTTTTAATTTTTAATTGCTGGAAAATCCTTTTTTAATAGAAAATCGAAATAAAAAATATATATGCAAGAAAATAATTTTGAAAGGGTGAGGTTGTAGATCGGCCTAATGACTCTCATATATATAAATTTCATGATGATCCAACATATATTGAACATATTCATGTAAAAAAGTAAGTTTTAGGGGAAAAAAAACAATGCCTCAACTATTTGATGGAAAGATTTGGTAAAATGGAGCCTTCAACAACTAAATCTTGGCAAGATTTGGAAAGAGCAACTCAAAATCGAACCCTAGAAGAAAATTGGAGAAGAAACAGTGGAGAGAAGTATGAAAAGAGAAGAAAGAAGATAAAGTAATGAGTCTCGGTCGAGATTTCGACCGAGATTCATACTTAAAAGGCTGAACCAGTTCAAAACTGGTTCAAAAGGTCGAGACCAGTTCGAAACTGGTTGAGATATTTCGGGATCAGTTCGAAACTGGTCGAGGCTAGTCGAAACAGGTCGAGAACCAGTTGAGAACTGGTCGAGACTAGTCGAGACCCAATTTCTACCCTAGGTCTCGTCTCGACCCAGTCGAGACCAGCGAGAAGGTCGAGATCTCGACCTATCTCGATCAAGTTTTCGATCCATGTTTCCAAGGGACTTACATTGGGACCTGATTTCAAGATATTTAATGAACTCGACCTTTAATAATGAAACTAACCTATTGACATCTCTAAGACTTCACAACTTTAGAGGATTAGATATAACTAACTAATTAAGTGCTAAAGTGTGCCTCTCAGTGTTGCAGTTTGGCTTTGATGTATCCAACAGCTGATCTGTGTCAAAGCAGTGGCTATATCCTTATTCCACGTATTGATTTTCAGTACATACCTAAAAAAAAAAAAAAACTAATTAAATTCGTATTGACCACTTATACCTTATATATAAAACGGTTGTCCCAGTGCACGAGACTCCCGCTACTACAGGGTCTGGGAAAGGGCATCCCATGACCCATATAACACATTCGGCTACTTATTAAACCCACCCATTAGACTAGGATTTGGGCTTGTTTTGGTGTGAATACTTGTGCTGTATTCTCTCTTGATCTACATCTACATCAAGTCGTGGACCTTTTTTAATGTTTCTTTTCTGTTGTAACACAATTATTGATCAGACTCGTTCTTGGATTTGTTGGACAACTTCCCAAATGATCTTTCAAGCACCATCACTGGCTAGTATATTTTTTGGTGCGAAGACATACGAAGACTCATAGAGTGATGATATTTGATTCATTGCATGTGATGTCCTTTATGATTCCTGAATGACAAGATATGTATGGGATCAGTCTGGCTTTTCTTGCCTTCTTTTTGGACTTAATTCTTGTAATTATTTTAGGCTTTATGTATTGCTGAAATCATTGACAAAATATTTCTGAAACTTAATATATATAATCAAACCTTTTGGAATTTGTTTTTTGGGCAAACCTGATGTGCAGAATGGCTTCTAGTGTGATTTGGACATCATAGATATTGCATTTTGAAGATCCTTGAATACTACCAAAACAATTGGATGTTTTTGAAGATTGAAAATTTTATTTGTATTAATTTTCTTCATTGTTAATTACTGCATCTCCTATGGGCTTCTTCAATTGGATCTTGTTTTTATTTTGGTACTTTATCTGTAATTGTTAGTTTGTAGCTATAGTTGTTGAATGTGTGTTATTTTGACTGTTTCTTTTAAATAATTGTTCACATTTTCTTGTAAAAGAATTAAGCTATTCTGATTAAATTGCTTTTCAATTCTATGCTTACGAAGAGTTTAGCTTCTGTTTTTGCTGGACCAGAAAGACACAGGAAATGTTTCTCAATCAGATCAAGATTTTATGGTTTCTGATTATTTTCTTTGTTACTGTAGGAAATCTGTGACTTCCTTTTTTGCAGCGTATGATGCATTATGTGAAGAAGGAACAGCAACATCCGTATGTAAGGCTCTTGATGAAGTTGCTGATATCTCTGTACCAGGTTGAGTTTCTAAGCAAGCTGTATGTTTTAAGAACCTAGACCTTCATGTGCCATCTATTTCCATTTTAGTTGGTCACAGTGAATTTTACGGAGAAAGTTAGCGATGTAGGTATCAGTGTTCCATATAAAGATGTTGGAGTTTCTAAAGTCAAGTAGGATTAAGAAACACTCCAAAGCCAGGACCATAATGAGGTGAAGAAATGACAAGAATATAGAAATAATAAATAACAGAACATCTGACTACCAGAACAGAATTTAATAGGATGTGTCAAACGATGACAAGAACAATATATCCAAATTTCTAGGACGATCCCAACGGTTGGATTACAAAATATGGAAGAGTCCTTGTTGGACTAGAATTGCAACCAAAACAAGCATCGACAGCGGAAACAGAAAATATGATTCATGTTCAATACCCTGGTGGGTCAATTTGTGGGAAAACGGCTTCCCTTCCTTTCGGTGGAGAAATCTCTAACTTGCCACTAGAATCTCTCTGAGGGTATGGAAACCTTTCTGGCAGACAATGGAACTTATATTTTCTGATTCTCTGACAAAGGAGACAAGCTAAGTGTTTTAGAAAAAGGGAATTTGGTATGTTGCAGGGAAACCGATTGTTGTTAGACCATGGGATGAATCCCTTCGCTTCGACTACATGAACTTGCAATCTCTCCCCATTTGGTTATCCTTGCCAGGGTTCGTGTTTCACCTCTGGTGTGAAGAAGCCCTCAGTTCAATCGGTTCGGTCATTGGTACACCTCTGTTCTTGGACTGCCGGACCAAAGCTCAGTCCTGACTTGCTTTCGCCAGAATCTGTGTTGAAGTGAGAGCTGATGCTCCTCTTTTCGACTTCGTCACTATCCAATCCGGTGAACAGAATTTTTGAAAGCAGCCAGTTAAATACGAGTAGAAACCATCTCTTTACACTATCTGCAAATCTTTTGGTCATGCAATAGAATCGTGCGACTCTTCCTGAAACACTGGACCTCCCAACCAAGCGAAATCCTAAGATAATCTGTCCCCAGACTCTAATTAGTTGGAGGAAAAAGCTCTGGTGGAAAAGCCTCCCATGCTAGGGTTGTAGAAGGGGTTGAGCGCGGTGGAAAAGAAGATGATGACATGGAAGGCTTACCTGAGGTCCCTCCCTCTAGGCCAATCAGAAAATGGTGACCATCGCTAAAATTCTGAGGTCGTTCCGACCTACAACAGGTTCTCTGCCCTAGACATCCCTGGCGACGACATCTTGGCTACTAAGGAAGACGATTGCCATTTAGATGATAACCCCCTGCAGACATATCTGAGATGATCAGGAACCCTCAGTGGCCCAGTCGAAGTTTCTGTCAGTCAACCCCCCCTTGCAGGCTTGCAGCTATCCTTCCCCTGAGGTTGCAGCCCTCGTCTCCCCTCATCCTTCCGTTGCTATTTCAAGAAAGCATCCTCTCTCATCCGATGACTCCTTTGTCGCCCCCTTTAAGCCTATTTCAACTTATAAATCTAAAAAGAACAGTAGAGCTGGCTGAACCATTCCCTTCCTTGCGATCGAAGCTCCTGGCCCCTCTGTTCCAACGCCCAGCTTAATCCCCTTGGCCCAACCACATCGACCATGAACCAACCCCAACCGTCCCCCCTTTATGACCCTAGTGACCCTAAATCAGAATCCAAGTGCAAAACCCCCAGCTACACCCACCGCCATCGTCCAAACCGGATCTTTAACCTTCTGTATGCAACTCCCTCAGCTGTTGCATCCTCCCTTATCCTTGTCTCTCCCTCTCTCCAAACCAAACCACCCCCCCCCCCCCGAGTCCATCACCCCCCTGATCTTGCCTCAATCCTCTGCTCCTTCCTGTTCGGAAATCCCCAGCTCGGTAGAAGCTGTTGCAGTGGTGAAAAATGTCAGGGTCTTGGATCCCCCTGGAGCCTGTGGGCAAGTTGAATTCCTCCTCTCGGTGCAAGCAATCCCAGCGACAGTCTAAGAAGTCTCCTCAAGTCCCCTTGGACTCGCGATCTGCTTCACGATCCTAACTGGATCGTGGGTGTGATTTGGTTTGCTCCTCCTCCTTAGTGTCCATGGACCACGATGAAGGGTCTCTTTGGAATGTCAGGGGATTGAATCTCCCAGCCAAGCATGTTGAAGTGAAAGCTTACATCAAGAAGCTCCACCTATCCTTCTTTATCCTTTCTGAAACTAGAGTCAAGGAATCTAATGCTGCTGATATTGCTAGAATCATAGCTCCGGGATGGCAGATGATTGCCAACTACGGCCACCACCGCCTTTGGGTTCTATGGGACAGCCTGAAGATAAACTGTTCTTTGATTCATTTGACTCATTGGTCCATCCATTTCAAAGTTCATGAGATATCTACTGTGCACACTTGTTTTATCACTGCTATATATGCATCTAATTTTGCCATTGAGCGAAGAAGATTGTGGGAGGATCTGGGCACAATCCATCCTCCCCTTAGTGGAAATCCTTGGGGAATCATGGCGACTTCATTATGGTCAGATCTGCAAACGAGAAAATGGGTGGATCTTTTGATGCCCAATCCTCTGAAGAGTTTGAAATGTGCCTTGACTTGGCGGTTCTGGTGGATCTCAATGCTCAAATGGATTGGCATGAAATACACATGGTCATCTCAATGCTCAAATGGATTGGCATGAAATACACATGGTCCGCAGAAGAATTGGTGACTAAAGAGTCTCCTGTAAACTGGATTGAATGCTGGTCGATGATTATTGGTTATCAACCTTTAGCTCTTCTGAAGCCTGTTTTGACCCCCCCGGGTATCTCTGACCATATCCCAATCATCCTTTCGATATCTTCTTATGTCTCTTTTGGCCCCGAACCCTTTAAATACTTTGATATGTGGGCTAGTCATGATGATTTCCAAATGAATGTTAAGTCGGCTTGGGAAAGGATGCCTTTGAACCCCATTAACCCCCTGGTCAGTTTTTCTAGAAAACTAAGGGGAACCAAGCGTGTGTTCACCTCTTGGAATAAAAGAACTTTTGGTAACATCTCAACTAGGGTTCAGGAATGCCGAATGGAGCTGAATGAAGTCCAACTGAAGCTTTAGGACTTTGCGGATGATTGTGCCCTTGCTGCAGCCGAGAAGGCTCTCTCTTAAGCTGGCTTCCCTGATTACTCAAGGGGAACCATTCTTTAAGCAGAAATCTAGAATCAGGTGGCTCCAATTGGGTGGCAGGAATGCCAGCTACTTCGACAAGTAAGTTAAAGCTAATCATAATAGGAATCACATTTCCTCTCTTCGAAATGAGGATGGCTCTGTCATTACAAACATGACGGGGATCAAGAAGGCGGTTGCTGATCACTTTTCTCAGATTTTTAATCCCAGTGCTCTCCCTTGCCTTGAAAGTTTGCCTGAGGGGATGTTTGACAAATTTCTCTCTCTAGACTAGCGTCTTAGGTTGGATGCCACTCCCTCTGATGACGAGATCCTCCTTGCAGTCAAGGCCGTTAAACTAAGATCCCGAGGTTGTTAGCTACAAGAATGCCTGGCCATCTCACAAGAACTCACAGCGGTACTCGGGAAAGAGTCACCTGCTTAGAGGCTCGAGTTGAGGTCAGTGCAACGCCTCTAGAAGGCTCTGGGGCCGGATGGATTCAGTATGGGGTTCTTTACAGCTTGTTGGGATATAATCAAGGAAGATCTTCTTCTTGCAGTTCGAAGCTTCTTCCATATCCCACTAACTAAAAGAGGTAAACCAGACCTTCTTATGTCTCATTCCAAAGAAGGAGGGTGCTTGTTCGGTTGCTGGTTTTAGACCTATCTCCCTTTGTAACACCATTTAGAAGATCATTGCCAAGATCCCTTCTCCTAGTTTAAATGAAGTGGTGGATGGTGTTGTAAGTATCACCCAATTAGCTTTTATCAAAGGCCGAAACATTGTTAACAACATTTTGATTGGCAATGATTTCGCATGAATTTTTGATGGGAAAAACCACTTCCTTGCCGCAATCTTCAAAATTTATCTCCACAAGGCTTATGATTCTATTAGATGGGAATACGTCATGGAAGTGATGGCCGTAATGCCCTTCCCTGAGTGCTTCCGCCAGTGGATATGGCATTTCATTGCATCCAATAGATTCTCAGTCTTGGTCAATGGTAGCCCAATGGGATTCTTCAATACGCGAAGAGGTATTCGTTAAGGAGGCCCTCAAGTTGACTCACCTAGCCTTTGCAGATGATATCATGATCTTCACCAAAGGCATGTGAAATCCATCTCGTCCATATCAAATGTGCTCTCCGCCTTTTCCTCGTATCTCGGGCCTAGTTGTCAATGAGCAGAAACTTCCATCTTCCTTGCTGGTATTGAAGACCTGCTTCGTGAATCTCTTAGAATAATTGTGGGCTTCTACTTCCTATCTCCTATCTTGGGTTACCTTTGATTTCTTCGAGACTTTCAGCTCACCACTGCACTCCAATTCTGGACAGATTGAAGAAAAAACTGCAGCTTTGGAAAGCAAAATTCTTATCTTATGTAGAAAGATTGGAATTAGTCAAAACGGTGATGCAAAGTTCTTACATATGCTGGATAGGGATTTTCGGCTTGCCTAAATTGATTATTCACAAACTTGAGAGACTGATGAGTGGTTTCTTATGTAAAAGGGTGGATAACAATAATTTCTTTCATTCGATTGGATGGGCCAAGATCTGCCTCCTGAAGGAGGAAGGAGGCCTTGCTATCTAGTGAGTCGAAGAAGTTAACAAAGTTTGTATCATCAAGCTGATTTGGAGGGTAGCCGAGAAAAAATGCAGCATTTGGATTCAGTGGGTTTACAGTTGGTTCCTCAGGAAAGACTCTATATGGTTGGCTTCAGCTACTCCTGATTCCTCTTGGGTCTAGAGAACCATCCTTCAGCTTAAACCGCTTGCCCTGCAATCTGTGGCTTGATAACTAGCACCCGCATGGTGTATTGATTCAGACTTATCGAGAAAGGATCTAGCTTGATTATGGGCGCGACACTTTGGCTACTGTGTCATCATTCATTTCTGATTAGACTTGGTGGACTGGTTGGGTCTCTTTGGCTTGGCTGGCGCAGGCATGGGAGGCCCTAGATTCTATTGCATGGAGATCGCCTTGGAGTGGTGAATTCACGTGGTGGACTGCATCCTCTAATGGTCAGTTTCATCATCCTTTGCCTGGGAGCTTGTCAAATCTAAAATCACAAGGTGGCATGGTTTGAAAGCCACCTCCCCCACCACAGCTTTATCCTGTAGAGAGCCTTGACTCAGTCCCTCCTGAGTCCCGACTTGGTCCCTCTTGATTGACTAGGGGCTCATCACTGGAGCCAACTGTGTCTTTTGCTGGGCCTCGGGAGAAGATACTCATCACTTGTTCTTTGACTGTCCATTCTCCAAAAGAGTTTGGGAAAACATCCTCCAAAAATGCTGGCCTTCCCATAGGAGGATTAGATCCTTTGACCTCGAATGGAAGTGGATAGCCAAGAGGTTCAAGGAAAAGTCTCCATGTGACACAATTGTCATACTTGCTTTTGCTGGATTGGTGTATCATATCTGGTTCGAGTATAGTTGTCAAGGCGTCGCCTAGGCGTCCAGACACTTTTTTAGAGCCTGGGCGCTTGGGCGCCTTGCTACTGTGAGATAGGCGGGCTCCCAGGCACTCTGGGCGTCGCCTAGGCATCGCCCAGAGCGCCTTGGACACCCAGAGTGCCTGGGCGACCGCCTTGTTGTCTATGAATGCATTTTTTTAATATTTTTTTAATAAAACCAACTTTGTGGGATAACACCCATACTGATTGGCTGAAAACCTGAAACGTTAAGGACTAAAGGTCTATTTCCAATCGTTTAACCCAAAAAAAAAAAAAAAAGAAGTTTTATAATCAAAACGTTTTGGCTTTTGGTTCGAACTCAGACATTACTCAGCCATTAGGGCTTTTCACTCTCCAACTCATGGTTCCTCTCCCTCTCCTACTCTTTCTCTTCCGATCCTCCGAGGAGTCGACGACGGTTCAGTTCCGAGTCTTCGGCTGTCTTATTACCTTTCCGGCGTCTTATTACCCTCCCGACGGTCGTATTTCATGTATGATTTAAGATTGATGCTTGATGCTTATCGTATTTCAGGTGAGATTTAAACAGAGTGCGGTCTTTTTTTCTTTTTTTTTTTTGTGAATGTCAAGTGTCACACTCTTCTTCTTCTCTGCGCATTCTTTTTTTTTTTCCTAATTCTTCTTCTTCTCTGCACACCAGGTTTTTTTTTTTTTCCATTCTTCTTCTTCTTCTTTGCGCACTGTGTTGTTTTTTTCTTCTTCTTCATCTTCTTTGCACACTCTGTTTTTTTTTTTTCTTCTTCTTCTTTGCGCACTGTTTTTTTTTTTCTACTTCTTCTTCTTCTTCGCAACAGGTTTTTTTTTTTTTTTTTTTTTTTTCTTCTTCTTCTTCTCTGCGCACTATTTTTTTTTCTTTTTCTCTGCGCACTCTTTTTTTTTTCTACTTCTTCTTATTCTCTGCGCACCAGGTTGTTTGTTTTTTCTTTCTTCTTCTTCTTCTCTGTGCACTCTAGTTTTTTTTTCTTCTCCTTCTTCTTCTCCTCTGCGCACTCTTTTTTTTTTTTCCTTCTTTTTCTTCTTCTTTGCGCACTTTTTTTTTATTTTTCTTCTTCTTCTTCTTCTTCTCTACGCACCAGGTTGTTTTCCTACTTTTTTTTTTTTTTTTTGGTTGTCAGATTGTTGAGTCGAGTTTGTGTCTGTTTTTTTTTTCTTCTTCTTCTTCTTCTTTTTCTTCTCCTCCTCTACACCTTCATAGATCTGATTTAGCTAGATTTCATTGAAACAGTAGCAGATAACTTTTGATATAGTTCCAACTTCCAACAAATCAAATATCTAACTAAAATCACAATGCGAGTTGGATCTCTGAATTGTATATGATTTCATAGTGTCTGAACTGGATAGGAAGGGGCTGATGGGGAAATGACCAGGATGCATTTTCTAGAAATAGTTCCCAACAGTAGAAACTGAGAAACATAAATCAGAAAAGTGTATTTATTTTGGCATCATAGAGGTAAGTAACTTTATAGTCTTCCTCTTGCAGTCTTGTTTCTTACTTATATATTATGATGTTCTAAATTCACCCTTCTTAGTTTATTGATTTTTTGTTTTTTTATGAATATGTTTCTTTATGTCCAATACTTTATTCATTATTTGTTGTCTTGTTGGTTTTCTTATATTAAATAAGTTATGTTTTAAATGTTGATTATTTATGTAGAATACTGCATATATATAAACATTAATATAGCATTAATATTTTAGAAATAAAAAAAAAATACACTGGGAACGCCTTGGTCGCCTAAGCGTTGGTGCCTAGGAAGGCCCAAAACGCCTTGTCTCGCCTTGTCGCCTTGACGTTCGAGAGACATCTTTGAAAGTGAACAGCTAGATCAAGATCCCTTGCCCAAATTTCGGATGTAATTACTTTTGATGTGCGAGGAACCATCATTCCCTTACGGCTCTATTCTCCGGATACCTCTAGTAACAGATTAATCCGATGCACCTGGAACCTTGACCCCGGTTGAGTGTTGTTTTTAGCTCTTTTGTAGCTTTCCTTTTAGGGTTTTTGCCCTTGCCCTTGTAAGGAGCCTGGCTCTGTCCTTTGGACAACCGAGTTTGTTTTCCCCTTGTCTAGGGTGCTGTTAATACATTCATTCATTCACAAAAAAAAAAAAAGAAAAAAAAATCTAATCAGCAATTAAACTGATGAGGCGGTAATAAAAGAAAGAACCCAGAACTGAAGTCGAAATTAATATGAAAAGAATAATCAAAACCTAGATTTAATGTAAAACTTGATAGTTATCAGCGGCACAATAGAAACTGATGTGCAGGATGTTTTTGCTCAACAGAACAAAAAACTGAATGCAATTACTGAATAGGATTTAAAAACAGAAATTGAGTATTGATTAATGGATGCAACTTGCTGAAATCAATGGTAGCAAGAAAACACAATCCGATTAACAGATGTGATATAAATCGAGGTCCAATCTGGAACTTAGGTTTGATATCAGCATTCAGGTATTAAATTGATGGCAGGAAGTTAGTATCCGTATGCAAGGAACGACCGGGAACTGCAATCAATGTGAACAGAAACTTAGTTGAATTTCAGATCTGATATTACTTTGCACTAGTAAGGGAATTTTAAGAAACTTACCAGATTTGATTTGGAGAAGAAAGAAGAATAGAAAGATATGGGACCAGCTCTCCCACCTGGAACCTTGTTGGATTCTCACCAACAATTCTTAGTTTCCCACTAAGAGTGCCGAATGTCACAGCACTGCTGAATCACACAGAACAAACAAAGCTAGCAGCCAGCAAATTTCATTAACTCAATCGTGTGGAGGCTTTAGCCCCCTTTACAGCCCTTATAATATTCTATCTTAAAGTGGAGTCCTAAAACAACTAAAATAAAAAATTACAATTAACGTATGAGTCAAGCTCTCAAACCGTGGACTGACCGAAGACTTCAAAGATAACAACTAAAGACGTTGGGAAGACTTATCTAGTTACTTTACCAAAAAATTGAGCCTAGACTAAAACAAATGGGCCTCATAACCTGGGCATACAATTAAAATATTTAAAAGAACTAAACAAGAACTTAAGCCCATAAATAATTACATGGAAAAAAAAAACTAAGCTCAATAACTAAAGCCCAATAGCTTAAAGGAAAACAAAATAAAGGAAGCCCAAAGAGTAGATCTGCCAGCCTTTATAGGCTGTTCCCCTGATTGTATTTTGAGCTGCATCAAAAGAGGTCCTAATAGCATCACCTCAACTACCTTCTATGGTATGGTACATGAGCATTTCATAGTGTTTGTGGTACCATTACAAATATTTACTATCAACACTATAAATTTGAAGATGTTAGCTGTATATTAGAAGGTCATTGAAGAGTTTTGGAAAATTACAAGATTACACAATCTATTTACAAAACTGCCCAAAATAGTGTTTTTTTTCCTTCGTCACCCACTTTTTGTTGACATTTGCCCCCCTCCTCCCTCTCCTATTCCAATTACCACCTCCTTTTGTTTCATTGGCAACAGGCTCCCACTCTTTGAATATCACCTCCTCCTCCCCCCCTTAAACCTCCGCAGAGATAAAAACATGAAGATCACAGTTGATTCCCAGGGAATTACCCTCTTCGAGAAATTCAGCTTCACCCACATCATGGTCACCATTACTGACGTTTCACTATCCTTGCTTTTCTAACTGGGTCCCTCCTGCCCCACTTTGGCTTCTACCTTCTTTCTGATGTACATAGTTTTAAATTTCAGCCGAAATATTATGGTTTTGTGGAAAATCGAAATGAGACCTAGGGTCGAAGTGAAATAGTACCTAATATGATCTAATTTGAACAAGTTTCAACAAATCCAAAAGGAAAATTTGTTGGAATTGGTAAGTAAAAGCTTTTCGACCAAAAATGTATAGTGTACCAATCAATCGTTCCTATGATTCTTTTTGATTGGAATAATAGACTAAAGTAGGAATATTCAGGTATTCATGACCAAAAGGTATTGGATTCTCTTTTGGATAGGCCCTAAAAGGAAAAGGAAGGCTGGAATGCTAACAGACATTTATTATTGAATTACGCCATTTTGGAACGTCCAGTGCCAAAGTCATTGAATGGATAAGTCGCCCATCCCTAAAACGGACTATGTATTGTAGTTTGCGTTCCTGAAGGCACCCCTCTCTTTTAAGAGGATTCGCGGCATGTCAAGCTCTGCGACCAGGTTTTGACCGAAATCATTCTTTCGGTTGAAACCTGGTCTGACGGTAAGTATATAAATAATTAATTTAAGTCGAAACTTGTTTATTTTGGGGACTCTTAGGTTTTAGTAACGTTGTACTCTAATAAGATTTACTAAATTTTTGGATTGAAGAAAAAGGATAGCATTTGAAAGTTGAAAATCATCCTGCAATCAAAATCCAATTATTTGTTTTTGAACCGGAAAGTTGATTTTTTATCCTTATGAAATTTGAATTGTAGACTATTTTTATTGGATTCAAAAGGGGGGTGTTTGATTATTTATGAATAACTTCTTATGTAAATGAAACATAGAAGTTTATATTTCATTTACTTAAATGATATTAATCATAAATAAGTGGTGCCTATTTTCCTCTGAATACAATCCCAGGTTCCAGTGTATGCTAGCATACTATGATGATAGAGACAGAAAAACAATTTAGGTTGTTTTTTTTAGTGAAAATCATTAAATGGATATGTGAAGAAGGTTAAAAATGCATCACAGAAAACAATTGGGCTTAAACAACGAATTTTTAGCCACTAAAACTAAGTTTTCAAAATTTGATAGGAAAAGTCCCAGATTTTGGCAAAATTTCGGCCATGCCGATAAAATCAAGACAGGTCGAGAATTCTCCCATAGAAAGCTCATTAAACCCCCCTCCCACCTTCTCATCGGTGTAACTAACCACATTGAAATCTTCCATGATTCTCCAATGACAATCTCCCAAAGAAGGCTGGATCATACATTGCTCCTCTCAATGCCTTCTATGCTCAGTAGAAGTGTTGGATGCATACACAGCAGTAATAAAATCCAGCAGAGCTCGAACAATGAATAACCTTATGTGGATGAATTGGTCAGACATACATACCACAGAAAAGTTTACCTTTGAACTGTCCCATAAGGACCATAGTCGGCCATTTGCATTGAAATTGTAGTTAAACTTCATCTTCCACCCCGGGGCAGTAGATCTTGCAATATCTAAGGCATTGGTCTCTTTCACTCTGGTTTCTCCAAGGAAAAAGAAAGAGAGTTGGCATTTCAAAATTGTCAAATTTCTTAGGGATTACATATAAGGAGCACTGTTTTGGCTAGTTTTGTAATAGCGAACTTAGTTTTAAGTAATTTGGTTAAAGAAAAGATTGGGTGGGTAATTTTGTAAACAAACCTAATTTTGTGTAATGTACTTACTTTCCCAAGAATTTCACCAGAAAATGGTATTAAAAGAATCACCTTCTATGATGATGAGACTTACACTAGTAATCTACAAACATTATCTGTATCATGTCTTTTGCAATGCCTCGGGGTTGTCACTGGTTGTTACTGTGAAAGCATGAGCGGCGGTGTGGAAAAAATGGGTTCGAATCACTGAGTAGCCACTTTTTGCAAAAAATGCCGAAGTTCGGACAGCCTCCTATTGACCCCTCAGGACCCTGAAAAGTGGATGGCAATGCCTCCTACTTAAAATTTATCCTCTGCTATGGTTTCTTTATTGATGTTTCTGTTGATTTGGAGGAATGGTTGACTGTCAATGACAGTCCCACAACTTTATTTATAACAAGTGAGAATAGAGTACAAGTACATAAATACCCTTATACCCATATTACAACAGTTTCACTTTGGGGTTAATGTGGGTTTAGTTCTGGTTTATTATTCCATATATATTTTTAGTGGTGATCCTGTCTTTGACCATTCTACTAAGTATTAGTTCTGTTTTTCTATCAATCTTCAGGATCAAAAGACCACATAAAGGTGCAAGGTGAAATCTTGGAGGGCCTTGTGGCCCGTATAGTTAGTTCTGAGAGCATGAAACACATGGAGAAAGTTTTGGCAGACTTTTCTCCTCCACCATTAGATGGAGGTATACATTTTTTTATCCTTTCTTTGTAGTGATCCAAGTCCTTTGTTACATGATCTATGATGTACATTATCTTTCGTATTTGTAAACATATTCATCTGTCTTTGCTGTAATGTGTAGAGCTCTTCTACCTTTATGCGTTTGGAATCCCTTCACCAACTTCTCCTAATTTTATTTATGCAACAATTTATATCATCCATTTACATTAAAAGCATACTGAAAAAGTATAGCTTAGTTTGAGATGGATTTCAGAGGTTAGTCCAGATAACAGGAAATCTTGTGAAATTGCTAGGGAAGTTCTTAATAGACAAGTTGCTGGTCTTGGAGTTTATGGAATTGCAATGCCTATCTTCCCGGGGTTGACTTTGGTGGGCTGGTGGCACATATATGAGCTTGATAAGTTTCCATTAATCGACTGCCAAGTAGGATATAAGTATTGTATTTAAGCCTTTGAGATAGTGTCAGGAATGCATTATATGCATAGCTTATAAAGCTTAAATGTACATAGATCATACTTGTTTGAAAGCATGCTCAGACTGTTTTTAAGGCATAACTAATACACATCCAACTACCTCAATGAGCTGCATTAAATTACAACTGGAATATTTATGGAAGCAGAAGGAAGTTGTGAAGTTCAATAATTTTGCTCTTCTGGATTTGTATAAATTCTCAACTAAAAGTTAAAACACATCTTGATGGATGGACAATAACCAATCTTATAATCTACCGATAATGTAGGTTCTTTTAGATATAAAATTTGTATAATACACCAAATACCTGCTCATCTGTTTTCTTTACTTTTTGAACTTCAATAATTTTAGAAAATAAAATTAAAAAAAAAATCATATTGATCCAAAATTAAGGCAGGTGCAGTTAATATATTAATAATAAAGATGTCAGATGTAGGATTAGACCCTACCGTTGAATTAAGGTCTTGAAATGGATTTTGAAGGTGATGTGAAGTGAAATAGGGTTACAATTGAAATTTTTTACATGGAATAATAGATACTAAGTTACTAACAGAACATAATTCATATCTCTTGCATTATCCTTCAGTTCTAAGTGGAACTCTGTTTTACTGATAAAAGAAAGGGTTTCATTGGGTTACTGACAGCAAAAGATAATCATTAAATATATAAAATTGAAAGTTGGATCTGGTTAGTGTCTGTCATGCCTCGAAGTTAAGAGTGGAACAATTTGTCTCTACTACTGCCTGGATATGTGCAAAGAGTACCCAAATACCAGAAGTATAATTTCCCACAACTCTACAGGCTCCTATTTTCCAAAAAATTGATGTAATTCTGCAGTTAGTGCCTCAAATTGAAAAACACAATCTAAATAAAAAGGGCTTTGGTATATTACTGTTTCTCGAAATACATATGTACAAGATCTAGAGTGTAGCTGACCCTTAGTTATTAAAGCATCAAAGCAACGAAAGTGTTGGAGGCCACCTAATCGCTTTGGTGCTTTGTCGCCACCCGACTGTTTTTTATATGTATTCAATGTTCATTATATTTATATCTACTTATGCAGTATCCATTATATGTAGTATATACTACATTAAGAATAGACATTTAAGCCACATGAAGAATTAATATTCAAGTCATATAATTATCAAACCCCAAAGCAATTAGCTACAAGCATAAATAATTAAATATATAGATGTAGTCTTCTGACTAGTGAGAGTAAACTGCACATTGCAAAACCAAATGCATTTTTTTTTTAATTTGAAGACCCCAAAGGCACAAAGAGTCCAAGACAGCAAAGCGTAATGATCAATCATCAAAATCAAAACATAAAAGTCTCAATACAGGCTCACAGCAACACATCCAGAAAAATAAAAAAAAAATAAAAAAAAATACTGTCCAAATGTCTAATATGGTAATACCAATAAGATAAAGAAAAAAGGGAGAATACATTATAGAGTACAGCAAATGAAGTACAGGAATATTTATGCTTTCTTAATTCTATAATCATATCATTCATAATTTCATATGGTAACACATAAAAAGAAGAACAGGGAAAAAAAATGGAGAAAACAGAGTACAGCAAATGAAGAACAGAAAAAAGAAAGAAAGAGAGAAGCACAGCAAATGAAGAAGAAGAGAAAAAAGAAAAGAAAAAGAGGAGACAAAGAAGAAGAAGAACTGCAGAAGAGGAAAAAAGGAAAGAGCCATAGGTAGGCCCATAAATGTCAGGAGAAGAAGAAGAATAAGAAGACCCCCAGACGAAAAAGAAAAAAAATAGTCGTAGGTGGTAGCAAAGAGAAGAAAAGAGGAGAAGAAGAAGAAGAAAAATGAGAAGCACTACAAATGATGAAGAAGAACTGCAGGAAAACAAAAATAGTCGTAGGCGGTAGCAAAGAGAAGAAAAGAGGAGAAGAAGAAGAAGAAAAATGAGAAGCACTACAAATGATGAAGAAGAACTGCAGGAAAACAAAAAGAGTTGTAGGTGGTAGCATAGTTGTCAAGGCGACAAGGCGATCCAAGGCGATCGAGGCCATCCTGGGCGCCTAGGCGACCAAGGTGTTCCCAGTGTATTTTTTTTTATTTCTAAAATATTAATGCTATATTAATGTTTATATATATGTAGTATTCTACGAATCTACATAAATAATCAACATTTAAAACATAACTTCATTATTATGTGAAAACCAACAAGACAACAAATAAAGACTAAAGTATAAGAAAACCAATAAGGCAACAAATAAAGAATAAAGTATAGGACATAAAGAAACATATTTACAATAAACAAAAAATCACAAATCAATAAAGTAAGAACTTAGAACTTAGAACATCGTAGCATATAAGTAAGAAGCAAGACTGTAAAGAGGAAGACTATAATATTACTTACCTCTATGATGCCAAAATAAATGCTTCTGGTCCTATTCCTCCAAAAGTAATAAATCCTGCAATAAAAATATATACAACAAGATTGCAAGAAAGAAATTCTCATATATCTAAAATTATCCTAGGCACTAGACAATGCAATAAGAAATAATAACTCAATAAAAATCCACATCCAAATTCATAAAATTCTATAAGTTAAATCAATCATCAAATAAACTACTGTCTATTGCACGTTCTTGCTCCTCCCCTCCACTATGATCATCATGCCTCTGTCCAAAATCATCCTCAACATCCTCATCATCATTAACAAGAACATCTTCCACTTCTTGATCTTCATGATCTAACTCATGTTCAACTGAACCCCTCCTCCTCAGTCCTCACACAGCGTGTGTAGTGGATATTACTTCCAGAAGCTTGGGCTCTTGTGACTCTATTGCGTCCCTCAATAGATGCTGATGCCCCAACTGCTCTATCTACATCAGCCCATGTGAGATCATCATGGACGATATCCTCCTCTTCTTGGCTGATCATCCACTCACAACTCCAATCCAATTCATCTAAGAGGAGGGGATCATAATTTCGGTTTTGTTCACGCCTTTCATTAAATCTTGCTTGAAGGCGTCTATTATATTGGATGTATACTAGATCATTGAGGCGTTGATGCTCTAGCCTGTTCCTCTTCTTGGTGTGTATCTGAATTTATAAACAAGACAGATTATGTTATTCTTCTCTAAAAGAATAAAATTAGTACATAACAAAAAAAATATAATATTTACAAAATACAAATTGTAGTTAGTTAGTACTTACAAACTCAAATGTACTCTAGTTGCGTTTACAACCAGAAGAAGAGCAACACAAGCCTAGAATGCGGCATGCAATATTCGTAAGTTAAGGGGTGTCATATCCATGACTAGTCCACCATTTCACTACATGTACAAAGTATAACATACAATAAATTATAAAACTAAAACTTCAACAATAATCAATTAATCACTGAACTGAACTGTTTAAAAAAAAAAAAAAATACTTACAAGGACTAAAGATAGCCCGTTGTCTAATTACGGGTGCACTTGCAAATATGCCTCGAACAAGTGAATAAGAAGTTGTCTGATCCATACTTTTGTCTTGCACATTTACATCAGACACCATTCTTTCAACTACTTGATTGAATGCATGCTGAAATTTCCGTAGGATTTCCCTTTTCTTTATCGCATCAAGTTCATCATTAATATACTTATAGAATTTTCTAGGATTAAGAAATAATGCCGCAAGATATAGAGGCCGCCCATTTGACATTCCCTACGGCTACCAATGATGTCGACCACTTTCTTCCATAATCTTCCCTGACCACCAAAATGTTCTTTTATTTATTTTTTGGCCTCTTCTATTGCCAAGTATATTTCTGGCATAGCAGGCTTCTCATCCCCGTCTACAATCCTGAATACAGCTACAGTAGGCTTCGATGCTTTCAAGCAATCTTGTACACGATTCCAAAACTGGACAGAAAGCAATGTATCGACCACTTGTTTTCCCTGCCTCTGTCTTTGCTAAATTGTTTTTTGTCCAATCATTTGAAACAAATAATTGCTTCAAAGCATCACTATGTTTCAATAAACTCTGAAGTGTCAGAAATGCTGTTGCAAATCTGGTTACTCCAGCTCTAATAAGATCTTGACCACCAGTTTTAACCCTCATAGCTTCAAGTAGACGGGTGTGTCTATAAATAAAAGTTGTTACTTTTCTACCCTTGCTTATTGAACTCTTAAATTCATTCATATTTTCCACTTCTTCCAACATAAGGTCAAGACAGTGAGCCACACAAGGTGTCCAATATAGGGTAGTCCTCTTCTCCATGAGTTTTTTACCGGCTGATTTATAATTGGATGCATTGTCTGTAATCACTTGGATCACATTTTCTTCTCCAATCTCTTGAATTTTATCATTTAACAATTTGAACAACATGTCATTTTTCTTTTTCAGACATCAATAAAGGTACTCTCACCTCATGATAGCTTGGAGGCCTGTACCCTGACCCAGCCTGAGCAATGGATTCAACCATTATCTCAAAGCTCCTAGACTTAACAACATTAAAAGGAATCCCATACTCATACATCCAAGCAGCAATGTGACTATTAGTTTTCTTTTTCTGCTCAGGTGATAGAAACCGATTGTGCAATGTAGTTTGCATGGGCTTCTTCATTTTTTGATGTCTCTCACTAACAACTTCTTCAGGAGCTTTCCTCACATAAGTATCCATTGGACCTCTTGATTGTGGTAGAAAAACTTGCTTTCTTTTAGAAGCTGTTCCAGAGTTTGGAATTGGGATAGTTCTAGATTCTTGAGAGGGGGGGGGGGGGGAGGCAAATTCCCTTTTGTAGCCTCAATACATATATCCAAATCATCATTATAAACAGGATCATCTAAATCCTCTATCCTCCTCTTTTGATTCTTTGCTATGTATTGTTGCATCTCTCTTGATATCTCAGCAGATACCTTACTACACTTGGCTGCATCACCAAAACCACCTGTCAAGTGTTGCTTTAATCTTTTGATCCTCTGGTTCAAGTCTCTACCACATAGAGTACATCGAACAATATTTTTATTTGCCAAATCTGGCCAATATCCATACTTCCAGCCAGGATCTTTTGATTAGCCTTCCTGGCTGGATCTTTACTAGGATCATTTGCAACACTTGGTGTAGAATTACTACCAGTGGGAGGATCCATATTTACACTAATGCTGTACAATGCACAAAAAGAAATATACAATATAGACATTGAAGATACAACATGTCAACAACATGAATCAAAATTTAATAGCATTAACAAAACATAATGACCCTTCCCAAACATAATATTTAAAACAGGAAAACCAAGGGTAGGGACTAGGGACAGGATCATAAGCTCTACTGATTCTGAATACTAGTAATACTAATACCACATTCTTGGATCTTAATCTCAGCACCACCACCCTTAACCAGTCCTTAAAATTTTGCAATGCTTAGCAATAGATAGTCAGACACAAAAATGATTCATAGCCAACCGCTAAAAGCCTAAAACCCAACTGAAACAGAGTCTGTCGACTCAGCATGCGACTCAGACACTAGACAGTCGACATTCGAGGAAAAAGAAAAAAAAATTCGACATTCAAACAAAAAATAAGTTGCACAAGAAACCAAGGTAAGCAGAGAAGAAGAAGGATTCCAAAAAAAAAATTCAGACATCCGAAAACTCCATAATTCACATTCAGGGGAAAAAAAAAAGGGCGACATTCAAACAAGAAATAAGTTGCAGAAGAAAAAAAGGTGAGCAGAGAAGAAGAAGGATTAAAAAAAAAAAAAATTTTGGACAATCAAGAAATCCATAGTCGACATTCGGGGAAAAAAAAAAAGACGACATTCAAATGAGAAATAAGTTGTAGAAGAAACGAAGGTGAGCAGAGAAGAAGAAGAAGGAGGATACAAAAAAAAAAAATTCAGACATTCGAAACTCTACAGTCGACCTTCGGGAAAAAAAATAGACATTCAAACAAAAATAGGTTGCAGAAGAAACGAAGGTGAGCAGAGAAGAAGAAGAAGAAGAATAAGAATGAAGGATTAAAAAAAAAAAAATTCAGACATTCAAAAACTCGACGGTCGACATTCGGGGGGGAAAAATCGACATTCAAACTATAAATAGGTCGCAGAAGAAAGGAAGGTGAGCAGAGAAGAAGAAGAAGATGAAGCAGAAGGATTAAAAAAAAAAAAATTTGGACATTCGAAACCTGCGAACAAAATTTTCTCTACAGAAGAAACAGTCGACATTCTTCGACAGAGAAGAAGAAGAAGAGAAAGAAGAAGAAGAAGGACCGTCTTGACACTCGACATTCAAAAAAAAAAAAAAAAAACGACATTCTTTTTTCTGAGTCAGTCAGCAGTCTCGACAGAAGAGAAGGAGAAGAAGGAGAAGAAGGAGAAGAAGAAGAAGAAGAAGAAGAAGAAGGAGAAAGAAGGAGAAAAAAAAGGAAAAAAAAAAAGAGACATTCAACATTGAGTCTGAGAATCGATAACAAAACCTAAAATAATATTTCTCACCTGAAATACGACCGCCAGAATAGGAATAATACCGCCGGAGAATCAGAAATGAACAGTACTTGACTCATCGGAGAATCGGAAGAGGAAGAGTAGGAGAGGAATCACCGTTGCTATAACTCGCGAGTTCGCCCTAATCTTCAGGTCTTTGAACAGGGCAGTATTCTCAAAGTATTCTCAATTCGTTGAGAATACTGCCCTTTATTCCTTTTTTTTTTTTTTTTTTTGGTGCTTATTCCACATGTCACCCCTTTTTTTTTTCTTTTTTTTTTATTCTTTAAAACCACCTGTGACGTTGGTAACTGTTAATTTGGTTTTATTAAAATATATATATATATATATATATATATATATATATATATATATATATATATATATATATATATATATATATATATATATATATAAATTAGATTTATCTTTTAATTATAATATAAGTATTATTATTTATTACATAACTTACATAAGTATAATTATAAAAATAAATAACTTAGATTTTTTTTTTGATTATTATTTAAATATTATTACATAAGTATAGTTATAAAAATAAATAATTTAAAATTAACTTTTGATTATTAATTTATTATATAAATATTGTTACATAAGTATAGTTATAAAAATAAATAATTTAGAATTAACTTTTGATTATCAATTTATTATATAAATATTGTTACATAAGTATAGTTATAAAAATAAATAATTTAGAATTAACTTTTGATTATTATATAAGTATTATTACATAAGTATAGTTATAAAATTAATTAATTTAGAATTAATTTTTTATTATTATATAAGTATTGTTATATAAGTATAGTTATAAAAATAAGTAATTTAGATTTATTTTTTGATTATTATATAATTATTGTTACATGAGTTTAATAATAATAAATTAATAATATAATCATCTATGTTTTTTCAGAAAAAAAAAGTATATATTATCTAATTGTCTATGCTATTAGCCTATCACTAATGAATTAATAATTTAATTTGAGTAGTGAGTATATTTATTTAAGGTATGGTTATGCCATTAGAGTATTAGACATTATATGAGTACATTTATTTAAGCCTTAAGGTCATGCCAATCCCACGTGCTTGAATCTTATGCGATGCAAATTAGGTAACGAAAAATAGTATTGCGAATAAAGGCCCTCATGGTTATAGATGTATTTCCCTTTGTATCTATCATTTTTTATTGTTGCTGGATTAGATCAATTATCGCCATATGTATTGGAACTTGGAATTAAAAAAAAATTGAATGTGAATTTGATTAAGGTAAACCTAGATCATGTCATTGGATTATTATTATTTATGATAGTGCTCCCAACGCATTAGATATATATATTATATACTTATATATATGAGTAGTACAATTATTTAAAGTTATGCCAACCCCACAAGCTTGAATCTCATGCGATGCAAATTATGTAACGAAATATATTTTATTAGCGAACTTAATATGGTGTGGGTGATAAAAGTGGATGGTTAAAAACTTGAAATTGAATTGTAAGTAAACGTAACTATTAAGGGGACAGCCTTATTCTCATAACCATTTTATTAATATTTTAAAATTTATCCTCATAAACATAAACATTTACCAAAAAAATTTAAAAAAGGAAAAAAAAAAAAAACAAAGGAAATTAGGCGGTCGCCCAGACACTGGGGGTCCAAGGCGCCCTGGGCGATGCCTAGGCAACGCCCAGAGGAGCTGGGCGACCGCCTTTCTCACCCCAGCAAGGCGCCCAAGCGCCCAGGCCCTTAAAAAGCACCTGGACGCTTAGGCGATGCCTTAACAAGCTTGGGTGGTAGAAAAGAGAAGAAAAGAGAAGTGAAGAAGTAGAAGAAGAAGAAAAAAATAGAAGAGAAGCACTGCAAATGAAAAAGAACTGCAGAAGGAAAAAAAAAAGAAAAAAAAGAAAAAAAAGAAAAAAAGAAAGAAGAGAGCCATAGGTCGCCGGAGCAATGTGGGGAAGAAGAAGAAAAAAAATGAAACAAATACTGACCAGAATCAGTTGCCGAGCTATCGTCGAAAAATAGACTTGTGGCCACTGCTGGGAGCCTGAAGTAAAGAATCTGCTCACGCAAGGTTTTCTCGGTGTGAAGCGTGCTCTGAGAGTTTGAAAAATGGTTACATCTCCCTTCTACAAGTTCTCCCGAAGCCTGCAAAGAAACTTATTGAGCAAAGAAAAGCCTTACCCCTATATAAAATAAAAGCGTGCGTTAGCCTAGCAAGAAAAGGCGTACCGCTATGTAAACGGGCGTTAGGTTGCGTGCTCCCACGTCAGAGCATGCTAACGCGTCTTAGAAATAGGTTTGTGAGCTGATCTACGAGCACCCTTGCTTCTTTGGTCGTAGATCAGCTAGCTGCAGTCCCCTCCCTCTCGGTCTTGCTTGAGTCTTTGTCGGGTAGAAAACATAGGGTTGGCTTGGGGGGGGGGTGTTTAATTTTCACCTTTTTGAAACTAGGAATATGATCTTGTGTAACTCATTGTAAAAAACTTATATATGGCATGCAGTGAACAATTAATAAATGGAATCAAATTAAACTGTAATTAAAATAACCAAAAAAAAAAATGCATATACACAAAAAATGCGCCTGATTAAGGGGTTGGGCGTCCAATGCGCCCACTTTGTCACCTAAGCTCGCCTAGAGTGACAAAGCGGGCACTTTTTGTAGTTTACATATGTCGTTTACTCGCTTTACGCCTAAGCTGCATTTATGCGTCGCTTAGGTGACGTTTTGATAACTATGAGTTGACCTGCCAAATTCCAAACCAGAATATTCCACTAATTCTGGCTGAGTTCCTGGCTGCGAACTCCTTCAGAAACAATTGATTTGAATGAGATTTAATTGATTAATTATGTAATCTTCTTCCTCTTACATTAAATAGAGTTGAATGACAAAATAGAATCCATGTAGCCGACCCTATTTAGTTAGGAAAATGCTTAGTTGAGCTGAGTTATTTTTGTACTCTTCTCCTTCATGGTTTTCTTTGCCTTATTATTTTTTTATTTACATAGAATTCTATTACTTACCCCATTTTCTGATCACTCATTATTGGGTTTGTGGCTTTTCCTGTTAAAAACATCTTAGTCCATATATTCCAGCAAAGTATGTATATTTCTTCCATCTCTTGCTGAAGTAGTTTCTGCTTTTCTTTTGATTTGGGGTTTGTTTTCTGTATCTTACAAGTTTATATAATATTCTCTTGAACAACAGTTGGCCTTGATTTTGGGCCAAGTCTTCGTGAAATATGTGCAGCCAATAGGTCAGATGAGAAGCAGGTAAAACGAGTAAAACAATTCTTTCTTTCATTTATATTCTTAAGTATTCACATTCTCTCTCTCTTTATCTCTCTCTCTCTCTCTCTCCCCCCTTTCTTATTAATGTTTGGTAATGATATCAATAAATCTTTTCTTTTCCTTCTGTAGCAAATAAAAGCACTCCTCCAGAGTGTTGGACCTTCTTTTTGCCCCAACTATTGTGATTGGTTTGGCGATGGAAATGGTGATGCTCAATCAAGAAATGCTGATCGGTCAGTTCTTTCAAAATTTTTACAAGCTCATCCTGCTGATTTTTCCACCACCAAATTGCAGGTAAGGAAAAATCAGGTCTTTTACATAAATTAATAAAAGCACTTGTATTAAATTTAAAGTTCAATTTCTTGGTTTGCTCTGTAATAATACTTTTTGTTTTCCATTGTTGGTTCAGGAGATGATTCGATTAATGAGAGAAAAGCGTTATCCGGCTGCTTTTAAGTGTTATTATAACTTCCACAAGTTAGATTCCTTGACAAATGATAACCTATATTTTAAGATGGTTATTCATGTGCACAGTGATTCAGCTTTTCGACGATATCAAAAGGAGATGAGGTCTTACTTTATCCATATTTCTGCTACCTGATTTTCTGAGTCTCCATTTCCCTGATGTGATCTTTTTATGTTCTCAAGTCCATTGAATTTCCTGAATATTTTAGAAATTGATTGTTTCAGGCACAAGTCTGGATTGTGGCCATTGTATAGAGGTAATATTACTCTACACATACAAATTATACTTGTCGGACTTTTTCCTTCTCATTTTAGATTTTACTTTGAACTTACAAACTATGGGAAATAGTGAAGGCTTTTTAAATATCACACATAAAAGTCAGAATTTATATACATCTCTTTTTAAATATCACATTTCTGTACATTTTTTTGCACCGAAGGGCATAAAATCAAAATTTTAGTGTATAATTTGGAGAACATTGCCAAAATGATTAAAATATGCTAATGCATGATTGCCCACTCATACTTTGTATTACACCACTCTTACAAATCCCCAAAGAATTTCAAATAAGGCTCTGTTTGGTTACAGGTAAAAGCCATGTAAAAGGTTATTTTTCAAGTAAATTCTAATTTTCTGCACTAATTTTACCTGATCTTCTTTTTATGGGATTTTAACATGGAAAAGAACGGTGCCTAAGTAAGTGTCATTAGTAGGCAATTACTTACTGCCGCTCATTTATGAGATTGGTGAGTAGAAATTTATATACATTGCTTAAATTTGAACTTTGTGCAAGGAATATGTTCTTACCATTCTTACATTGTTTACAACATTGTTTAGATATTCTTTATTAGTTTCCTTTACCAATTAGGGTTGTTAGTTCCTTTTCCTATTTTGAGTTTACTTTGTTTCTAGTTTGTAACTATGACTTCGACTTGTAGAGTCCTAGATCCTACCTAATAGTTGTTTTCTATTTTCTATAAATATAAACTACAAGGAGGAGAGCAGCACCAACTCATTTGATTCTACTCTCTCTCTTTCTTCCTTTATTTCTTCCCTTATTTTCTTTTTTGTTACATCATATCAGAGCGGGTGCCGTTTTGAGAGTCGTCTGAAGTTCTTCATCATGGTGTGCAGCCTCCATTGCTGCCTCTACTGCTTTTGCACTTCCGTATTATACTTGCTACTGCTGCTATTTACCCTACCTACTATTGCTATCAAGATCTGCTGGTCTGTCCAGATATGATTTGCTCTGCTCTATGGTTCATAGTTCGAAATCTCGGTTCTCGAGGGTGTCTCGACCCTTGAGAAAACCAAGATTACCGAGATCTCGGCGAGAACCTGCCGAAACTCCCAGAGGGTAAAAATGGGAGTTTCGACAGGTTTTTTTTATGGTTTAAGCCATTTTTTGCTGTTTAAGTCCGTTTTAGAGCCATTTTAAGGTTATATATTGCAGGAAAATACTTATTCAACATATATAAACACATTTGAAGCATAAAAAGTAATCACATTATCAAAAAATCATACATTCATAAATCATAAATCCCACAAAATAACATAATTTACAAGTACTCATTATATGAAAGACTTAAATACTCAAAATGAAATAATACATTCCCATTAGTCCATCTCAATATCTAATCATATGTAGAGTGGCGTGCAGGTTCCATCTGATCAGATTGACTTTGTTGAAGAAAATATATCTCGGTCTGATAAACAAAATCCTGCCACGACATCCTTCGGCTATAGAAGGTCTGGTAGTCTTCCACATATTTCTCATACATATGATCTGGGAAGTTTCTAAAAATACCCAACCTTGGATACGATTCACTATAACGTGGAGTAAAGTGAGCATATATTGGTTGGTGTGGGGGCGTGGTTCTTTGCAAATTTGGGACTGAAAATAAACTGTCCCACAAAGTTTGAGCCAGTCTGTGATGTAGCATTACTAGTATCAGGGGAATAATCATATGCACTTCCCATCATGCGGTCATCATCACCGGAATAAGAACCGTACGCCGATGTGGTGCCAAATCCATGAGCACTCCACTGCCCCTGCTCCTGTCCATTGCTACCCTCAATGCTCAATCCTCCAAAACTTGTAGACATGCTATCAATTTCAACATCGGGCATAATATCAGGATCTGGAACGATGTCAAAGAAACGATCTTCTTCTTCTTCTTCCACTGGTTGCAAAGGGCGTTCCCGTTGACGAGACCTACGTGTATACCTAGTCATAGGCCGTGATGAAGATGCGCGTCCACCATGATCTGGATCCTGTGTAGTGTGTGTAGACTGACTCTCACCGGTCCATCTAATAATGGGTACAGTCGGTCTAGGATCACCACCATCACCCTCATCACCACCACCACCCACATCACCACCACCACTACCATCATCACCACTACTATCAGAAGTTGACCAGCCAGTTTGTTCCATTGTATCATCATCGCCTTCTGAGTTACTACCAGTACCAGCTGGGGGGTCAAACGGTCTAGGCGACTGTGTGTGTACACGACCCTCATCTGAGGACATAAACTGCTTCGAGATTAGAACCCATGGGAGCGGACCACGGTGGGGTCGGGCATCCCACTAGGCTCATCCATCACCTGAACCTGCTCTGTCTCTCACCCATTCCACATAGGGATCCTCTTCATCTGAAGATAGTTGGAAGACGTCGGCTAGCTCGATCAGCTCTTGTTCATTTCTTTGTTCAAATTTCAAGCATTGTACCCTCAGTCTCATGTTGTAATGGGCGTAGACCAAGTCATTTAGCCGTTGAGAGCCCAATTTATTCCGCCTCTTTGAATGGATAAGGGAGAAAGTACTCCAATTTTGCTCACACCCAGATGCGGAACATGTCTGAGATAGGACTTTGATTGCAATTCTCCTCAACTCAGCTGCATTCTCGCCATACAACAACCACCACTCAACTGCACAAGATGAAGAACACATTTTAATACATATATTAAATAAGATATATTACTTGAAAATTTCAATTTCCATTATTTCATACCAGGATCGGTCTTATCTCGTCCAGCCATTGCAGCGGGAGTTCCAAAACTCCCAAGAACATCTCTGAACGTTTTCATCTACACCCATTTCAAAATTTATAACCATTAGCCATTGTAATATGTGGATATTCAAATAATTCAACACTTAAACCATACAACTCACCTCTAGATTGACCAGTGCTTGTACAGTATAATTTGGCACCAATTTTGCCACAATATTTTGTATCGCACCGATAAGGTCAGAATTGAGCCCAAGCACATGTGAATATTGGTACTTGGGGTTTAAATAGTATGCTGCAAAATATGAGTCGCCAGATTAAAATAGAGTACCAACTATTAAGTGGAACTAAATTAAAGACATTATTAAATATACTCACCAGCCTTATGCAATGGGTGCATCAGCTGACTCTCCCATCGATCTTTGATAATCTTCACAAAATGTTTGTTTCCACGTGGAAGCACAGTTTTTCTACGATCCTTCAACATATCCATAGCAGCATATAAATGTGGCATGGTGGGCTGGAATGTTGTATCCACTAATCTCAGTACCTTCACCACTGGCTCCAGAATTTTGACTACATCCTTCAGTGTTCTCCAAAATTCCTCTGAAGCTATAGTAGTCTGTGCTGTCACAATTTGCACCACATTTGATGCACCAACTTCATCCACCACTGTCTGTAGCAATCCATAGATGTAGTTAGCATCTTTTGTGTATGCAGATGCATCCACATATTTCAAGAATGATGTCTTCCCATCACTGTAGACCATGAAGTTGATGATGGACTTTCTAGTAGGACCAGTCCAACCATCACACATTATAGCGACCCCATATGCACCCCAATTATTCTTTAACCCTTTTATCCATACTTCTAACTCTTTTTAATTCTTGGGAGATAGACATTCATCACTTCATATGGAGTGGGGCTTTAACACCGGGACCAGCCCTCGAGCAACCGCATCAAAGAAAGGTGATAGTATTGGCCACTACCGGCATTTCTTGGGATACTATTATAGAGAGACCACCTAGCAAAGGCATCCCCAATAAATTCTTTTGTACCTTTCCAATTCTACATACTCTTCAATCTCTTCCGTTTTGGCGCCAGCCTTTCTAAAACTTCTTTGGATCCTGCTGTAGAATCTCTACATAATCCTCATCCCTAGCAGGTGGTGGTGCCTGGGGTTGTGCTCTAGTACTTTTTGATCTTCTAAACATAAAAGCCAACCTTCCCTTACTCTGTATTTGTGGTTCTTCGGGCTGCTGAAATGATCTACTTCCACCTGCCCCTAATGCTCTTTGCCTCAACCTTTCCATTTCCATGTCATGGCTGACTTTACTAGCCATTGTTGCCCGTCTCAGATCTCTGGCTTCTTCCTCAGTCAAACCCCTAGTATCTAGACCATCATCATCTGAACTATCATCATCCAAACCATGCACTGTACCTCGTATTGCTTCCTCAAATTGTTGTTTATTTTTTTCTTTCTCTGCCCTTCTCTGCTGGCCTCCCTTCATCTGTGCAGCTATGGCCTTGGTAATCTCCACAGGAACTATAGGACACTTTGCCACAGCTGTAGAAGTCCCACTCAAGTGTTGCTTAAGTCTGGTAATCCCACCAGACATGAGCTTCTTCCCACAGAATTTGCTTTGGGTCTTCTTTCTATCACCGTCAATGGCGGTACAATACTGCCAAGCCATGTCAGTATGACCAGCATCACTACCTCCTTCACGAGAACCCGAAGCAGCCATAATATTTAGAACGAGACACTGTTACATGAGATGATAAATAGAGAAATTTAAATCAATAGATTTACATTAATAAAACTTAAAATTGAAAAACATAAAAGCATGAAATATGCGAATACAACTCAAAATACATTGAAATTACTTTTCAAAATTTTAAAACTATGTTACAAGAAAACAAAATATTTTTCCTAATTTTTCATAATTATTTAGATATTATTAATAATTTTGGATATTAAATAAAAATAATTTATTTTTTGAAAAAAATAATCCGACAACATGAAACCGTAGATTGGTCAATGATGTTCAACATATATTATTTTGAACACCAATAGATAAATATTAATATTTTTTTACTAATTTTTTATTGCTGGAAAATAGGATTTATTAATAAAAAAATCATAAAAATAAAAATATGTACAGAAAAAAAAAACTGAAACCGTGACCGCGTAGATCGGCCAACGATGTTCAACATATATTATTTTGAACACCAGTAGATAAGTATTAATATTTTTTTTATTAATTTTTTATTGCTGAAAAATAGGATTTATTAATAAAAAATTCATAAAAATAAAAATATGTACAGAAAAAAAAAACTGAAACTGTGACCGCGTAGATCGGCCAACGATGTTCAACATATATTATTTTGAACACCAGTAGATAAGTATTAATATTTTTTTTATTAATTTTTTTATTGCTGGAAAATAGGATTTATTAAAGAAAAATTCATAAAAATAAAAATATGTACAGAAAAAAAAAACTGAAACCGTGACCGCGTAGATCGGCCAGCGGTGTTCAACATATATTATTTTGAAAGTAAACTGATTAATATTTAAGAAATGTATTTTTTAATTTTTTTGAACAAAAAATAAAATAAATATATATATATACAGGAAAAAAAAAATGAAACCGTGGCCGCGTAGATCGGCCAACGGTGTTCATCATATAATATTTTCAATACCATCTAATTAATATTTATCATATATTTTTTTTAATTTTTAATTGCTGGAAAATACATTTTTTTAACAGAAAATCAAAATAAAAAATATATATGCAAGAAAATAATTTCGAAAGGATAAGGTTGTAGATCGGCCTAATGACTCACATATATAAATTTCATGATGAACCAACATGTATTGAACATATTCATGTAAAAAAGTAAGTTCTAGGGGAAAAAAACCATACCTCAAACCTTAGATTTGCAAAGAATATGTCAAAATGAGCCTCCAACAGCAGTTTGATGGAGAGATTTGCAAAGAACAGAGGTTTTCGAACCTTAGATGCAAGGTTGGAGAAGAAGGAATGGAGGAGGAGAAGAAAACAGAAACTTTAGAGAAGGAAAATGAGTCTCGGTCGAGATCTCGACCGAGACTCTTATATAAAGCCTTGGACCAGTTCGAAACTGGTCGAGACCAGTCGAGAACCAGTCGAGAACTGGTCGAGACTGGTCGAGACCCAGTTTCGACCATTGATCTCGATCTCGACCCTGCCGAGACCACCGAGAAGGTCGAGATCTCGACCCTTCTCG